>BSBK01001673.1:1055000-1637778 GCA_027943335.1 Chamaecyparis obtusa
TTCTTATTATATTTATATAGAATTTTTATAGAACATAGGTTATCTAGATAATTACTTGTTTAATTTTTTAATAAAAAATTTGAAGGCATAAGATATGTCTCCTTGGATTTCATAGATGCTATTTTTATTGAGAAGTATGTGGATGCATCTCTCTATACGGGACATAAGGGAATATTCCCTATGTTTCTTGACGTTTGTATGATTTCATGTGGCATTTCTCATCCTCCCCTTATTTTTGAAATGATAAGGACTTTAAGGATTTCCTTGAACCCCTAGAATGGGTCCTTGTGTTTCTTAGGATTGAAGCACACCACATTGTTGAGTCCTTGTTTTAATCCTTGATTTCTATATAAAACTTTTTAAGAGCATGTTATTGCTTTATTGATGTCTTAAATTTATTTTTTTAACTTTATGGAGGAGTTTATTTATCCTTAATTTATTGATAGAATTTGTAAAGAGTAAATGGTGATGAACATTAAGTATTGGTCATCTTTTTTATCCACATTTGGTAGGGTATAGTAGTGTCATAAAAGAATCAAATTTTGATGGTCCTTTGTTAGGGGTATTGCTTACTAATTGTTTGATATTTTCTTTGTTTTTTTGGTTCTTAAGCCAAGGAGGTTAGCATGTGATATATTAATTGTCAAATAAGTAATAGTTAACAAAAAATATGTACTTTAAAGAGGCTCAAACATAGCATAAGAGGGTCATCGTTATGATTTTTAATACATGGATGATTTTTTTTATAAAGAAGAAATGTGAGGGTTTTGGAAGGGCCCCATATCTTATACAATGAATAAGGAATATCTAGGAATGATTTTCAACAATCAACAATGGTATAACAACAAGGAGCATACAACTTAAGATTTGAAAACATATTCAACAAATCCTTGAATCGGACAAGTGACGCCTAAAAACTAGAATTTTAGGCTCAATGTGGCTTGTACTTGAGAGAGCCTAAATATCTATGAAATTTACCATTATTGTTTCCCATTATATCATTGTGGTGGCTTTCCTTTCTAGTTGAATGCCCATTTTTGGAGACCAATCCAACTTCTAGAGAATCCTTAGAGTGGCTAAAAAGGCTCACATATTTTTCCATTTCCTTTTATCCCTTTTACAATAAATCTTGTTAGTGAATGTTAGAGCTCACAAGATTTTTCAATTTAAGACTTTTAATTAAATCCTTGTTGATTGTATTTTTTGCCTACAAGTTTTCATTCAAGCTTGCTCTTACAAAGTCTAGCATTGGTATAGGGACACTAATGGAATAAAGCCCAACCACAATAATCATATTCAAATTTGACTTTACATTACACTAAAAATAATTAGGCACCTTGAGATCTTTTTTCTTCCAAATTATTTTAGACCTTATGTTGATCAAACACACAAAAGTGGAGTGGCCTGCCATATGACAATTTCTACAATGTGTTATAGAGCCCTCATAAACAATATGCTACACTCAACTAGTTAATTTGGAGGGCAAGGCAACTGAATAAGGAAGGATTTTAGCCACTTCAAAAAACACAACAAGATTTTCCTAAGAATTGTCACAAAATAAAAGGCAATAAATTGAAGAACTGAAAAGGTTATAGAGCCTCTTGTAGTTAAATAGCCTTCAAGATAGGAAGCTTTAGCAAACAAGAATATGTTGATGTATTCCTTCTAAATGTCGAAAGGTCTTAAATTTTTTATATTGCTTCTAGATTTGATTGTATTTAAGTTTTTTGATGAAAAAACTTAAACACAATCAAATCCAAAAGAAATATAAAAAAATTAAATTGTAGATTGTGAAAATCTTACATCTTTGTTCCAAAAGTCTTGTCAACAAATCATAATCATCCAAAAAAAAATGTGACTTCCATGGCTAAAAATAAAGTCCTTTATCATAGCCATGATCTCAAAATGGTCACAATGATTCTACTTTTTTGGCCCTTCTCTATCAACAATTGAGTCCATGATCTAAGAGAAAATCTCCATGGTAGAATTTTCATAATTCATTATATCAATGTAGTAAAAATTTTGAATTTTAATTGTATAAAATTAAGCTTTCATTTTCTAGATTGATAATACATGTCAACATATAGTTATTTTCATTAAGTAGAAACTTTATATGTTGTCATTCTTAGATCATTTGAATAAGAAACATGTTTTTTTTTTTTTTTTTCTTAAGGTAGTTTTTTATTTGTATGATCAAACTAGAAATTAACTATAGAAAATATCATAAATAGAAACTAACTATATATATATATATATAGTATTGAATGCATATGACTAATTTGCAATAACATTGCTATTGAGGGCATCTTTAATATTTTTAAATTTGAGTTTCATATCTTCTAATTATATTTTTTTGAATTTAATACAGATATTTTGGGATTCCATATTCCCTTCCAAAGCTAGACATGGTTGCAATACCAGATTTTGCTTTTGGGGCAATGGAGAACTATGGTTTGATTACATATCGAGAAACTGAATTGCTCTATGATGAAAAGTTTTCTGCAGCTGCAAACAAGCAAAGGGTACTCATGCGTTACATGCATTTGGTGCAAATATTTTATTAATTTTAAGAATCTTAAAAAATATTGGTAATAATCAAACAAATATTCCATCTCGTATTGATATGTGGAGTAGCTTAGAAGTGCATGGTGAGATGTCCATATATCGTCCCCTTCAAAGGCCAATATAGTATAAATTTGAAGATTTGAAATAGTATCCATATAAATTCGTGCATAGCTTCCAAACATCTTCATCTTATTTGGTACATGCCTTGTAGATAGTGTTTGATCTTAAAATCTCAATTTCAACTTCAAAATACATGATTATGATCACAAAACATGTGACTAAATCATCATGAAAGTATTATTGCCTTAATTCTTTATAAATCTAATAAAGATTATATTTTTTTAATACAGTATTATGTTTATTAGCAATAAAAAGTCATATGTATCCTATAAAATCATGTTCTATAATTTTTAGAGTATCAATCTTGTTATTGCTCTTAATCTAAGGTTGATCATAAATGAACCACTTACATGATATGTCTTCACTCTAAATTACAATTTACTAGCTCTATGTATAGTCATTAGAAACTCGTCTCTCATATCTATATTGTATAAAATTATGTATTATGTAATCTAAAAAATCATGTATAATTGATGTATTATATGCTTAGCTAATCATCACTCAATCAAATGAAATATCAATAATCCTAGGAACTATTACATAACACATCCTTATGTCTCTAATAATAAAAAAAACAATGCACAAAGATATCAAAAGTTACAATGTTGCAATATGCAATAATTTGCACACAAAAAATGATCAAATATTTAATGGACAATGAGTCATCACTCATGACTAATAGTCCTTGAGTATTGATCCTCTTGGAAAATAACATATAAATCGTCAAAAAATCCCAAAGAGGGCCAATCAACAATATGGCCAATAAGTAGTCTCCAACTATCGATTTGGGACAACTCTACATCACTGAAAATGTTTTAAATATGTTATCAAAATATCACTGAACTTGTTAATCCTATTTGAGCATTATTGGTTGTCATTAGTATCAATCAATTATTCAATCGGTAAAGGAGATAAACAGGACAATCAATCACATCATAAAGCCTATACACCAAGAAAGATTCAAGGAAGCTCTCTAAGCTTACCGAACATGGCTTTGACTGAGTACTCACACTAAGACAGATAGTTACCGAGCATCGATCATATTGATCATCGAGCATTCATATTAATCGAGCATCAATATATTACCTAATGAAGAATGCAGTGAACACCGAGTAAATAGGAAATGGAATAGTAATTTGAAATGGCACAAACATCAATGCAAATGGTTCACACCCATCAAAAAAATGGTTTACCAAGATCGAGACGGAGTTACATATGGATGTAATCATTAAATTGTTGATGATTCTTATGTAATGTTAGATCTAGGTTATTTTGTTACACCATTGATCGTAGGTTTTTCTAAGATATTGTAAACCCTAATTAGGTCAAGATAGTTTGATATAAAATATGTAAAGATGTCATTATGAACATGTATCATGAAGAAGTAGCCACACTAAGGACATCGGGAGATTAGACAAAGGGTTTTTGACAGAAGGTTTGAAAGAAGCAATCAGTTTTTTAGAACATACACAAGGCTACCAAGCATAATAGAAGGACACATTAATCACTATGAGGTGATATCTTCATGGTATATTATAGATCTGAACCAGACAAGATTAAGTTGTTAATTGCAGATACATTTACTATTACCTTTTAACCATTGTAGCAGTTTCAAATATCCTAACAAAGTGGACTTAACAGTTCTTGTTTAAATCTCTTAATTGATTACACACATGCATTGTGTTGTTAAAATCCTCTAACTAGGTAGATGTAGCCGATCTTATCGTTACTCCTAATAGGGTAAGATCATCAGAAGTGATCACATTTTGTAGCCTTAACTGACATACTTTATTGCTACAATAGTGAACATTTGTGGGTGCCATCCCCACTGCAGTTTTAACCTTCTTACAAGGGTTTCTGTGATACCAAAACATCTGTGTTATGTGTATGAATTTTCATGTATGGTTTATTGATTGGATTATATGCAAATTACATTTCCAAGTTATATATGAATGTATGTTTCATACAATGGATTCAGTCAGTTAATGTTATCTACATGTAGAAATTTTTAGTCTTGAAAAGTTTTGAAGGTACTGATTCACCCCTTCCCTCTCAATACTTATCTTTCCATAATCCCAACAATTGGTATCTGAGCTAGATATCTTGTTAAGGAAGCTTAATCATTGAAGAGAAAATATCTAAGGATGGAAAGATATAGGTTGGATAAGACTATTGAGAATCAAAGACTACAGATGTAGATCTTTATTGAGCAATTCAAAGAAGCCAAAGAAGAACTGAATAAATTAATGGTCAAGAGGAAGGATATGGCAATTCGGTATAATGAGACTAATTATCATGAAGAATAGATAGATGATCCATTTGAGGTATTTGTATCTGGATCTGGCAACATATCTGATGCATATGAAGGAACCATATTAGATCTATCTGAAAAGAATCTTCATCTTACCGAACAAGTAAAAGCACTACAGATCGGTCAAGAGACACAAATGGTTAGAATGGTTGATGTCATGAATAGTGCAAGGTAAGAAGAACAAGAAATAAATTTGCCTATTAAAGATAGGAGGCAAATGACTGAAAAGTTGCAAGAGAAGGAATCTGAGATACCGAGACTCACCGAGCATCACTTTGAAATATCTAATCAGATGGTTATCATAAGTCAGGAAGTCAACTGAGTAAACTGTGAGCTTACAAGGAAATTAGAAGACATCGGTGAATTAAGAGAGGAAAATGAAAGATTGAAGAATGAGGTAATGATGCAACAACAACATAATGAGATGATCAAGAAAGCCGAAGACAATACTAAAAGAATGGATGAATTTCTGATTAGCCAGAAAAGACTTGATAGCACAACTGGTTTAGGCTACACCGAGCAAGGAGAGTCATCAAGACAAGCAGAATAGAAGAATGCCTATACTAATCCAAGGCCAAAGAAGCTATCATGTTATCACTGTGGAAAATCGGGCCACACATCAAATGTTTGCAAAAGTAAAGCAAAAGGTATTCCTAAATCCATTTATAAATTTAATAGTTATTGCTATAATTGTAACAAGTATGGACATCAAGCACATGAGTGCAAATCAAAGTTGAATAGAAAACCTAAGAAACCCTACATGGAGAAACATTTTTGCACTTGCAACATGCATGGACACATGTCACAAGAATGTAGAACAAAAATGAAGCAAGTCTGGACACCGAAGGAACATAACAAATCATATCAACTGAGAAGGGAAGGTAATGCATATACTTGGGATTACAATACTTGGGTTAATTACACATCATGTGGTAGGTATGGACATGTAACAGAGAATTGCATGAGAAAGAACTGGAGAGGAAGATCTTGTAATTGGACAAGTACTGGAATGACATGTTTGCATTGTCACAAGGTTGGTCACTTGAGAAAGGATTGCAGAGACCAAACACCGGGGATACATATAGATACAAATGGAAATACAATTGAAGAAATCATGAGGATAAGAAATCAAATGTGGAGAAAAGCATCAAATGACAATGTTGGATCAAGCCCTGAATTTGGTGACACCTCATCCATTGGATTAGGCGATATCACCACCTCCGCCTAAATCAATGAAGGTATGTATGGAACTGAATTTCAAATTAGTTATATTTTACAACAGTTCCTTATATCTAGTATACTCACTCCAAATCAACATGAAATAAGATGCACTATGGGATTACATGTCTAGAACTTAAACTGTGTATAGTCAATAAAAGCATGACCGAGTAAATGTTTGCTAGTCGGTAAATATTGGCAAGGTTAACTAAGTTGTGGTATCAACCAAGTAACATCTAAGTGTTAACAAAGCTAAAGTTTTTAAAGTGTAAACTGAGTGCAACTATGTCTACCAAGTTGTATTAGGTAAATCATTAAATGCTAAAGTTTAAGCGAGAAATGAAATTTTTGGTATAAATACACAATGGACTTAGTCATTTTTCACACAACGATCATGAGAGAATCTAGAGCAACTTGAGAAGATTTGAGAAAATAATTTCCAGAAGCTTTGAGCAAATATTTGAAGAGTTCCCGAGCAAGTTTATCATGATTTAAAGTAATTTTCTTAGTCACCGAGTTATTCTACCGTAATATTTGTGAAGCCCTAAAATTTCAGAAACGATGATCTTCATCCAAGTTCATGAAATCTAAGTCTAGAAGTGACAAGAAGGTCACATTAATTAAGTCCACAACCTATGATGAACTGAAATATAAACTACACCCTGAGATTGCATCATAGATTGATCAAACCAACGTGTTTTCAATTATTCCACCTAGTTTTTTGCTAGTTCAAGACATTCGTGCTTACATCCACTACAAGATCAGTGAAACCGGATATTTCAAGCTTCAATCCACCTACCAGGAGTTGAGTGTGGACGGAAAGCTCAAGGATGAGCACAAACATCTGGAGGTAAAGGGATTAATGAATGCCCTGTATTTTTACTGAAACCAAGAAGCTTACCAGAGCATAATGGGATGGCAGAGGTATGAGAGTCAACACAATTGTTGATCCTGAGATAAGGTTCGGAGAATATGTAGTCGATTAAAAAATATTTCAATCAAGTAGGCCTGACAGTGTACCTTGTGGATTTGTGGACATAGCCTACAAGATCATGAAGAAAGGTTTTCAATTTGACCTCACCGAGCTTCTTTTGAAATAGCTAGAAGGACAGTGTACCTTATGTAGTCGATTAAAATATATTTCAATCAAGTAGGCCGGACACTGTACCTTGTGGAGCTGTGGACATAGCCTACAAGATCGTGAAGAAAGGTTTTCAATTTGACCTTGCCGAGCTTCTTTTGAAACAGTTAGAAGATAATATGAAAACTATAAGGATGATAAAGACTAATACATGTAAGTTTTGTTGTCTATTGGTTTGTATATTTTTCTACTTGTAGAACTTATTTCCCTTAGTCGGTAATGTTGGCTGGAATGTCAATCGACCCATTATTATGCAAATCGGTGAATTTATTCAAAGTTTGGGTCACAATTTTATTAGTGTCATGGATGTTTATTTTCAACAATTTAAAGAGAGAATGCATCAAAGGAGCAGGATGCCACAACAACTGGTAGGAAAGTGTACCAGAGCTTATGTAGTCAATTAAAAAATATTTCAATCAAGTAGGCCAGACAGTGTACCTTGTGGAGCTGTGGACATAGCCTATAAGATCGTGAAGAAAGGTTTTCAATTTGACCTCGCTGAGCTTCTTTTGAAATAGTTAGATATTTTTACAAAGCCTCTACCGAAGGACACATTTGAATACTTGAGGACTAGACTTGGGGTTTGTCCCCTGTCTATCGGTCACTAAGGTGATCCGGTTGTTGCATCAACCTATTTTTATTAGCAGATCATTCATGTTGATGCAGCATAGTTCCCACTTTGAATCATGTTCAAGGTTATGATTAAGTTTGAGAACTTGAACCGATTGGGATATCAGTATATTGAGATATAGAGGATGATAAAATTGTTTGTTTATTTGTTTCTTTAGCATTGTTGTCAAAGGGAGAGATAAATAATATGAAAAGGAACAAGCACCGACGAGAACTATCTAAGGGAGAGACAATCTGAATGAGACAGAGTATTGAAGATCAATTACAGAGAACAGAAGCAAGAATAGGAGAACTGAATAGAACACAACTACATAATGGTAAAGCTGTATTATCTAATGTTGGTTTAGTAACGTAGTGATTAAACATATTAAGTCTATTTGACTTACAACATTTTGTTCACAAAGTTGTAGAATATATATTTGGTATGTGTATGGTACATTTCATATTACTTGAGTTTCCATCAATGCCAAAGGGAGAGATTGTTGGACTACAACTGATTTGGAATATAATTGAAGAAACTATGATTACAAGATCACTGAGGAGTTGTTGATTAGATATGTAATATGATTAAATCAATATTATGTTGTCATTGATGTCAACTAGCTTGACAGTACTTATCTTGTAAGTTACTATACCGATACATCTGAAGAAAGGTGAAAGAGATGAAGAACATAGAAATCTACATGAGGAAAGATGTACATGACAGATGAGGATAAGGAACACATTGAGTAACTTGTTGATGAGTCTATGACTTGATGATATTGACTTTATTATGTTGCATTCATCTATGATGAAGTATAGAGCTGAAAGACACAAAGCAGTGTTGTCGGTAAATGAAGCAATTCTAGTATACACTGACGGAGTGTAGTGTATACCGATCGCAGTATTAACTGAGTAGTGTTCACCGACGCATTTCTTTGTTAACCGAGCGGAACAGAATGAATTAAATGATTAGTTTAGTTGATAAGATTGATGAGCTGGCAAGAGTATAACATCGAGGTAAGGGATAATGTTTGTTACACAGATCGACGGCTGACAAAATTAAAGGAAGATCTAACGGAGCAGATTGAAATGTGTTATTGACACAAGTGCCGAGAAAGTTTGAAGCAGCAAAATCTATGAATGAGGTTAAGCAGCAAAATCTGATGGTGGAGAAGAAAATGATTTACCCGTTTATATAAGAGAACATAATTTCTTTATGAAGACGCTGAAAGAAGTAAAAGCTGCAGGAATATCACGTGAACAAGGTTTTCATGCATTCTGATCATACTGGTTAGTAAGAACTGAGCTGCAGAACAATTACCGAGCTATAGAGAGCAATTACTGACAGACAGTAAGTTGATACAGTATTGAATCTAAAGTGAAATATTGATCAAAAGGATTTGTATGGACTAAATATTGATCTGTAATCTACAATTGAAGTTGTATTAAGGCAGGTCATTTACTGTTACATATTTAACCATTGTATACAGTCAAAATCTCTTAACCGAGTGGACTCTGAAAGTCTTATGATGTATCATTCATAGAATGAACATTGTTATCCTATCAACCCCATAGTGAATGCTGGTTGGACGATAACTTCTAGTCTAAAATCCTCTAACAAGGTCACACCTGATAGTGTGTTTGTAAACCTTTAACAGGGTTGGGTCTTAACCGACCTCACTTCAGAAGAGTGAACAATTTTGGGTTGTCAGTCCCAAGTGGTTTTTCCCTTTATAGGGTTTCCACGTTAAATCTCTTGTGTTATGTGTTGATTGTGATATTTGTTTGTTATCATTCTTTACATGTTACATGTTAGATTTGATCGGTAAGTGTTATAGTATTAGACTGGTAATCGGTAAAAGCACAGACAGTGAAAGTTATTATTGTTTACCGACGAGCAGAAATTGAAGACATAGTTTTGAATTATACATTTTGAATTGGGACACTGGATAACTGATTCACCCCCCTCTCAGTTATTCTAACAGACCTCGCCGAGTTTCTTTTGAAACAGTTAGAAGATAATATGAAAACTATAAGGACGACAAAGACTAATACATGTAAGTTTTGTTGTCTACTGGTTTGTATATTTTTCTACTTGTAGAACTTATTTCCCTTAGTCGATAATGTTGGTTGGAATGTCAATCAACCCATTATTATGCAAATCGGTGAATTTATTCAAATTTTGGGTCACAATTTTATTAGTGTCATGGATGTTTATTTTCAACAATTTAAAGAGAGAATGCATCAAAGGAGCAGGATGCCACGACAACTGGTAGAAAAACATAAGGATGATATCTACTTCCTAGTGGACATCGACACCACATTAATCAAGGCAGTTGAACCAAGGACTACTTGGTTACCACCAATGGGTTATGAATTAGATATTGACAGAGCTTCTAAGTCAATATAGACACTATTGGCCAAGCCCAGAGATCCAAAGGCAACTAGGTTTGGTACCTATGAAGAGGCCAAACTAAGAATCAAGATGGATCTAGTTGTAGTAAAAGTAAGTAGGAAATCCAAGAAGATGATGGATACTTTAGTTAAATAGTTTGGAGATGGAGAAAAAGAAGATACATCGAAGGCTAATCTGGTTGAAGAAGAAACCAAGGAACAATTAGTGATAGGAAATAGTGAACATGATGAGGAGGAGATCAATTCGGATAAAGATATCCAAGTTGCACTGGAAAAGGCCATAGGGAAGAGAAAACAAGAAGAAACACCAACAAGAGCAAGGACAAGATCCTCAATAGCTTCTTCTCCACCCCTGAAGAAAGGAATTGCAAAGATATCAACGCCAACTCCTACCAAAAACATATCAAAAGAAAAATAGAGGTGCCCAAGTCACCTCCGAGCAACCTAAAAAGAGGAGAATATTGATAAGAGAAAAAGGAGATATTGATAAAGAAGATGATGAAGAAGAGTATCAAGGTAAATTCAAAGTAGTTGTAAATAAAATTCAATCAGTAGATGAATTAGTGGAGAATATCAAGGCAACGGGTAGACTAGCTCACCCTAAATTGAATCGGTATGTATATATGTCTACCAAGGATTAGGAAAAGTTAGAGGAGGCAATTATTCAAATGATGATAAAATTTAAGAAAGTTCCAATTGAATTTGCAAGATATGTACCTAAAGAACTGTATGAGAAAGTGTCATCCAGGTGGACATATGCCCTACACACTGAGAAGAAAATGAGGGAACACTCATTGATTTTCACCATGCCTACTCTATTGGTTCCCGAGATAGAAGAATTGATGAAACAATACTCAAAATGATTTCTAATGAAGATTAGATCCCTTGACATATTGGCTGGCAACCTTGAAGAAGTTGATGAAAACAACAAGCTTCTATGGACCACAATTTTGAAAGCAAGAGCATAATGTGATCAACTTGCATTGACTATCATTCCCAAGTAGAAGAACAAGAAGAAAGGTAAAGGAGTACACTCGGATGATGCAGATATAGCCACCAAGGAGCCAATCCACATATCTGATACCGAGGTAGTTGATGAAACTATTCCTATGGATTTTTACCCAGCTGGATATAGTGAGGAATATAGACAAGATGATCTTGAATAGTTAGTAACCCTCAGGACTGACGATGTTCTGATTGGAGACATCAAAAATGGAGATTCCGATGATATAAATAATGATGAGGACATTAACACTACTACAAACACCACCAAGGAGAATGCACCTAGTGAGGCAACAATAGGTGAAATACCGAGTGACTTACTGATATTGGTAGAAGCATTTGACATTGTCACACAAAAGGAACTCGAAGGCTCAACCCCCGAGCAACATGGTACAATAGAGAATAATGATTCTAATAAGCCTAAGAATAAAGAGGTAGAAACAAAAGCACCAAAAGAGAATACACTAGTAGAATCAGCCACATTAGACACCACAACATATGTCCAAGGATAAGCTACCGAGATACCGGTCATTGGGAAAGCAAAGGAAGAAAGTGTGTCTACCGAGACAGAAAAACAAAATCTAGAAACAAAAGCTCTAGTGCCTTACACCAAATCTCCTACACCAGAGAAGAAGAAGAAGAAGAAGAAGAAGAAGAAGAAGAAGAAGAAAAGAAACATGGTAAGGGTCATGTCACACTTGATGAAGTTATTGAAATTCCTGAATGTGACCTTAGAACCTTAGACCCCAAAGCATTGAGAAGATATGGGGAATTGTGTACAAGGAAGGATGCATAGGAGAAAATGAAAAAGGAGAGTAAGAGAAAATAAATTTTGGAGGAAGTTAGAGATATCCTAATGCAAGTTGGCCCCGACATCAATGTTGAAAGCTTGGCTGGGTTATTATGTCATGTAACCAAGCTCAATAACTACCGTTGAAAGCTTGACCTTATTTACTGCCACTTCCTGTCTTATTCTCTCTTCTAATTTCAATTGTATTTTTGTTTCTGCTCGTTCTTCCATTCTTTTATCTACATCTACATCAGGGACATTAATGTGTCTTGTTGGAGTAGCAAGTTGATCAATTATGGGATTTTCGATTACATGACATAATAACCTGGCTAAAATAACCCTGGACAGAATAACCCGGCCACAATAACCCGAGGACAAAATAACCCAGGGTCATAATAACCCAATCCAAAATAACCCCCAGTCAGAATAACCCATGGACAAAATAACCCATGGTCAATATAACCCCATAAGATTATAGATAAAGGAAAACAAAATTTATAAATTACATGTATATTTCTAAAAAATTGTTTAATTCAATTAAAGTGTCAAATCATGAGCAATGCCTCTTATATAATCTAAAATATTATTATAGTCATAACCATCAACTAGTCTTTTTAGTCTTTCTTTGAGTTCATGGTATTTTTTCTTGCTTGGTTGTGTAGTGTGTCCATCCATATATTTCTCTATTTCATTCTCGTGGAGATCCTGTTCTTTTTTCACTGCTTTGATGACTTTCCAGATTAAGCTATGCAATGATTGAAGCAATTCACTAAATCCTCGATGTCATCCCTCAATAGAATTATTGGTTTTGGGAAGATCATCTTCAATAGCTGAATAGCATTTCTACATTGTGATTGGAAACTTGGGTGACTATCTGTTGCCTCTTCTAGTTGGTCTTGCAATCCACGTGTCTTCAAAATAATCCTCTTAATGCCTCTTCATAATGCCTTTTGACTTATATTTTTTCATAATAACTCTTATAATTTAGCTTATTTCCACGAATTTGTCTTTATTTCTATAATTATTTACAATTTTATAAGTTATTTAAGCATATTAAAGATGTTTTAAGGCTATTTTAGGGGTATATAATGGATATATGGTCTAAAAATGACCTAAATATCTTCTATGGTGCCTCACAATCCCTTTTTTTAGTATACTAACTTGATCTAAAATGGCCATGGGTTATTTTGACCATGGGTTATTGTGACCCTGGGTTATTGTGTCCTTGGGTTATTATGGTGGGGTTATTGTGTCCAAGGTTATTTTGGCCAGGTTATTATGTTCGGTTACCATCGAGCTTGAAACCATCATTAAGTAGATAATTCAAATTTTGTATAAGTTATGCACTGTGGACCACTTCACTACCGAGATTAGTGAAAAGATAAAGAAACTTGATGAAGAAATAATGGCCAGTGCCAATAATTCTTTAACCAAGCCCAATGCATTCCTTAAGCATTTTTCAAAGGTTCAAGAACTTCAACGGTTAAGGATTGATTTGAGAAAGCAAGAAGACTTAATAAGAGAACAAATTACCGAGCTTCAGGCAAAATTTCTTCCTCATCTTAAAATAATAGAGAGACGTGTAAATAAGGAAAATAATTTATTTGTCACCCTAGAAATTTATGTACTAGAGAACATTTTTGACATGCATGCACAAGTCGGTATAGAGCACATTGCTCTTGCGGAACTAAAAGAGGAATGGGAAAACCTCTTAGATTCACTCAAGAAAACCCATCAGCATATTTTTGATAAATTGTAAGTACACTATTTTTTATTTGGCATTAATTTCAAAAAGGGGGAAATTCTATGTATATATGCCAGTATGTACTTCACATCGAGAGCATGTAAAAAGGGGGAGTTAGTATATTTTTGGAATAGTCAGTACATATACATAAAGTTTTGATACTAATGCCAAAGGGGGAGAATGTTAATCATATTTGAGTATTATTGGTTGTCATTAGTATCAATCAGTTATTCAGTTGGTAAAGGAGATAAAAAGGACAGTCGGTCACATCATAAAGCCTATACATCAAGAAAGATTCAAGGCAACTCTCTAAGCTTACCGAACATGGCTTTGACCGAGTACTCACACTGAGACAGATAGTTACTGAGCACCGAGCATGCTGATCACCGAGCATTCATATAAAGTGAGCATTAGTAAATTACCAAATGAAGAATGCTGTGAACATCGAGTAAACAAGAAATGGCACAGTAATTTGAAATGGCACAAAATGCAAACAGTTCACACTGATTAGAAAAATGGTTTACCAAGATCGAGACAAAATTAAATATGGATGTAATCATTAAATTTTTTATGATTCCTATGTAATGTTCGATCTAGGTTATTTTGTTACACCGTTGATCTTAGGTTTTTCTAATATATTATAAACCCTAATTAGGTCAGAATAGTTTGATATAAAATATGTAAAGATGTCATTATGAACATGTATCATGAATAAGTAGCCACACTAAGGACATCAGGAGAGTAGATAAAGGGTTTTTGATAGAAGGTTTGAAAGAAGCAATCAGTTTTTTAGAACATACACAAGGGTGCCAAGAAGAATAGGACACATTCATCACTATGAGGTGATATTTTAATGGTATATTATAGATTTGAATCAGGAAAGATTAAGTTTCTAATTGCAGATACATTTACTATTACCTTTTAAACAGTGTAGCATATTCAAATCTCCTAACAGAGTGGACTTAACAGTTCTTGTTTAAATCTCTTAACCGAGTACACACATGCATCGTGTTGTTAAAATCCTCTAACTAGTAGATCTAGTCAATCTTATTATTACTCCTAACATGGTAAGAGCATCAGAAGTGATCATATTTTGTAGCCTTAATCGACATACTTTATTGATGCAATAGTGAAGATTTGTGGGTGTCATCCCCACCGCATCTTTTACCTTCTTACAAGGATTTCTGCGATACCAAAATATATGTGTTATGTATATGAATTTTCATGAATGGTTTATTGATTAGATTACATGAAATTACATTTCCAAGTTATATATTAATGTGTGTTTCATACAATGGATTCAGTCGGTTAATGTTATCTACACCTACAAAGTTTTAGTCTTGAAAAGTTTTGAAGGTACTGATTCACCCCTCCCCTCTCAATACTTATATTTCCATAATCCCAACATGAACTCGCTATAGAACATTGCTAAAAATGGAACTTATTAGGTGCAATCAAAATGATAGGGTGGAATATGTAACCAACAACTATCCCATCAACCAAGTGCATTTACATTTGTTACTAATCAACAACTATGAATATATATATGGTGACTCAAACAAGTGTCAACAACTAAATCAAATGTGTAATCAATTCTCAATTTAAAGAAATTAAACTCCACAACATCAAATAACTTTTCAATCACCCATCCATCAACAAAATAGGAGCTCAATGCCTCAAATATTTGGTTCAAAAGCGTGAAAAAAACTCAAAATATAATCTCTAATAATCCCCCTTGTCAAATGATAGTAGATAATTAATGCATAAAACATCCCCGCTAAAAGAATTTTGTATTTCTCTTTTTTCTTTCCATCATAAGTCTTACTAAGGCACCCTTTTGAATTTTTTACTTAATGGAAAAAGTATAAGCCATAGTCTCAATTTTTTTAATTTACAATTGAAGTGCACAAAATATTATCATAAATTGCCTTATTGAACCAAGAAGCAATATATCAATATCCTTATGCTCATACAATTTAAGCAAATCAATAAGGACCATCATCACCATGAGCTTGCATACATATTTAGAAAAGACCTATCAATGCCATAATCATCATCTATAGAAATTAGGTTCAACCTTGTATTTCCCTTATCAATTGGTCACTTAGCAAGTAGGTTAAGAGGAATTTCAAGAACAAAATAATATCTCATGACCTATTTTTCCATAAGATTCTAGGATACTCCTTAAGTTTACTTTCATTTCCTATGCACTTGGGAAAATAAATAAGTGAAATGACTTAGTAATACTTAAAGTGTCCAGTTTTATAAGCGCTTGACTCTAATACCCTTTTATGTTATCTAATCAATCTTAGTTCATTAATATTGCCAATGAAGTGTAATACTTACAATTTTATGCTAGTATTTTACAGGGAAAGTGGTCTCTCAAGTTCCTAGCTAAGCTAAGAGAAAGATAAAAAAAAATTACGTCATTCTTTTACAAATTCATTCCCTTACACATATTTGACATCTTGTTCATTTTTCACTAGAGATTTGAGGATGGAAACCTATTGATCTCCATAGTTTCATAGTGGATGAAAACTCCTTATTTACAATTGTGCAATTCCACAAGGATTACATTTGAGCTTCAAAGACTTATTATTTGGTTGGCTTCTACAACACCTATTTGTTGGGTGATAGGTGGATTTCTTAGGATCTAAGGTTTTTAAATATGTGTTGGTTCCTTTAGTTCCCATTGCAACTAATCATTCCATTTCTTTAGAATAATAATAAAAAGTTGTTCTAGAAGATTAGTAAAGTCCAAATAGATTATAAGTTAAAATCACATTGAATTAATAAAGAATTCTTAGTTATTCAAGTCGTCTTAATTGTTCACATTCAAAGATGATTATTATCCATTTGTTTCCTATCCCATGAGAATAATATTTTCTATATTAGGTTTGACCTTGTTATAAATCTAGATATTTTTATTGATTTCAATTGAATCAAGCAAAAATCTCCTATTTCAAACATTATGGTAGTATCAAAGCCTTGATCCTATCAAATTTTGGAAAATGGGTTTTGGCCTAATTTGGTAACAATATGGTAAAAAAAAGGACGTGTGATTTGAAAAAGGAAGACACAAAATGTTTGACACAATGATTAAGTTTTATAGGATGTAGAAAGAAATGGACCAAGAAGCACTCAAATATACAATGCTGATGTCAATGAAGTTGTACAATGTCAAAAAGGTCGAGGAATTCTAGTATCACATATTGTAAGGGGAGTTTCATTAAAGGTTAACCAAATTGTATCCTTCACCTTGTACATTCTAACCACTTTTTTTTAAAAGAAGAGAAGTTTTTTTTGAAGAAGAGATAGTTGAGTTGAAAAAAATAATTATCCCTTCATGCTAAGTATGTAACTCTTGATCCCAATGTTAGGGAAAATATATCCTTCATTTATTTTAAGAATATATTTAAACTTCAAAATGGTCCTTGAACCAAAATGAAACTATTTGATAATCAAGCTAACAAGGAATTGCAACAATTCTTGAACAAGTTTCCTATATCTATGTTTAATGGGACACAAAACAATTTAACCCATGCTTGTTTCAAAATCAGTATCTAATAATATTTAAATCTAACACATGAAGAAGCTATCAAGTTTTCCATTTTACACTTGGAAGGGTTTACCCATGAATGATGACATTATGACATAGGGACATAGTCGCATTGCTAATTATGAATAATTTAGGTAAATATTGATTGAAATACTTGATAGAGTTGATCCAAATATTCACTTTCAATAATTGGCCTACAAAAAATATTATGTAATAGTGAATAATTACATGAGGAAATTCTATAATATTGTAGTCAAAGTCCTTGATGTGTTTGAAAGGAGAGTCATAGTTTTGTTTATAGAAAGACTAACTAATCTACTAAGGGGTCTAGTAAAAGAAATGAATCATTCCAATCTTCAGGAGGAAGTCAAAAGAGCTCTTGTATTGGAGTTTTATTTGATTATAAAAAAGTATTATTTTAATTATCCTCTTACAAACTAGAATAAGTTCCAAAAATGATATCTAATTACACAAAAGACTTCACTATTAGTGAAAAGAAATGAAGATAGTTGAAATGCACTAAAGAAAAGAAACTCTACTTCCACAACAAAGAACATTGGGAGAAAGGACAAAAATTCCTTGGAAAGGGGTATGTGCACTATATTGAAGTCATTTATAATGAGAAAGTAGGATAATCTGAATCTCATTAATAAGGATATGAAAGATGTTGTAGAACTCTCATGAATATGTCTTGAAATCAAAGGCACAACTCATCCATGGTTCATTGTACCATGAAGTAAAATGAAAATACTATGAGCATATGTGTTGGCTACCAATTAAATAATCAAGAATATATATCCTATCCCTAGGATTAATGAATTGATAGATGAAATATACCATCCTATACAATTCTCAAAGATTGATTTGTGATAAGGTTACCATCAAATTAGGATGAAAGATGGAGATGTTCATAAAGATAATTTTTGGTGTCATTGTCCAAATTTTTTTGGTTTCTTTTCATACCCTTTGGGTTAACAATGCCTCAAAAACCATCTAATTATGCATGAACAAGATACTTTAGTACAATTTTAAGAAAATAAATCTTAGTTTTCTTTTATGATATTTTGATATACAATAATAATTGGAGCACCTAAAGCACTTGGATGAAGTCTTGAGCATGTTGAAACAACACCCATTCTTTTCCAAAAAAATTAAAGTGTGAGTTTGAGGTTAAGGATATTTTTTATTGATTTTAGATCAAGCTAAAGGAGGATGGAGACAATGGTGTTGCACTATGTGGGTGATCAGGGGTGAGCTAGGGCCTTCGTGCCCTAGCTTGATCCTAATTGTTTTCTACTCCAGTACTATTGCATTCTCAAGGGGGGGGTTGTTTCTGTCTGTTGGGGGATGGTGTTTATACATGGGTTTTTTCTTTTTATCTGCTTCAAGACCATGTTTTGGATTTCTTCTTCCATTGTTAATTCCTTCTCTATGCCCAAGGTTGAAACCTATGTTACTGCTACGGGAGGAGCATGGTGGTTTGGGGTGTGGGTCACTGACCCCATCTCTTTCTTATTTCTTTGCTAGGTTCTCTATATTCAAGGAGAATAGAGGAAAATCCTCTACTTCGATGATCTCTGGAGATTAAGAAATGGTTGATCCATCTTCATTAGTGCATGCTTGCACAAAAGAGCATATAGGTAAACCCCAACTGGTGCAAGGAGATTCTTCTTCAAAAGAAGCTTTTTGTATGAAATAGGTGAATGGTTGTTTGGAGAGGTCTCAAGAAAATCCCATTTTTGGTTATTCAACTTGAGCAAGTTTTGAAGGATGTCAAAGAATGGTGTAATCATGCTCTCATACGCAAGTTCATGGGTCTCTCTTTCTCTTTACCTATTTTAGAGTCATGGGTGTGCCAAGTCTAGAACCCCTAATGAGACATGGAGTTACTTCTAGCTTCAAATAACTATTTTCTGGTTATTTTTTCCAATATGACCAGTAGGAATATGGATTTTGAGGGGATCCCTTATTTCAACTAGGTGAGACTCTTTATCAAACCTTGACATAGTGGATTAAACTTGGTGGAGGAGCTCTCCTCTTGAGTTCCTATGTGGGTCAGACTACCGAGGCTTCCACTAGAATTATGGAGGGAAGACATTCTTCACTCAATCTCATTGCTTCTTGGTAAACCTATGGGTTCAACTATGAAAACTCAAGATCGAAAGAAAATTACTTATGCCTGCATTTATGTTGAAGTTGATTTACATAATCCTCTACCCGAATCTATGGAAATATGTTTAAGAACATATTCTTGGATCCAACAACAGCACTATGAGACCTTACTATTTAGGTGCAGAATTTGTCATGAATATGGTCATTTATTGCAAAGATGCCCTAGATATAAATCTCCTCCATTGGAAATTTTGGATCCTCCTCACTCTATTCTTAGAGAGGATAAGGGGAAGGCCTCTATGTCTGATGTTCCTATAGATAAGGATTATTTTATCCTTATTAAGTATTGAAATAGAGGTAGAGGAAAGATGAGAACTTGGTTGGATAGACAGAATGATGTTACTCTTAATAGGTTTTGTGTTCTTGATGACTCTATCCAAGAGGAGGGAATTCCAGTTGAAATGTCTTTGGGTGCCCAAGTTCAACATGTGGATCAAGTGGAGGCTTCAAATAAATTGGATCTAGTTCCTTTCTCAGGGGATCAACAGGAGGGGTAGATGGTCATGTGCCTACCTCCTCAAGTTTAGGAAAACAAGGATCTTTGTGGGTCACAAGTTCTAGAGGGTGAATTTGTGATGGCTTCTTCTCCTTCTTCCACTAAGGTGGCCTCATATGCTGGGAAGAGTAAAAAATCCCCACCTACTTTAGGCCCACAGTAGAATTCCCTTAAAAGGGGTTTCTTAGACAAACCCCTACGGAGTGGATGGGAAATAGATCAGGAAAAGGTGAAGCTGATTGGTGATACCTTGGTTGATTTAGGGTTTGTGAAGCCCATTGATTCCCACTTCTTTCAACCTCGTAAATTATTGTGATATCATGGAATGTAAGGGGGTGGAGAAGCATCCCTAGACAAAGCTTGTTCATAGATTAATTGAATCTCAGTATCCCGATGTTTTTTTTATTTAGGAAACCAAGATTTCAATGGATGATTTGGCTAATTTTTCTCTTTGTGTTTGGCCCTAGGGCCAATGGTAGGGGGTAGGTGATCATGGAATTTTAGGGGTTTTCTTTCTTCTAGAACCAAAGGATGATCTCTCCCTTGTGGTGGATTTCTAGCAGGTCTTCTCTTTCTATGGCCACTTCTAATTTTGAGACTGGAGAAATATGTCTCTTTTCTTTCATCTATGTTCGTACTGATCTTTTGGGTAACTCACATCTCTAGGAATATATCAATTTTGTTTGAGCCCTATATCCTTTTCTCCCTTGGATTTAGCTAGTGATTTTAATGTTGTTACTATCTTGGATGAGAAATGAGGTGGGTTGCACAAGCTTGACTCCTCTTCACATTTTCTCACAGATAATATTGATTCCTTAAATCTCATTGATGTGAACCCAATTAATGGTGTCTTTAAATGGAATAATAGGAGTGGTGATGAGGCTATTTTAGAAAGACTTGATAGATTTATGGTCTCCTTCTATTGGGTGAGTGACAAGTGGTCCACCAATTCAAAAATTCTTGATTTGAGGGGTCCAGGTCATTAGCTTATCAAGTTTTTTGTCACTTAATTTAGAATCTCAAAAAATCCTTCTTTCAAATTCCATTTGATGTGGTTGTGTGATCAATCCTTAAAGGGTCTTATGGTTGACCAGTTTTATGAAGGGAGGCCTTCTCATGGATGGGCTATGTATACCTTTGGCAAGAGGTTACAACATGTGAAATACAGGCTCAAGAAGTGGAATAAACAATATTTTGGGAATCTACAAGTGCAGAAGAGGGTATCTCCATCCAAGCTTGATGATGTCACTCATCAGATTAAGGATCATGGGATGAATTCAGATTTTAATACTGTCAATTCCCTAGCCTTCAAGGAATTATAAGAATGGGAGTTTCTTGAGGAGATTTTTTGGAAACAGAAGTCTTGTGTTGATTAGATTCAGGAAGGTGATTGAAACAGTGTTTTTTTTCATAACTCTCTTAAGGCCCAAAGATATGGTAATTCTATTACTTCTATCATATCTACAGATGGGGATCTTCTCTCATCTAATGAGGAAATTTCTAGGGAGGCTGCCAGCTATTTTTTAGCTTTGTTTACCAAAGAGGATCCTGATGCCATGGAGGAAGAGTGGTCCATTTTGAATTGTGTTTCCCCTCTAGTTTTTGTTGAAATGAACAATGCTCTCTTATGCCCCATTTGCATGTGTGAGCTGGAGCAAGTCGTGTTTCATATGAAAAAAGGTAAGGCTCCGGGCCCTAATGGATTTTTTCAAGAGTTTTGGGAGATTATAAAATGTGATATTTTAGATGTGGTTCAAGAATCTCATCAAAATAAGAAAATGCTTAAGTCTATGAATTCTACTTTCTTGGCTCTCATTCCTAAGAAGGGTGGGGGGCTAATTGCTTGGACCAATTTAGTCCTATTGCATTATATAATGCGGTCTACAATATTATCACTAAATTGATTGATGAAAGGCTTAAACCTTTCCTTGGTACTCTGATTTCTAAGGAACAAGGTGGTTTTGTTAATGGCGGACAAATTCTAGATGGTGTTGTGATAGAAATGGAGGCCATTCATTTGATGGAAACCTCCAAGGAGAAAGCTATGTTTATTAAGCTTGACATGGCCAAAGCTTATGATAGGGTGAATTTGGACTTCCTACAAAAATCCTATTGTCCTTTGGTTTTGTAGAAGAATGGGTGAATTAGGTTCTTATTTGTGTGACTTCTACCTCCTTCTCATTTCTTATTAATGGTGAGCCCTCAGAGTTGTTCAGTGCTTCTCGGGGACTTTGGCAATGGAACCTCTTATCCCACTATTTATTTATTATCATGGTAGAGGGTTGGACATATTTATTACTTCCCAAGTACAATGGGTTTTTATTCAAGGATGGAGTTGGAGTGATGCTCTGCCTCCCTATTCTCATCTTTAGTTTGTGGATGACATAGGTTTGATGGGAAGGGCTAGGGGTAGTGAGGAAATGAATTTTAGGATATCCTTGGACATCTAAATGAAATCCCCTGGTCAAAAAATTAATGAAGACAAATCATCTATATATTTCTTTAATACTCTTTGGCATATTTAGAATATGATTTCCAGATTCCTCAAGTTTCAGATTGGATCTCTTCCTCTAATGTATCTTGGGATTCCCTTGATTTTCGAGGCTTAGCACAAAGATTTTTGGCAGGGAATTTTGGATAAATTAAAATGCAGGGTTAGTCATTGGACTCACTACTAATTATCCTCTACCGTAAGAGTGATTCTTATGAAGACAATGGTACAAGCTCTACCCATTTACATATGTTTTTGCAGACTCTCCCCTCCATCTTTGTAAGGGAGTTTGATGCTCTTGCTTGACAATTTCTTTAGTCTGATAGTTTTCTTTATTATAAATGGAGTTTAGTTAAATGGGAGTCTATTTGTAGACTGAAGTATGTTGGGGGACTTGTGTTACAAGTGTGATTTTCATTGCACCAAAATATCGACCTCTCAATGCCTAATACAACCACTAGACTTATAGAATCCACATGAGGCGATTAGTCTCTTGTCATGAGTCTCGAGGGGAGCACTAACCATTTTGCCAAAAAAAATCCCTTTAGCGTTACTCAAGGGGATTTGAACATGTGATCAATCTCTAACACCACTTATTACAAGTGTGATCGTTGTTGCACCGAAAGATTGATTTGTCAATTCTTGATACAACCACTAGACTTATAGAATCCACAAGAGGCAGTTAGTCCCTTATCATGATTTTAGAGGGGAGTGCTGACTATTTTTCCAACAACTTGGTCTTCGATCTTTTCTCTGGTTAGTGAGGCCTTGGTGGCCAAGTTGTATTGGAGGTGGTGTAATAGTCAGGATCAGGATTGGGCCAAGATCTTAAACCACAAGTACCTCCTTGGTGTTGATTGTCATGAGGTGCCACGTTTTGACTTGTTGGGAAGGGGATCTTACATCTAGGACACCCTTAAAAAGAGTGCTCAACTTGTTAAAGATATCCTTTTTTGGATTTTTAATAGAGGTTTTGAAACTTTTTATTGGCAAGACTCTTGGGATTGTCACCCTTCTATCCTATCTAGCTATCCACATCTTTAGTCTCTTTGTAACATTTTCACTGAAGTTAGGTGGATTAAGGTAGAAATTTTTAAAATAGTTAGGCGTAAAGGTCAGGTGGAGATGACTTTATGGAAGGACCCCCTTTTGAGTGTCCCTAGGGTGGTTTGAGGAGGACCGTGTTATCTTGGCGTCTATCTTGGAGGGTAGGTTAGGCATTTCTCTTAAATATAGGGATATTTTGGCTTGAGGTCCCAATCCAAAAGGTAAATTCACTATTGCAAAGGGTTATGCTAAGTTGGACAAACAATTGCATGGTTTGAAAGATGTACCTTGGTGTAAGAAGGTATGGAATAGCTTATCATGGTGTAGATGTAATTTTTTCTTGTGGCTAGTGGTTCAAAGGAAATGTCTCACTATGGAGAATCTTCATCAAAGATGTTTCCAGGGTCCCTCCATCTGCTCTCCTTGTTTGCATAGTGAGGAATGTTTCTCTCACTTATTCTTTCTTTGCCCATTCTTTAGAGAGATCTGACATAGGTGGTGGGAGGCTTGGCTAAAAAATTGTATTCTTGCTACTTCCTTAATTAGTTATGGGAGAGCTTGGGTAGACTTCATGCACAGAATTATTTTCTCTAGATGGCTTGTGCTATTGGTCCTACCCTTATTATCTAAAACTTGTGGCTTGAAAGGAACCACAAGGGTTTTTGTGATTATCAACTTGGGAGCTTTCATTTGTGGAAAAAGATAGTTAACGGGCTCTAGGAGACTCTCTCCACAAAGTGTGATATGTCAAAAAATGTTGATCCTAGTGATTATGTTTTTGTTTAGAATTTGCAGTTGGGAAACAATATAGTGGGGCATGTTGTTGGCAATAGACCTCAACATGCCAAGCAAGAAATTAGTAGAGATGGTAGGTGGATACCTCCTCCTATGTGGTTATTAAAAATTAATATAGATGGCTCTTCTCGCAGGAATCCTAGGAATGTAGGTATTTGAGGTATAGGGAGAGGTGATGATGGTTGTGTTTTTTTTTCTTCACTATTTATAAGGGTCAACACTCTAATAATCTGATGAAGGCTCTTGCTATTAAGGTTGATGTTGAGCATGGTTATTCCTTAGGATGGAGGAGGAATGTTTGTGAATTACATTCTTAGTTTGTTGTGGATATGTTAAACAATCAAAACTTTGGGGATGTTAGTTGGCAATTAGCCTATGTGGTTAGATAGCTTCTTCATCTCTGTAGTTCTTTAGAATCTGTCTCCTTTTTTCATATTCCTAGAGAATGGAATAGAGTGGTTGATTGCTTGGCGAAGTGGGCCTCTAAGAATGTGGAGGGTTGGTATATTGGAGGGAGGGATGGTTTACCACCTGATCACCTTGAAATATTAGATAGGCTTTTCTTGGAGGACAATAATATAAAATTGGTTGGTTGGTGTTGCCTCTTTTGTTTGTATTTCTGCTTTGATTGAATAAATTTTGACTTTAAGAGATATTTCATTGGTGAACAAGGGTTCCAAGAGGATTAACTAAAGATCCAAGGCATTAGGGATTAACCAACTGCTAATAATGTGTCACAATTTAGGGGATCATTAGGACTAGGAAACTACTACCAAAGGTTCACAAAAGGATTTTTTGAACTAGTAACACTACTCATAGACCTAACAAATATGGTAACATTCAAGTGGATAGATGCAATAGATCATACCTTTACTAGATTTAAATAATTAGTATGTTCATGTCCAATGCTTTTTATTCCTTTTTTTTACTTCCATTTGTATTGGAATGTGATGCCTTTGGGGAAGGCATTAAAGTAGTTTTGATTCAACAACAACATCCCATTATTTTCAAAAGTAGGATGATAATAAAAGTATAAAACAAGTTTTTTGTTTATGATTGGGAGATGCTATAAATTATGCATTCCTTGGTGAAGTTTAGATAATATTTGTGGTGTGCTAAAATTGTATTCAAGATAAATCATAATAGTTTTAAGTATTTTCTAAACTAGAAAGAGTTGAATAATAGACAAAAAAGGTTAAGGAACATAAATATTATTTTGATGTTGAATATAGGAAGGGAAAGAGTAATGTAGTTATTGCATTATCTTGAATGCCTACTTATGTTTCATATACAATATCTCTACTAACTGGTTCATTTCCATCATATTTGGATATGCAAAAATTAATTTTTCTACTAGAATAATGGATGGAATGATACATAATGACAAGTTCAAAGTGGCGGGAGATCTAATTTTGCATAAGGATATTATATGTTTGGTTCCATAATCAAGTATGAAGGAGAATATTTTAAGATATTGATGCATGACACTCCATTTCTTGGGAATATAGAGTATTTCAAAACATACAAATGGGTTAGAATGAGATTCTTCTAGAAAGGAATGATAGGGGATGTGCTCAAGCACAATAAGGAATATTAATTTTTACAAGAGAACAAGGTAAAACAAGTCTATCTTGTAGGATTGTTTCGGATTTTACCCATCTTTAAATAAAAGTAAGAAATTATATATATGGACTTTTTCACCAAATTACCTGACATACATGGTAAGGACTGTGCTTTATTTTAGTAGATAGATTTAATATGTGTACGCTATGACAATTATCATTTGATAGGTGTCCACACTTTTCTTCATTCATCACTATGATAGTTATCATTTGATAGGTGTCCACACTTTTCTTGTGTCTAATAGGAGGTTCTTATGCACTTCATGTAGTTGCCTCTCTTTCTTTTGGAGATGGGTTTTTTCCCATGTGGTTTTTCTCCCTTTTCTCCACTTTGAGAGATTTTCATTGTACATGGGTACCTAATTAGACCTAGTTGTCAGGACCCATTCGTGTATTTCATGCATAGATATTTTCTTGTCTCCCTAAGTTTTACTTAAGGAGGGGGGGAAGGGGGGGTGTTAGATCATGTATATTAGTTGCATTAGGTACTGTAGAAGTTGAGAAATCTAACTTCACAAAAAGCCAAGAACACCTGCATGCAAATAACCTGTTGCTGAAAGGAAACCAAGAAGACAGAAAAGTAAGAGCTTGGAAATCTCAGTGGCGTGAGAGAAAAATGTATTCCAAGATAGATGAAAAAATATTTACAAGGTTCAACCTATAAAGGTGAACAAAACCCTAAAGCCTGAAAAAGCTAGGTTGCACATTAATAATTAATAAAAGAATTAATTATTAATGCACCTAAGAAAAAGCTTAAGCACTAAAGAGTAATAACTTAACGAATTAAATCAATATGATTTAATTAGTAAGCAAACTAAATATTACTCTAACACCCCCCCTGAAGCTAAGCGCAGGGGGAAGCTAACCTAGCACAGCTATGAAAGCAGGAAAAGGGTCCCGACAACAAGGCCTGATCAGGTACCCAGTACAAGGAAATCTCTGTAAACCGGAGATAAAGGAGAAAACCCAGTGGGAAAAAATCCTCTCCAAAAAGAGATATAAAATCAAGCAAAAGACAAAAAATGACTTCAAGAGACTCTCTCAAAGCCATAAGTACAATGCGTGCTGCCAACCCCCCCATGAGAGAGGGTCGGGGCTCCAAAGCCCCCCCAAAATCAAAGAAGCCCTGGAACAATGAATGGACCATTTTGATTCCAATACAAAGGAGTGAAAGACAATGAACACTGAAGAGGTACCCTCGAAAGATGAGGTGTCACTGGAAGGCCGAGCTGATGCTCAAAGGAGTAGACATGAGGATCCTAAAAGGGAATCCCCAATGTAGGGGGTATGATAGGTGTGCTGATATTGTCAGGAGAGAGGAGATGAGTGTCCTCTATAGAATCCTCAACAACTGTACCTGGTGGATCGATGAATGGAGCTGGAGGGTCTGGCAATGCTGAAGAAGAGTCCTACTGAAGAGAAAAAACCCCAACAACATGAGGTGAGGCAGTCACAGAAGTGGTCTCAAGAACAACATAGAGGTTCAAGTGACCTGACTGTCCCACATGATGCTCTTGCGTAAGAGGAGAGCGGTGCGCCGATAATGGAGTTGGTGGACCAAAGTGTGAGAAGGTGTAGAGACAGGTGGAATGATCAACTGTCCCTATAGAAACAATGCCATCTGTCACACTATCCTGAATGAAGACTGAATCTAGCATGAACGCAACTGTCTTCCCTGATCCACTGTGTGTAATTTGGTAAATGGAGGGAAGGTTTGCAAACAGAGAAGGAACATACAATACATCATTGAATGTGCCATCCTGAATGCGTACAGAACCTTTCCCGTAGACTGGCATAACAGTGTTATTCCCCATGAGAATGTGAGGAATAGGAGAAGCCTCAATCGAAGAGAAGAGCTCTAGAGAAGATGACATATGGTGAGAAGCACTAGAATCCAGAATCCAAGGGACCTGTGAAGGGGATACAACGGAAGCCCGTAATGCATGACCCTGTCCAAAATCTTGTCCAGATGTCGAAGATGAGGTAGAAGACTAAAAAGCAAACCCTTGTGAGGTGGAAGAGGATGGAGAGGAAATAGTGTTCTTCTGAAGGAAAGCTTGCAAATCTGCAATCTATTTCTCATAGCCATCAAATCTCTTCTGAAAACAATGTGACTCATCATGAGGTCCCTTCTGACAATAGGAATAGGTAGGGCTCTCAGTCTTCTGTTTCTCCTTCTTAGAAGAAGAGGGTGGGCCAGTAGAGTGTTGAGAAGAGGAGCCAGATATCTACTTCGACTTTTGCTTCTGAGAATCCTGAGGTGTCTTGGCAAGCAATGCCTATGACTATGAACTTGCAAGTGAATCCATCTAAGTGATCTTGGACTACTCACGAGTCAACCTGTCACAGAAAGTCTCAAAAGAGGGTATAACATGTCTGGTACCCAAAGCATCCATGGTGGAGTAGAAAGTGGAAGAAAAGATCTGATACTGTCCTCGCAACTTTGAGAGTATCAGATAGATACACTCATCATCTGTCTTGATTTTCCCACATCCCTGCAAAACTGTACGTAGAGACTTGAACTTCATCAAGAAGTCCTCTATAGTGGGGAAATCATAAGGAGTCAAAGAGGTCAACTCTGTATCAAGCTGAAGCTTCTGGAACTCATTCACTATACCAAACAAGGTTGAAAACTTGCCCCAAATAGCCTTAGGAGTGGCCAAACCTTCCAGGTGAAACAGGAGACTGTCGGAGATGTTTAGTGCAATCAAACCCATGGCTTCATCCATTTTATTTTTGTGCTAAAGAATCTCAAAGGGACGCTGCAGGACAGGTTAGTTCTCATCTAGACATGACCATAAGCCACATGACATAAGAAGCCTAGTCATGTGTGTTTTCCAGGTGTGATAATTGTGTGGTGTCAGCCGGGCCATAGAGGGGTCCGACATTGAGAGAAGAAGAAGATGAAAGTAGAAGGGTCTTTTCTGAAGTAAATTACAAAAAGGAAATTGCACCCCCCCACAATATATAATTCTATCCCATGTACAGCAAAGAAACAATTACTGAAAGCACAAAAAATGAGGAGAAAACCTGGACACCAGATGCAGAGATGGAGGAAACAGAAGCCTCTACTTTGACACCAAAAATGAGAACTCAAAATGCTAAATCAGCAAATCAAACTAGCATCATCATGTCTGTCTTGGAAAGACCTTTCCGGCGATATTTCATTTTCAAAAAATGGATACCATATGCCCAAGTTACGGCAAAAAAACCAACTGCACCTCTAAAAAGGAACTCTCCGGAAAAAACCAATCACGCGAAAAAATTTGATGGCCGTATGGCTGTCAAATGCCTGTCACCAGAAAAAAAATCATTGGGAAAAAGCCGTCGGACAATTTTTTCCGGCGGTGAATCCGGGCGGAAGAGGGGGGCAGCCGGCAGGTGGCTCGGCGGTGGCCGACTGGTGGCGTGGTGGGTGGTGGGTGGCGTTGCGGTGGGCGGCAGGCGATGAGTGGCATGGAGGCCATGAGTGGCGCGGAGGCCGGGCGGTCGTGGCACCCCGTAAATCACCAAGAAAGGGCATGAAAATCAAGATTTTTATTTTTTTTTTCTCATTTTTCATGTCGTATGATCCAAATGGGCTAGAAAATTCACCCAGAAACCCTAGAAGCCAAATAGGTCAAATTTTATATGGAAATAGGGGTTTTTGGGCCTTCTAGACGCAACCGTGAGGTTGGTTTTTGCCCAAAGTGCTCCAAAATTTTTATTTTTATTTTTTACAGGCAAAAAAGAAATAAAAAATAACGTCCTGCAGAGAATACCAGAACTAAAAAAACTTGCTTCAAGAATACCAGAATAGGCAGCAGTAGGGAAGCTCTGATACCATGTAGAATTTGAGAAATCTAACTTCACAGAATGCCAAGAACACCTGCATGCAAATAACCTGTTGCTGAAAGGAAACCAAGAAGACAGAAAAGCAAGAGCTTGGAAATCTCAGCAGTGTGAGAGAAAAATGTATTCCAAGATAGATGAAAAAATATTTACAAGGTTCAACCTATAAAGGTGAACAAAACCCTAAAGCCTAAAAAGGCTAGGTTGCACATTAATAATTAATAAAAGAATTAATTATTAATGCACCTAAGAGAAAGCTTAAGCACTAAAGAGTAATAACTTAACAAATTAAATCAATATGATTTAATTTGTAAGAAAACTAAATATTACTCTAATAGGTACATTTGAATATATTTCATTAATTAATTGTGCACATGCTCAAGAATATTATTGTGCATATTATTATGCATAATTGAGCACATGTTTGTAAATTTATGCTCTAGCTTAAGTTCACTTAGTGAGCCAAAATTTAGGATAGTCTAATTTAGTTAGGCTCCAGTTTGCATATCTAGCTCTAGTTTGCTAGTTTTAGTAATAGTTAGCATTTTTATTTTTAGAACTATTGATTTCTATTAAAAAAATTGATCTCTTCATTGTAATTATACCTCCAATGATGTAATATTGCACATTCTAACCTTTTTTTCTTTTGATTAATATAGCAATTATTTCTTGCTACCCTTTCATGTGGAAGGTGTTTTCATTTTACATTTAATCCTAGGTGATTCTATTGCAAACTTCAACAATTCCATAGGTAGGCTTGTGAGAGGGAAGACGGTATTTACATCTCAATATTTTATAGAACAACCACCTACATAGCATGTCCCTATTGAAATTATAAAATCATGAATTATTGTTTGACGAAAAGACAACTTCAATTTGGGCACCTCCTCTCTCCTTAAATTTGACACCTTAGGTAGGGATTCCTAGAGGTCATCCTCATTAGCATCCCCTTTAGAGTAGAAATTTTGAGACCTTTGGAAGCCTTTTGAAAATCCTTTGCATTATCTTAAATTATTTTGGAAGACCTTTACCCTATATTCCAATACCTTCTTGAGTTTTCCTAGACTTGTGAGGCTCTCATCCTCCTATACTCCCAAAAATACATCCCATGCTCCACCTTATAAATCATATTCCTATTCTTACATATTATTATTCAAAAATCCAAATCCTAATTCCACTGGATGTTTTCATCAATTTATAAAAAAAAAATTTAACTGTTCTTTTATCATATTTAAAAAATAATAAACATCAATCTTTATTATATTTGAATAAAATCTTGTGTAGAAGTGGGTGTTGTAAAATTGGTTATAAGGCCAGGTGTGTCCATATCTCCTTTATTCTTTCTTGACCATTCTATACCATCTCCTAGTGATTTCAAAAACTTGAATCTTGGTATTTCTATTGTAACTCTAATCTGCAGGACAACATTAAAATAAATGAGACTTTTTGTAGACTTGGTAAGTGACCTCTTAAACCCTTTAAAATTTTCCTCATTTCTTTCCTTCCATTTTAGCATAAAGCCATTCAAAATAAATGTGCTTTACTGACTTCAGGCTTTCTACAAATGGTGCAAATTTAAATATTAGAAGAATTTAGTCTATAAGATAACCTTTGCAATATAATCAACCACGTGAAACAAGCCTTTTTAGGCTCAAGAATGTTTGACCATAAATTTTTTAATATTTTTATTATTGTAAATTATCTAAATTAATATAATAGTAATTATTATGATAATTAGCAATAAAGATGGAGTTAGATAGATTTTTGTATATTATTCTAGTCTTCACATTCACATAAGTGTAACATCTTGTCTTTTTAGTTTTTTACAATGGTCAACATCTTGAATACAATCCATAGGAAATTGAAGCCCTTTAGTGGCTTCTCTCAAGATAGTATAAGTTCTCCAATTTGATGGAGGTAACTCAAATTCATACCTTAAAGAAGATCATCCCTTAAGTTGTCAATTATGTATAATGTTATTGAAACACTTAATGCCTTTCTCGGACCAGCCTTTGGCTAAACATCACTATAATAAAGAAAGGGGTTTACCCTTATGCTCTAGATTCTGCCAAATGGATCTATGAGCAAGATATTGACTATTGATATTTTTAATTAATTCGTAGTTACTAAAATTTTCCTTGATAAGCTCCCAAACTTTCCACAAACTTCTATACACATATGATCCTATTGTAGTTATTCAATATTTCCTAATAGGAAGATTATTGAAAGGCAAATAATTTCAAGTTTTATAATTTTTGGGAACACCAAGTTGAATGATTTTTCTCACCAACACTTTCCAAGGCTCGCCACTATCTAGATCCCTAATGATCCACTTAATATTAAGATAAATTTCATGTTTCCTTAGGTCTTGAAGTCCTAATCCACCTTAGGTTTTTTCGAAACAACACCAGTCCTATTTGATAGTGTTTTTTCCCTTTCCACCAAGCCAAAGGAAATTCCTAATTTTCTTTTGAATTTCATTAACTTGGTAACTGCTAAAGAGTCAATCTAAAGCATAATAAAATCTATATGAAGAAATTATCTTTTGAAAAATTTCTATTTTGCCTCTCGAAGATAAGAATTTCCTATTCCATCCATCAAGATTCTTATCATTTTGTGTTCTAATCAATAAACACATATCTTTCAAATTGGGACTGATTGTAGAGGGTATATATATGTGTGTGTGTGTACATATATACATACATGAATGAATGCATACATATATATTTATGTATATATATGTATATACATATATAAACATACATACATATGTGTGTGTGTGTGTGTGTGTAACTTTCTTATGGGCCCCCCCACAAAATTCAAACTTTTTAGGCAACTCAAAAGGTGTATTAGTCCATCCAAGCATGATGGAATTTGCATTGGAAATCTTTGCACCAGAAGCCTTGTAGCCTAATTCTAATTTCTTTGATCAAACTATCCATGCCACTTTCTTCCAACTCTAGAAAAATTGAAATGTCATCAACAAATTGAATATCAACCATCTCTATATGTTCAAGAAGTAAGAAGCTCCTAATTCTATATGTGTAAGGAACGAGTCTCCTAATAAGTAGTATACATCATCAAAGACAATAAAAAATAAAAAGCAAGGGGACACCTTTCCTGATTAATCTCTCTTGTATAAATAGGCCTTAGAAAGAAACCCACCCACTTTGACTTGAGCAACAACATCTCTTAACAAGGCATTAACAATGTTACCAAAGATATCAAGAAATACAAACACCCCCAGCATCATTCTCAAGAATGACCATTCCACCATATCATATGCCTTTTAAAAATCTAAGAGGAGCATAGTGGAGTTTTATTTAGATTTTCTTTCACAATACATACCTTCCCAATTGGTAATAAGGTTCTCTAGGATATATTTTCCTTTGATGAATCTAGTTTGAGTGGTGTTGATAACAGTGGATAGGATATCAATCAATCTCATGGCTATGATAATGGAATATCTTGTATGACACATTCAAATAGGTGATTGGTCTCCAATTCTATATTAAAGATTTACCCCGATCTTTTGGAAATAATTTAATAATTCCCTTTTTTATTTTATTACCTAATGAACTCTATAGGTAGTCCATCAACTCCATGGGATTTTTCATTGTTCGAAGTCATTACATCTTTTTTCATTTCTTTGTTAGTAATTTATTTACTCAATCTACCTGCATCCTCATCTAATTTTTTCCTTGGAATAATTTGTTTGTTGATTTCTTTAGTATTATGATTATAAATGTTGTCATCTTCAGATGTAATAAGTTTCTTATAAAAGAGGAAGAATTTTCTTTTGATTTCCTCTCGATTAGTGATAGAGATATCTTGATGCTGAATTTTGTCAATTTATTCCTTAATGCATTTTTCCTTGATATATCTAAGAACTAATATTGTGCCTTTATCACCATTGTTCAAGCAATTTAGTTAATCTCACACTTTAAGGCTCTATATTATGTTCACTTGTAGCTTTCTTAGTGAATTTTTTGCAATTGTGAATTCTTCACAATGTCTCATTCAATGGATCTACCTGTAGCTAAGTTTTAGCTCTTAGAATTGTTTCTTGGAGGTTATTTTCCTCACTTATCCTATTCATTTCTATCTTCTTGGATACTATTTAGAATACTACTCTCCACTCATTTATGTTATTTTCTCACTTTAAATATTAGTAAAGTCACGATGCATCCATTTTTTATTTCCCTGAGTGTAAAAATTGCTTCCTTACAATCCTCATCTTTCAAAAGGTTTGTGTTTAGAATGAAGAAAACATCTTTTCTTTTTTCCTTTAGTTTACCTTTACCCACTAAGATCATTTCCCTAATATCCATGCAATGAACATATAATAAGGAGGGGAAAACATTGACCTTGCATCCATCACCATTAAGGTCAAAATTGAAAAAACCTCTATAAACATAAAATTTGTCTAACCTATAATAGTTTTTCCTTCCTCCTTTATAAGCATTGCACCAAGTATACCATATGTTGGCATTATCTTTTTTCATCCTTCAATAGGGTCAAAAAAATTAAGTTTGAATTTAATTCTATGCCAAAAGTGTTTTACATTTTCTTTACAATCCATATTTATACCTCCCCTCTTATCTTTATTATTTTCAATCATATTGATGTTATCTCCTATAATCCATGGAATTTCCCATAGATTGCAAAGCCAACTCCATAGAGAAATCACATCCTCATGATCATTGGGTGCATATATGGAACCCATTCCAATTTAACCTCTTACCTCTCAAAAGTGATACACCCAAATCCATTGCAAGAAGTACCAGAAACAATTACATAGTGAGCCCAATTTCTAAAGAGTAAAACAGTTGCTCCTCATCTCCCTTTATGTTTGGTAACAAAGTGAGAATATTTTTTTCCAAATGAAATTCATATTATTCTCAAGCGTACAGCTAGTTTCTTTAACTTCCAGGAGGATGGTAGCATCTGTGTTTTATCTAGGTTGAGAAACTTGCCATCAATGTATATTATATTAGGGACATTCCACAATGTACTATTAAGAATCATGAAAATTAGTAGTAGGAGGTGCCTTTATAGAATTCCTACAGACATCAAAGCATTTAGGTACTTTATCCATTGTTTCACACCTTTTAGATGTAGGTTCTAAATTCAATAAGCTTATTTTCTTCCTTTTATGTTTAGGTAAATTTATTTCTCCATTACTAGTTTATATGATATTCCCATTTTTTATTCCCTTTGTGGGTATGGGGATAGCCAAAAGTAGGGATTAACTATCTATTTGAGGTCTTCTCATTAGCCACTAACCTACTAAATCTTGCAGGATTCTTAGTGTTATTAGTATCTAGGTCAACTTGATTCTTGTGACTATATTCACATTGAATTTTCTCAGGAATGTAGAAATTATTGCTATTGTCTTTATCTTCTTCTATACATATATTAGCCCCCTGATGTCATTGTCACTCTAGTTGGGATTGTAACGCCCCCGCCAGGGAACCCAAGAGAAAACACTAAAATTAAACTAAGTTATGCAACATTTTTTTTTTTGTTTACTAAAGTTTACAACCACATTGGACATAATAACACAATGATAAACAAACATGAGTTCAGAATAAAACATACCATTTCATTTTCGTTCTCAAGGGTCCCTGACGTAGAATTACGTCATCTAACTAACACTACGCTAACATGATAAATGCTTAAGAACTCTTAAGTACAAAGTAAAATTAAATACATCTCTTAATCAATATTTCATTACAACTCATGATCACCTACATCCGCTACACATGTCGTAGGGTATGCGGTGATATTTAATACAATTACATGTATCAAAATACATCATGGATCCACATAGGGATCATTACAAATCAAGTGAAAACCTCCTAGAAGTACAACATAATAACTTTTAACATCTGGGTACATAAATCTGCAAGAAAGCGATAGACTGATCCAAGTGTACAACCAAGTGACGAAGGGTAGTCCGCAACTGTCTCAATGGAGAAGTACACTACCACCCGACCATGTGGAACCCAGAGGTCCACCCCACCGTGCGAGGGAGATAACACCAGGCCCACACACACACTAAGGACCAATCTCCAAACCACATCTAGGAGAATATATCTAATACAAGAGGGTATACGGGTTACCAGAGGCACTGACCTACGTAGGATATCTACGGTGTGAGTAGGAAGGTGTCATCACGTAGATCCACCCTCGAGTTTAGTCCTGAAAGTTCCTCACTGAACCGACGGCACTCAAGTGATCATACGTGGCATCGATATCTCTCATGAAGACAAGTATATCGATGATGCATCTAGCATCTTCCCGCATCCATCCTTAGTCTTAACTAGCACTCAAGGCATGGGCGAGGTATTTCAAATTATCTTTTTTTTTTAATGTTATCCTGACTAAATCAATTTTTATAATGTTATCACTGGAATTAAGAAACTTGTCAATGGATGATCCGTCAGCCACTTGCGGGCCTCGGCGATCCATTGCAAGCCACCTTCTACACCACATCTAGATAACCTACCCTAGTTCCACAACAATACCCATCCTGGTTTGTGGCCACTTATGACACATTAAATTCCCATAACCAAATAAACAATTAAAGCAAATCTCATTTCAAAACATAAATTCACTTGGCCACTAAATCAAGTTTTAACCCACCAGGAGGAAAATACTAACAGGGATCGGTTTGACCACCCCATCAAGGTCTCACATTGACCCTAATCCAAAACAAGCAAATGAAGATAGAATCCACATTGCACCATAAATACAATCAACAAACAGATAACTGATAACCACAACATAGACCCGACCTCTGGATTTTACCCCCTATTCGGTTATCTAATCCCATATGTAAATCAACTACATCAACAGAGTATTTAACATGCACATATGATATACATAGAAGAGAACATCGTAAACAAGAAATTGATAATTCGTAAAGAAATCAAATTCACAAGAATCATTTTAACAAGTAATTATTTGCTCACACTAGTTAATTACACTAATCAGAATAACCACGTCTACAACAAAATGACCACATTGTGAACGCTAACATTGCCTACTATAACTTGATTAATGCGAATGTTTAATTATCAAATGAAAAGATTAAATAATACTAATCTTTAAATATGCACTCGAAAAAAAAACAATTATAGAATAAATCAATAAGTTCACTAGTAATAATACTATAACACCTATTGATAACTTTCAATTACCAAGGCTAAATTAAATACCAAAACAATAATGGATTAATAATAACTAGTAGATTAAAATAATGGTTAATAAAATATTTATATTATAAGACTGTTATCCCAAGTTAAACTTAATTAACAATCAAAATTGTATTGCACTATTTAAAACAATCAAAATCCATGTTTAGTTTTAATCAAAACCCATCTTATTTAATTCTAAACCAAAACTCTATTAACTAATCCCTAATCACCTAGCATCATGAATCAACAAGTGGGCTACCAAAAACATAATAATGTTAAGCTAATTAATCCCCAAAACCCACGCCACTATATTCATTCAAACAAAAGATTTGTTTGGGAAAAAAGAAAAACAAGTCATAGGTGAGGAAACATAGGGGCCCACCAAATCCTAAGTAGAGGCTCAAAGATGGCGCCCCAAAATCCCACATGGTTTTGAAAAAGAAACTTTAACATTAAAACCAAACACATATCACAAGCCTTATCTCTTGGGAGGCGCTCAAAAGGCCTGACACATGTTATTCAATGAGGATAGGTGGGTGAGTTTCCTTGTTTTAAGAGCCCCATCCCTTGGGCGGCCAAAGCAAGGTCAAGAGGTTTGAAAAAGGTAAAAATTAATCAATGCAAAACTTTATGTTAGAACTCACGCCACTTACTAGCCATTAAGGCCTGCTCCCAAGTACTTGTCCATGACATGGAGTAAAGGACAAGACAAGAGGTGGTGAAAAGAAAGCTTGGGGAAAAAAGTAACAAAGTTTAATGCATGTTTTTAAAAACTTTTCCAAGCCCATACTAAGCCCTACGTACCATTCAAATTGACATAACTCAAACAAATAAAAGAAATCATTCTTTCATTTCAAGCTATTAATATTGTGCAAGGAGGGGTGCGAGCTCCAAGGTGGAGAAGTGATGGGTTGTATAAAGTAGTGTTGACTAGGTATTATTTATTTTTGTTTATAGTCCAAGGTGGCGGGAGATATAATTAAATAATGACTGTGTAAGAAATTGTATGGGAAGTCTTTTCCCATACAATTTCCAGAGAGCTGAAAGCTCATATTTCTTTGTAATAGAACTCTTTTTGAAAGTTAATTTTGTTTTATTTCCTCCACTACTATGAGTATTCATTCATCAAATTTCATTTGTTTTCTTAAAATATTATGAAATCTATGGACATTAAGTTAATGGTATATCAACAAGGTTTAGATATGGTTTGATTTCCAAAACAATAGAGATATCAACATAACCAATTTGTTCATTTAATGAATAATATGACAACATTGGATTAAAATATCACTAAGTCCCATTGAGTTATGGAGTAACAAGTTCATTTCCATTCCAAAATTGGATTCACTAAAGACTGAGTTTGAGAAGGATTGCATGTTGGTTAAAATTTCACATTGCAAACTAATTTCTCACTGAACTAATGCTTCACTCTTCAATCTGAGGAGATAAATCTTTTCTCTCATTTGATGGAAAGATTAGAATCTAATTTAGAACATATTAAGGAACTCAAATCCTACTTGGATCAACAAGCAGGCTGATGAAGTCCAGCCGAGAATACCTCTCCAATCCACAAACTTGAACTCTCAGCTGCTTCAAAATCAGCTCCCCAAATTGTCTTCTATTCTTCCTCTCTTCTCTTCCTCAACCCTTCATCTCTCTCTCCATTCTCTCCTCTAAATTTTTGCATGAAAAAGTAGAGACAAGTCTCTCTCTTTTTGCCTCTAAATTGGCTTGGAAAGTAGAGAAGAAATATTTTATTATTTCCCCCCTACTATTCAAGTCAACTACCTAAAATGAGACAATTTAAAATTGTAGAATTTCTTTTTCTTTTTATTTCTTCTTCTTGAATTTCATTTCCTTTTTTTTTTTTTAATTTTCAATTTATCATTTGGTTTAAGTTATAACACTCAATATTCAAGATTATATAATAAGCTCTATCTATATAAACATATAGTCATACATATAAACTTAATATATATACCATTTATAATATTATTATTATAAGAGACTTAGAGAAAGCATATATAACTAATTATGTTATATCATACTAATAACATAATATTTACCAATGTGTCAACATAATTTCAATAACTATCAGAGATCAGACATGAGATCCACAAGGTCAAAATGCGACACTGACATGGAACAACACCTAAGCCAATATCATGCTCAACCGGGAAAACATATATCGGATTCGTTCTACCAGAACGAATTCGATTCAGGTAAGTCAAGCGAGATTCCATCCATTCCTATAGGATGATTAGGTTAGGTTACGGAATTGGCCTGAGTGCTAACTCCCCTTCTCCGCCATTGAGACATCATAAGGCACGCTCATCCTATCAAACCAGGGAAGTCGATGCCCAGTACCTGCAACCTGCATAAAAACCACTGCATGTACATGTGCATATATAAATATAATAACAGACAATGGTAGGGATGGCTGGGACGTGTGGACCCGACTCAATGGGGTAACTACGCCTCCTCCTCTACCATACATGCATGTCAACAGAAAAGAAAAACATATATGATAACAAACATGATACCATACACATGCGGGTATGGGGTAAGTACCAAATATAATCATCATCTAATTACTTCAATTTATACATGCATTTGAAACATCATATAAAATCCATCATTACTAGATTTAGCCTTCACGTAAAGTTTTGTTTCAGGTTCCAACATGACAATTAACATCCAAACTATAATTGTTTAATCACACACCAAAATATAAATATAACATGTGATATATGTCTGATCTAATCAACCAAGATAAAACGGTGTCAAACTAAACATAGTATCAGCAAAAGTAAGATGCGAGGGGTACTACAGGGTACATAAACTAAGTGGACATGTATATTTAGAATACTTTGATCATCAACCAAATTAATAAAAACCTCTTGGGTATCAATAGTTTGTTGGTCCCCAACATCCTCTTGGTCTGGGTTAGTCTTATTGTATGCACTATTATTATTAGCTAGTTTAAAGTTAGCATTAGTTTCCTCATCCCTGATTTTCCTATTCAAAGGCATGGAAGACGCATTTTTACAAAATATTAGACTATAATACACATTGCAGATGTAGGGATCTACAATCCTATTGGCACAAGGATTACTAATAATTTTACTTTTGGACTCAATTTCAGAAGCAATGCTTTTCATCATTGATGAAATTATATTTTTGTTGTGTTGGTTAAGATCATCATCATTATCATCATTCACATTTTTCCCAATGTTAATGTTAAAATATTTAGTTATGAAGCTTGTTACTATCTCTTCATCCTTAAATGATTCCTTATTAAGCATGCATTTTCACAAGTTCTTGTTCAAGACAATACAATGTCTAATATTACCCATGTCAATCTATTGGGAACTTTTATTAGTATTTGAAACACATTGTTCAGGAATAACCTCAGTTTGGGAGAAGTGTGGAATTGTAGGGTTCTAGACATACAAAATAAATAGTTGCTAATCCTTCAAGGTGAATTGGGTCAAGAGTAGTGTCTTCATTCAATATATTAAATGCATTAGCAAGTTTTGTCTTAAAGGAGACATATGATTCTTAAAAGGTAGGGTTTACTAAACCTAATGGGTGAGTGGGATCCTTAGCATCACAATGATGCTCCTCAAAAGAAAGTTTCAGGTTATGGTTTGACATAAAAAGGGAGGTAATTTATTTATAATTATTATTATCAACAAGGTTATTAGGTATTTCCATTGAGCTCAGAGCCCCAATTTTAACATTAAGATTTTTAATATCATTAAGTACCATTGTAGATTTTCTATAAATGATCTCAAGATCACCATTATTAATATGTGTCTTTGGCTTCATAGAGTTGCCATTAGGTTTAATAACATTGTCATCCTCACCCAATTTATCCCTAGAGTTGCTAACCCTGTTAAAAATGAGCAGGAAATTCTTCCTAATGCACCTTTATTTTCTACACAAATAACAAGATTTAATGCCTCCTAGGATTTCAATATTACAAGAATGTGTCAAATCATCTAGTTTAATATGCAAGATGTCAAGGGCTTCTACCCCTAGATATAAGGACATTAGAGCCCTAACATCCATATGGGGTAGAGATTTTTTTGCTTCATCCACCCTAATAACATTCCATGTTAGTTCCAATACTTGCAAAAAAAAATGTCCACAAGATTGGAGGACATTCCCAATAGTAAGTCATCTAGGGTATAACAATGCCAAGATTTCATTCTTTAAAGCCTCAAAATGTTAAGGCATAGATTATGAAATTTCCACTAATCCAATAATGTCTTTGCATTACAACTTCCTACATCTTATTGTCTTTAGGAAAAATAAGCAATAAACCACAATGAACCATTCTACAAGAATAATGTGAATGCCTAATTTTTTATTCCATACATTCAGAAACTAAGAATCTGGGTATTTCTTTGCAGGGCATTGTGTGGTGTCTATGGTTGCGAAGAAGCTAATCAAAATTTTTAACCTTTTACTTTTAGTAGAGATTGTATTATTCATCTCCACATTGGGAGAAGTAGAAATAATCTTAGGGTTTTTAGAGGGATACTTAACTTGTCATCTATCACTAATATCACCTCCAATGCCCTTGTCATTGGGGGTGTACTAGAAATTTAGCAATACTAGTGAGTTTTGATTTTCTTTCTGCAAAAATGGTGTAGAAAGATCTAGGAGGGTCTTTAATAGCAATCCCCTTTTCTGGCCAATTTTAAAAGCCAATGAGTATGTTCATACTTCCTCCTTTAATAATTAATTACCCCAACAAAATAAACCACTATGACATAAATGCAAACAAAGAACACAACAAGCCAACATACGAATCCAAGACAAATGCAATAGACGATAATAAATGTATTAAGGTAATAAGTTATTGTTTATTTATTTTTATAAAAAATAGAATAAGCTTGAATAATATAAATAATGTACATAAATTTGAAATTTAAATTAAAAAAAAACTTGTACGTAAAAATCAAATACAATAATCAAAGATTTTTTGTTTTATATATGTATAAACTTTAATAGGGACATCAAAAAAATAGTTTGCAAATTGTATAAATCCATTTAAATTATGTAAAAAATAGAAAATACATACATGCATCCAATGTTTTTCCAATTGCTAATCTCCATAACTTTAACCATAAAACATTTCCAATGCTTTGTATGTATTCTTCACTCATTTTATGTTGATATTTTTGTAGGTTTCTATTGTTGTGACACATGAATTAGCTCACCAATGGTTTGGGAACTTGGTTATAATGGAATGGTGGACTCATCTATGGCTTAATGAAGGCTTTGCAACTTGGGTAATCATCTATACTACTTATTTTGGTTGAAAACATATAATTTATAGTGACTATAAACATATTAATCTTAATGTCTATGGCTAACATTTCTCATTTGCTAGAATTGTGTTATTCTATGAAAATGTTTTATGAAAAAATGTATAACTAGTATGAGTACTTTTGATTTCAACTATGATTATTTTTTGAATCCACATTTCAAGTCACACCCTCCCCTTTTTAAATAAAAGATTACTGAATGTGTTCTGAAATGTCAAATTAAAAAATATAAAAAGTTAAAACCAAAAAAAAAATTATATCACTAATACATAACTATTCAATATATTTTGAGTCATATATGTTGATGTTATAGGCTAGCTATTTGGCAACAAATCACTTATTTCCAGAATGGAAGATTTGGACACAATTTACTGACCAAACAATGGAGGCTTTTAGATTGGATGGGCTTGTAGAGTCTCATCCTATAGAGGTGAGATGATTGATTGAAAATATTGAAGAATTTCACCACCTTTATTTGGTTAAAGTGGGAAATTATTTTATTGTTATCATTCATTCTTAGGTTTTCTTTCTCATTTAGGTGGAAGTTCGCCATGCTCGAGAAGTGAGTGAAATATTCGATGCAATAAGCTATAAAAAAGGAGCTTCTCTTATCCACATGCTTGAGAGTTACCTCGGATCTCAATGTTTTCAAGTAAGGCTATTAAATTTATTTTTTTATCTTTTGAATTTTGTCTCCTTTATTGCAAAGTATTAGCTGAAATTCATTTGACAAGATTCATAAACCTAAATTAATTTAAACAAATAAATCAAAGGGATGATTTTTATACTTTTCCTTTTGTTGTTATTTTTATCATTTAATGACTTTGTTTGTGAACTTTAGGATTGTGAATGGTTCCATCTAAAAATAAATCGTGTAATACTATTTCTTAAATGATGATATGTACACTTATTCATTAAAAATGAACATTTAAATTAAATATCAAATGATTTAATTAGTTGATGGTAGTTTTATATTTTATTTATTTAAAAAATATCGAAAAAACATTATTTTTGATAAAAAAATTTATCTTAATTTATTTAAATATTTGATATTTAAAAGTAACTAAAAAATTTGTTGATTAATATGCTTCATTATAACACGACTTCTATATGTAAGAATAATTCATGTTTTTAATGCTTAAGTTACACAAACAAACTTTGATAGTATGTATTTGTTGATGGGATTTTTGTGTTTTTTTGAACAAACTGAATTCTTATGAGCCACATTATTTCCAACAATTTTTTAAAAGAACCAGATATTTCTTTGGTATAATTTTATTGACATTTTGAAAAGAACCAAATCTCGATTTACTATAATAAATTAAATTATGAAAATATATCCATCACATACTATATGTAAAAGAATAAATAGAATAAAACATGATAAAACATGAAGGTATTACTCAAAAAAAATTATTACTATAACTAATAAAAAATAACCTAAACCATAAAAACATGACTACATAAAGAAACATTGACCAATAAAGCTTGAGCTCTTTACATTGCACATTTTGAAAAGAAAAATTGAGCCTTCGTCCTTTTCCTAATTGTTGTATGTGTCTCTACCTCGACAAATTTTCCAGTTTAAAAAATAGTAATTTTATTTTGTAGACATTACCAAAAAATAAAAATATTCCCCATCCACCCTCCCAACCTTAATAATAATAACAGAATATATAATAGAGCCTTGTGAAATCTTTTTTTAATAATACATAAGCTTTAATTTCTAAAAGTTTAAAGTGTTTGAAATTTCTTAGTTAATAGAGGGATGGGATTTTATCACTTCATTCAAAAGATGGATCTTGCAAAGAAATGGATAGCAAGATAGTATTTAATAGAATATAGGAGACAATATGCAAAATTAATAAATATAATGAATTAAAGATAATAGAGGGTAGAATTATCATAGAGAAAACTCATCTTAGATTACCAAAGGACGTGATGCCATTTTGGAGAATGTTGTGTTGTAGAAAAGATTGGACATGATTAATAAATAGAAATTGGGATTAGGTATTCTAAGGCTCATTTTTAATCACAACTACTTCCATTTAGGAATCATAAGCAATCTTTTAGGTATCAAAAGATTTATTTTCAGGTAATAGTTTTGTTGAAGAGAATTATATACTAATCTTCATACATACAAAATTCTAAATAAATATCTATGTTGCTGATCAATTCTATTGTTATATGGTATCTAGTATCTATATGTTTACCCCTTTTATGAACTATAGTATTCTTGGATAGTACATTTGTAAAATTATTGTTGTAGATACTTTTGTTGCTTCTTTTTGTTTGTATATCAAGTTAGTTATGACTCTTCTAATGCAAATTGTCTAGGATGTTTCTCTTGTTCTTGTTGTTTTTAGAAAATAAGAGGTTGATGTAAATATAAGGAGTGTCAAATATATTGTATATTAGATCTAAGAATGTCTACTAAATGGAGATAAAATCAGCAATAGCAATTAAAACATGAAAGGAAAACTCAACAAATAACATGATGTTTAACATGGAGAAACCCTTTTAGTAGAATACTCCACCAAAGAAGAAATTCATGAATATCTTATATTATCTGCAAATAGGTGATACAATACAGTTCTCTAACTCCTCTAAGGACTTCAATCTAATAGCACAACCTTACAAAGAAACTTGAGCAATTTTTTTCATAAAACTCCAATCTAAGCCTCTTTTTCATAGGAAAATCATATAACCACTAAGAATGGGACAAAAAATTAAATACATAATGCCTTCCACTTGTTAATCATCATTTTGAAACTCATAATGATCTTTTATAGATGTTATTATATATGTCCTAAGGCATCTTTCATGCATGAGTGCCTATGGACCCAAGTAGAAAAGATTGTGTCAAATATGTTGTCACGGTTGTCATATAATCTGATGCTAGGTGCCATAAATAGTATAGATGTTCTTACAATTTATGGCAGATATCATAACATCCCAAAATAGTAGATTTCTAAGTTGGACCCTAAGTGGTTCAACTTTACCATTTTCCTATTATTGTAATGTATGTTCACTAAAAGTGACTCAGTAATTCCATGTTGGCGAATAGAAAATTATTGAGTCCAGTAAAATATTAATTACCAATGTTAGTGAAACCCTCCATCCCTTGTGGGTGAATCACAAATAATAGTAGGAATAATTTATTTACATATCTTTACAAAATTGATGGCACCTAAATCCCAAAATTCTCCCACTAGACATCAAAAATTGTAAATACACCCATAGGAATACGTAATCACAAAAAATAACTAACAAGAAACAAGGCCCAAAACCTCCTTGAACCAATTAATTTTTTTTGTTCTCGCAAGATTGGTAAGTGCATCTGCAACATTTTCTTTGAGTGTTAATTTTCTTTAAATCAAATTGTCCATTTATAATCAACTCGTGAACAAAATGGTATTGAACATCCACATGCTTAGTTTTTGAATGATAAATATGATTCTTAGCTAAACAAATTACACTTTGAATATTACAATTAATCTAAATAACTTTGCAATCAAAACTAATACATTTACAAAACATTTGTAACTAAATTTCCTCCTTAGAGACATGGCTAGTAGCCGTGTACTCTAATTTTCTAGTGGATAAGGAAACTATAAGCTAACTTTTACTCATGAAACTCACTACTTGATGCAGGAGCATCTCGGGTCCTTGGCAATCCTGTCACCAAAAACATGTTTGAAGTTTTCTGTGTTGCTTGGTTCCTGCTTTGACTGAGTTGGTTCGGTGTTGCTAGATTTCCTTTGTTTACTGGTGTTGGTCGGTTATCTCTCTAGCACTCAGTGAATTTCCCTAGCGCTCGATGATGCTTGTCTGGCGCTCGGTTATCCTTGCTTACCGAGTTGTTTATTTTGGACTCTTGTTGAGGCTGACTTGTGTAATTAATTTTGGTCACATATTTAATGATGGTATCTATCATTGGGAAGCGTGTGGACCTAGATCTGGTTGTTCCTTATATTGATGGTGGATTTGAATGCCGACTTGATTTGGTAGCCTCTTGTATAAATGTAGTTGTTTGGTTAGAGTTTAGGGAAGTTAGTTTTGAGTCAGTTTGGAAAGAGGATAGAAGCTAGAAGTTTAGAGGTTGTTGGCAGATCCTTGCATGTTGGAGGACTTTTGTACTTGATTGTAATATCTGGCCTAAACTGGGAAGGCCTTACAGTCTGGCATGTATGAATCAAATTGAAGTTAATATATGAAAGATATCTGCATTCTCTCTCTCACTAGTGTGTTTGTTGCTTCCGTGTGTGATCTCTGCAAGGTGGATTTGGTTAGGGTTTGCCTTTGGACCCTCTCCCCATCCTCCCCTATGTTAGGTGGTATCAAAGCGAGGTGAGATCTAGATCTAGGTTTGTGAATCTAGGTTTGAGGGTTCCTTCTTGTCAAACCCTAGCTGATTTGTTGTGGGATTGCGATCTAGCCTGCAATTGAAGAGGGTTTCAAGATGGTTTGCGGGAGGCGAGATGTGGATCTAGGATTGGCAGACATGTTGAGACAACTTGTTGCTAGATTAGAAGTTGTTGAAATAGCCTAGAGAAGAGGAAGACATCTTGAAGATGTTAGTGATGATGAAATTGAGGAAGAACAAAGTGATGTAGAACATGCACCGACGATGGATCAAGGTGAGGAAAGATTGTTGAAGGCTTTGACAAATCTAAAGTCTACACCACACTTTAATCCTCCTAAGTATAGTGGAAAATTGGATTCTGATGAATTGGTAGACTGGATCACCGAGATGGAAAAGTACTTTGAATATGAGAATGTACCTGAGGAAAAGAAGGTGAAAATTGCAAGCACAAAGTTGAAAATTCATGCATCCTTGTGGTGGGAACACCTACAATTGGATAGAAAGAGGAAAGGCAAAGACAAAATCAAGGTATAGAGTAAAATGGTGAATAAATTGAAAGGAAAGTTTTTACCTTGTGATTATCAGATTAACCTAGTTAGGCGAATGCAAAGTTTGAGGCAGAAAGATAGCTCGATAAAAGAATATACTGAAGAATTATATAGATTAGATATCAGATCTGGACATGATGAAGATGATATGGAAAGAATTTCTAAATACCTGAATGGTTTGAGAGTTTCCATCAAAGAAGAAATCAGTTTGGTCAAATTGGAAAAAATTGAAGAGGATTATCAATTTGTATTGAAAGCTGAGGAGAAATTGAACAATAAACATGAGCAAAGACAAAAAGATAGAGGTGGTAGATTCCCTAGAGGAAGAGGTAGATCTAATGGTGAAAATAGTAGATCTGAACCTAAAAAGACAAATCTAGATAAAGGCAAGACCGAGTGGAAAGGAGAAAGTTCATCTAGAGGTAGAGGCAGTAATTACCGAGGTGGTTATAACAGAGGTGGTTCCCAAGGAACTTTTTACAATTATGGAGAAGAAGGAAATAGATCATTTGAGTGTACACATGCAAGTAAGAAGGTCGATAACAGTAGGAATGCCTTGGTGCAAGAAGAGTCACCAAATGAACCCGAGAAGGAAAATAACTTGATGGTAAGAAGAGCACTTTGGAGCGAAGGTAAAAAGGAAGATCTGATAAGGAAAAGTTTGTTCAAGACCAGATGTAGAGTTTCTAATGAAGTTTGGAAGGTAATCATTGATAGTGGTAGCTCAGAGAACTTGGCATCTAAGGAAATGGTCACAAAGTTTCAATTGAAAAGGTTGTAACATTTGAAGCCCTATCAGATTTCATGGATCAAAGATGAGCATACACTCTTGGTAAGTGAACAATGTTATGCGAATCTAAAAATTAGAAAGTACTATGATAAGGTGTTATGTGATATCATGCCTATGGATTGTTGTCATATTTTTTTGGGTAGACCTTGGCAATATGATAGACATGCTATATATGGTGGAAGATTGCATAAATATACTATTTGGGTTGATGGAAGAAGACAAATCTTGTTACCTTTGATTGAAGAACCTGTTAGTAATGTTTGCACATATGTGAAAGTTTGCTTGATGGAAGGAAGAAAGTTTGTTAAGGATTTGAAGAAGAATGATGTATGTTTTGTTGTGATTCCTAACAAACCGAGTAAGAAAATAGAGGATAGTGTCCCTGTGGAGATTGATAAGTTACTCACCAAGTACAATGAAATTATTTCTGATAATGTACCTAATGGTTTGCCACTGAAGAGAAGCATCGATCATTGCATGAATCTAATCCTTGGAGCTAGTTTACCGAATAAGGCACCACATCGGTTGACACCTACCGAGATTCAGGAATTGAACCTACAGATTCAAGAATTATTGCATAAAGGTTTGATCAGAGAAAGTTTGAGTCCTTGTGCAGTACCTGTTGTATTAGCACCTAAGAAGAATGGAGAATGGTGAATGTGTACTGATTCCAGAGCAATTAACAAGATAACAGTGAAATATAGGTTTCTTATACTGAGAATGGATGATATAATGGATAGTTTGACTGGAGAAAAGTATTTTACCAAAATTGATTTGAAAAGTGGGTATTATCATATCAGAATCAGAGAAGGTGATGAGTGGAAGACTGCTTTCAAGACAAAAGAAGTTTTGCATGAGTGGTTGTTTATGCATTATGGTTTACCTAATGCACCGAGTACTTTAATGAGGTTGATGAATGAAGTTTTGAAGAAATTCCTGGGTAAATTTGTGATTGTATACCTTGATGATATTCTGATATTTAGTAAGACTAGAGAAGAACATTTGTTGCATGTTAAGAAAGTATTGCAAAGATTGAAAGAGGAAAAGTTGTCGATTAACCTGAAAAAGTGTTCATTCATGAAAGAGGAGATTGTGTATTTGGGATTTATGATTTCAGCTAATGGTTTGAAGATGGATCCTGAAAAGGTTGAAGCTATTTTGAATTGGCCTACACCTGATAATGCTAGTGAGGTAAGATCATTTCATGGTTTGGCAAGTTTTTACCGAAAGTTCATTAGGAATTTCAGTTCAATTTGTAATGCTATGACTGAAACTAATAGAGGAGATAAAAGAGAATTCAAGTGGACACGTGGAGCTGATAAAAGTTTTAAGACCTTGAAGCAGAAGGTTGTTGAATTGCCTATTTTGGCATTGCCTGATTTTAATAAGGTATTTCAAGTAGAATGTGATGCATGTGGAAGTGCAATAGGAGCTATATTGAGTCAAGAAGGTAAACTTGTTGCTTTCTTTAGTGAAAAGTTGAATGATGCAAAAAGGAAATACTCTGTGTATGATCAAGAATTCTATGAAATTGTTCAATCACTGAAGAAATGCAGACATTATTTGATACCGAGTGAATTTGTGTTGTATAGCGATCATAAGGCTTTACAATATTTGGGTAGTCAGAATAAGTTGAATTAGAGACATATGAAATGAGTTGTATATTTGTAGAGTTATACATTTGTGATAAAGCATAAGAGTAGAGTTTCTAACCGAGTTTCTGATACATTGAGTAGAAGGAGATCCTTGATGACTGAGATGAAAATTGAAGTTCTTGACTTTGATGACATGAGAGATTATTATGAATTTGATCCTAATTTTTCTGATCCGTGGAGGAAATGTAGAGCGCCTATTCAAGATCAACCGAGTACTAAATGGGAAGAAAGAAGGTATGTTGTTTAAAGGTATTCAGTTGTGTATACTGAGAGGACCAATGAGAACTAATTTGATAAAAGAGAAACATAGTAGTGGTTTGGCTGGACATTTTGGTGTTGATAAGACATTGAATTTTCTTAAGGAGAAATACTTTTGGCCACAGTTGTATATGGATGTTCAAAAATTTGTGAAAAGTTGTGGAATTTGTCAAGTTGCAAAAGGAGTAAGTCAGAATACTGGATTGTATACACCGATTTCTATTACTGAGAAACCTTGGATTGACATCAGTATGGATTTTGTTCTTGGATTACCGAAGACAGTAAGAGGTAATGATTCTATATTTGTTGTTGTGGATAGATTTTCTAAAATGGCACATTTTATACCTTGTAGAAAGACATTAGATGCAATACATATAGTAGATATTTTCTTTTAGGAAATTGTCAGATTGCATGGATTACTGAGTATTATCTCTGATCGAGACAGTAAATTTGTTGGATACTTTTGGAAGACCCTTTGGAGCAAGTTTGGTACCGAATTGAAATATAGTTCTACATTTCACCCACAAACTGATGGACAAACAAAAGTTGTGAATAGAAGCTTGGGAAATATTTTGAGATGTTTAGTTGGAGACACACCGAGTAATTGGGATTCTGTGTTGGCACAAGAAGAGTTTGCATACAATAATTCAGTGATTAGGAGTACCAGAAAAAAACCTTTTGAGATTGTAAATGGCATACAACCCAGAGGTATATCAAATTTGAGGGATATTGTTGATGAAAGAAAGAGAAGTGATGAAGGAGTAAAAAATTTTGAGTACATGAAGACATTGCATGAAGATGTGAAATATAAGTTGGAGAAAAGTAATCAGAAATACAAAGACAAAGTTGATATATCAAGAAGACATAAGACTTTTGCAGTCGGTGATGAAGTAATGGTTCATTTAAAGAAAGGCAGATTTCTTGTTGGAGCATATGGGAAGCTAAAAATGAAGAAGTTTGGACCTTGTAAGATTTTGAAGAGATTTGACAGTGGTAATTCTTATGAGATTGAGTTACTTGATGACATGGATATATCACTATTTTCAACATTACTGATTTGTATGAGTACCATGAGTCAGATGAAGAAATGATAGTACCGAATGATTATCCTAAGAAACAGACAAAAGAAGTTGAGAAGATTTTGGAGCAAAGAATTGGCAAAAGTAAAAGAGGAAAACAATATATGGAATATTTGGTAAAGTAGAAGAATGGACTGATTGAAGACAGTTCATGGATTTCACAATCTGAGTTGGATGCAGCTCAGATCATTCATGTTTCATGATTCGAAGAATCATTTCAAATAACCCTAGGTGTCTAATGCAGGAGCATCTCGGGTCCTTGGCAATTCTATGTCACCAAAAACATGTTTGAATTTTTATGCGTTGCTCAGTTCCTGCTTTGACCAAGTTGGTTCGGTGTTGCTCGGTTTCCTTTGTTTACCGATGTTGGTCGGTTATCTCTCTGGCACTTGGTGAATTTCCCTGGCACTCGGTTATCCTTTCTTACCAAGTTGTTTATTTTGGATTCCTATTGAGGCCGACTTGTGTAATTAATTTTGGTCACGGATTTAATGATGGTATTTATCATTGGGAAGTGTGTGGACCTAGATCTGGTCGTTTCATTTGTTGATGGTGGATCTAAAGGCCGAATTGATTCAGTAGCCTCTTGTATAAATGTAGTTGTTTGGTTAGAGTTTAGGGAAGTCAGTTTTGAGTCAATTTGGAAAGAGGATAGAAGCTAGAAGTTTAGAGGTTGTTGGTAGATCCTCGCATGTTGGAGGAATTTTGTACTTGATTGTAATATCTGGCCTAAACCAAGAAGGCCTTACAGCCCAGCATGTATGAATCAAATTGAAGTTAATATATGAAATATATCTGCATTTTCTCTCTCACTAGTGTGTTTGTTGCTACCGCGTGTGATCTCTACAAGGTGGATCTAGTTAGGTGGTGCCTTTGGCCCCTCTCCCCATCCTCCCTTGCGCCACTACTACTTCAAACAAAGAACAACATGCCCTTGGTGGACCTTCAACTATCCAAGTCAGCTACGCAATCTAGAGATTAAAAAATATATATATATCTAATGCCTCAACCACATTAGTAGTCTGAAAATAGTCTAAACAACAATTAGAAGTACCTTGCAAATATCTAAACACTCTTTTAACATGATTCCAATGAACTATCTACTAGAGTTAGACATAAACATGATCAAAACTCCTATTACTTGTGCAATATCTTTTCTAGTGAAAACCATTGCATACATTAAACTTCCTACAACAATAGCATAAGGTACATTAAACATATCCTTTAAATCAACATCATTCTTAGGACACATGTATAACATGATTCTAGTGCCAACTTAAAATGAATTCTCACTAGTTTACAATCCTACATACTAAATCTATTCAAAATAGTTAAAACATACTTACTTTACAACAACTAAAGTTTTATATTTACTTAATCTTTTTTATTTTCATACCAAGTATGCACCTAATAGGCCGGCCTAGATCCTTCTTGTCAAATATTCCTAAAATTTGAGTTTGTAGCTCACTAACCATTGCCATAGAGTTACTAAAAATAGCATATCATCCATATTCAAGACAATAATAAGGATATTATCATCATTGAATTTGATGTATACATAGTAATATTCTTCACTTCTAACAGAACCTAATGTCATGACAAATGAATCAGTTTTTTATAAAACATCTAAGGGGACTATTTTAAACCATAAAGAGATTGTTTCAACTTTCAAACCAAGTGTTATTTCCCTTCTACTTCAAATCCTTTAGGTTGTTGTGTAAAATTTTCCTCTTCCAATTCTCCTTGCAAAAATATAATTTGAACATCTATTTTCCAATCTCAAACTTCTTAGCTACAACAATGTATAAAAGCAATCTAATAGAAGAAAATTTATCAATAGGAGATAAAATCTTAGTAAAAATCAACTCCCTCTCCTTGGGAGTAGCCCTTAGCTAGAGATATAGATTTTTACTTCTTCAATGACTCATCTACTCCAAATTTCCTATTGTATACCCACTTATAGCTAATGGATTTCCTTCCTTTGGGAATACAAACAAGATACTAGGTGTTACAAATTTTATAGCCATCATTTGCTCCAACATGGCTTGTTGCCAATAATCACTATTATCTGAAAGGGTAGCTTCCCTATGGCATATAGACTCATCATCAATACTTAATAAAGATAGTGTACAATATAAATCTAGTGGGCTATACATGTTTGTTGTATTTTGTTGTCTTCTGGGCCTTCAAAGATTAGGAATATGGGGCTCTTGTTGTTCTTTATCTTTCTCAACCTCTTCTTTCTCATCAGTTTGACCAGTAACATCATTTGAAATCTCATATTATTCTTTATCATCCTCATGTCCATCTTTATATTCTTCCTAAGGTACAATTTATTTCTTAATTTTGAAATGCACTATCTTTTCCTTATCTTTTTTTTTGGTTATTAAGGATAAAAAATAACACTAAGTTCCCTAGAAATAATATCTCTAGAAAAGATAATTTTCATGGTTAAAGGATTTTGTAACTCATAACATTTTACATTATCACCATATCTAATGGAAATGGATTTTTCAACTTTTGGGTCCAACTTAATTCATTTTCCTTTAGACATGTGAACATAAGCCCTAGAGGAAAATACTCTTAAATGTGAAACAAAAGGTTTCTTACCTATCCACACTTCAAAAGGTATTGTTTCAAGAGTCTTACAAGGAGATTCATTTAAAAACTAATAAGAAATACTTACATCTTCTACCCAAAGGTATTTGTCAATTTGTGAATCACTTATCATACTTCTAGCTCTTTTTATTATTGTTTGATTCATCATTTTTTCCACTTCATCTATTTAGTATACATTGTGATTCTCTGTTTAACAGTTCCTACATACTTACAAAAAGTATCAAAATCCTTAGAATAGTATTATCATCCATTATCAAATATCAAAACCTTAACTTTGCAGTATTTTTTTTTTTCAAGTAAGGCCTTAGAATCTTTAAACTTAGTAAAAAATTCAAACCTATGTCTAGAAATATAACTAGGTGTATATTAAAACATCATCAATGAAGGATACAAAATATCTAGATATTTCAATTGATTCGATATCCACATAGCCCAAAACATGTGAGTAAATAATTTCCAATTTACTCTTCCATTTATTACTACCTAAATGAAATGATTTTCTATTTTGTTTACCAAACACAAAAGTTCATAAAATTCAAAAACCTTGTCAAAATGGGGAAAATGGTCTAACAACTTCTTATTCAAAATTATTTTAAACTAGTATTGTAAATGCGACCTAATCTGTAGTGCCACAATATATAATTATTTCCATTTTCAACTACATTTGTAGATTCATCAACAATATTGGCTTCAAGCCTAAATGGAACATCCTTCCTTGTCTCTCTTGCTACCCCCAAGTTTCAACCTAGCAATCTACAAGCATGTTTTTCAAATATTATATGCAATTCCAAATCATTAACCCTTAGAATCCAAATTCAAATTTCTTGCTAAACCTAAATTATACAAAGCATCAAAGATATTTTTTATCTTCCTATCACTAGAACACAACTAAATATAGCCCCTTTTGACATAAGGATATGAAGATTTATCATCAAGGTAGACTTGTCCTTCATCATATATTTCTCATATGTGGAAAACCAATATTTATAAGGAGTCATATGATACAATCATCTAGAATAAAATAACCAAATTTCACTAGTCATAATATGAAGAGAAGAAACCAAAGCTTCATCACCAAAATTTGAGGATTCATCTAAAGTGAAATCTAACTGTTTCTTCAATTGCTATATTCCTTCTTAACATGTCCTCTCTTTCCCCTATTCCAATACTTTACTAGGAGGTTCAAATCTGCCCTTAGACTTGTCATTTGGCTCATTATTATCTCATATAGACCCTATTTCCTTAGGCCTTACCTTGACATTAACATATTCACCTAAACTATCCATAGCTTTTCTCCCTATTTCCTTTACCAACAAATTTGCAACAAGAGCATCCATATTTGGATCATTGAGTTTAGTACTGATAGAAAGAATGATTTCCCAATACTTGGGTACACAACAAAGAAGCATGATTCATTTATCCTCTTATTCAATTGTTACATCTATAGAAGCTAGTTGACTAAAAATAAAATCAAAATAATTTAAATGCTTGACTATTGCTTCACCTTCATTTTAAGATAAAATATGTTTCATTTTAAGAAAAAATATGTTTCATTTCAAGTAAAGTTTTTTAACTAGAATTTTGGCTTGGTAGGTTCCATAAAGTGTATGCAATCATTTCCTTTGACACATTTAAGAGAAAAAAAAATTACAAGACACAATATGATTGTATCGCATACCATTTTTATACCTTCTACTAACCTTCATCAATAAATTTATCGTCCTTATTTTCTTTTTTCACAACCACTCATTAATCTTGTTCTTCAAGGATATCCTTATTTTTTAGCTTCCACAACTCATAACTCATTTCATTGGGCATATTTATGTCCAAATGAGAAGAATTTGTAGCCATGGGATGAACATAAATTTGCAAAAGATAGATCAATTGCAACCCCATAAAGCTTGAAAAATCTCTATTCTTCCACCCAAGACACAAGATTGGTTGATCTCTAATACCAAATGTTATAAAATAAGAGGTGGAAAAAAATATAAGATCTAAGAATTTAAAATTTTTGGTTGTCATTAATGTCACTATTTTGGAGTTATCCATATTGGTTAATGTGTTTTGGTAACGGTTACACTATTGTAGCTTTCGATATCAGTGCTTGTGATCATCGACAGTTTTTACCGATGACAGTCACCAACGGATATAGTTTGCCAGATTATCGATAGGATTTTAGGATCACCTTGGAGCACGGAATATTTAGTCGAGACCTATCTGGCACTTGATCAAATTCAATTTTTTAGCCGATGGTTGATCTACAATGGAAATATATTCATACATTTTATGTTTGGCCGACAAGAAGGTTGTATATACCAATGCTTGGTATATATTTACAAATGAACTATGAAATTGATACACACGAATATTGTAATATTATGATTCTATGTATATGTGAACTACTATAAGTGAACTATGTATAAAGTATTATATATGTAAAGAGAAGAAGAGTTGTATTTCACTGAGAATTGTATCCAGTGCATATGATGATGCATGTCTGTCAGTTCAATTTTGTATATCTAGCCATCGGTGCTATTTTGTATCATGATAGTGAGTCCAAATGGAACTGAGCCACAATGGTAGTGAGCCATCCTATGTTTTATACAATCGGTTACGTAATACTTGAGAGTTAACCTTTACGTGGTTTTTCCTATCTTGAGTTTCCACAAAAAAAAAAATATGGTGTTATGCCTTGCATTGTTTACTTTTTGGTATTTCCTTTCAGTAAAATTAAAATATGTTATATGGTAAATTAGTCAAGTGCTTTAAGTTTTTCAAGGGTATACTGATTCACCCCTCCTCTCTCAATATACCCGGTGTTCAACATAAGAAACTTCAAATCTAATAGCATTGACCAAATAGAGATAAAATCAGTTGTAACAATGAAAGCATGAAAGGAAAGCTCAACACATAAAACAATTTTTAATGTGGAGAAATCCTTTCGAGAAAAAAAAACTCCATTGAAGAGTCAAATATCTTGTATTATCAACAAATAGGTGATGCAATACAATATTCTAACTCCTCATGAGCCTTCAGTCCAACAATACAACCATGCAAAGCAACTTGAGTAAAAAGGTTACAAAACCCCACTCCAAGCCTCTTGTATTATAGAAAAATCATTCAACCACTAAGAATGGTGTCCAAAGTTGAATACCCAAGGCCTCCCATCTTGTAATCATCATTTTTTAGGTGATGATGACCTCTTATAGATGCTCTTACAACTATCATAAGGCATCTTTCATGCATGGGCACCTTGGGATAAAAATATAAAAGATTTGGTCATATTATGTTGTCATAGTCATCATAGAATATTATAATAAGTGTGATGAGATCCAACTCTCATTGGATCTTCCATAGAGACCAAGATCACTGCACTAAGGTTGCACATGAGTTGTTCGATTAGAAGTGACTTGATGATCTGAGTGACTGCATTATTTTAAATACCTCTCTATGAAATTTTTGGATACACAAATTGCATTACATTGCATTGGGAATTTTTATGAGTATGGGAATAAAACTCATGAGCAGCTCAAAATTGCATGAGCACAATCTTAAATCCAAAAGGCTGAAAGGGCTAAAGATTTGGGTCTGAATGTGGTGCAATGCACACCCGTAAAGGTGTCTAAGTTCTTTAGGTCATGAAGTCAATCCAGGGTGGGGTTAATTGGGAAGCCAAGATCTTGGAGCTATAAGTGTGATCCAAGGACTCTGTGATTGGTTCAAACCATGGTATCATTGGGAGCATTCTTTGAATTATATGATATGTGTTGGTTCTTGATGGAGTCCATTAGATTGGTGGTGCAAGTTCATTGATCGAAAATCCTTATCTATGGTGGAAGTATTGCATTGGGTTTCTTGGATCCTTTCATGGAGCTATGTGTTGTCATTGCTTGGTCTAAGTAATCTTTGTAATAACAGAGCTATGAACGTCTTATCCAAGAATGAATCAATTACTTCTCAAGAGATAATCTCAAGAATGATGTTCCAGGTTACCAAGAATTGAAGGAGTGTGATGTAGGGTTTCTTGTAGAAGCAATCCATGGAGAGATCGAGGGTGGTGAAATGAATTGTGAAGATGTGATTAAATGAAGTGTTCTTAGGAGAAAAACACCATTATGCATGTTGGATGCTACAATGGAATTGTCAAGTGAATGACTCAAAGGTTTTGAGGTGTAGCTAGAAGATATGTTGGTCCCAGTATAACTCTTCAAGAACTATGAAGTTGGTTATCATGGAATGATGATCGAGTCCCTTATTGCATGGAATGCAAACATGATCTAAGAAAAATAGTATTAGACTTGCCAAGAGAGATATTTTTGGGGTTCTTGGTTGAATGCAAAGTGTAGAACAAGTGCACGTGCTAAGAAGGAACTTCTGCATAGGGTTCTTGAGTGCATGGTGAGCCAAAGCTAAGATGAGCCAAAAGAAAGAACTGTGTGTTGAATTTGAGATGTACCAATGCGGCTACATAGGAGGTTTCCATGAGTATGGAGTCCCTTTGTAGGCCAAAAGTCCATAGAATAATTCTTGGGGATAACTCATAGGTTGAGTGATCCAAGAGCTGAGTTACTTGTGAATGTTGTTGTGTTGTATTTTTTAAGTCTTGGGTGTTACATTGCAAAATTAATGGATCAAGTAAGACTTGGTTCGTCATAGGTCCGGTCGAGCTTGCATTGGAGGCATAGTCTGGGTTAAATTGTCAATTCCTTACAACTTGTGCCAAATGTCATAACACTCCAAAATAGTAGATTCCCAAGGTGGACACCTAGGTAGATGAACTTACTATTTTATTGGTATCATGATGCTTGATTAGTGAAAGTAACTCAATAACTCCTTATCTATAAATAGATCATTATGAAGGCCAATAGTAACATATTTATTGTACCAATATGATATTAATCGCCACTTTTGGTGAAACCCTCCATCCCATATGGATGGATTACAAACAACATTACAAATTATTAATTACAAGGATTTGCAAGGTTGATGGCATGTAGATCTCAATAGATACATACTTTACTACTATTAATAAAAGAGTGATGATAGATTGTTTCTTAGATGCACATGTTGAACACTACTAGGTTGTGAGAGGGGGGTGAGTTGGCACAATTAAAAACTTAACAATTTTTGTCACAAATCTCAATGATTATTTCTTGATTCAATTAACCATCAGCAAAAATTAAATCAATGATATCACACACACATGGACACCAAATTTATGTGGAAAGTTGGTAAAAATCATAGTGAGAAATGTACTCACTATATGCAAATTTATGGTTACAATGTTTTAGGCCAGAAGCCAAGGAACCCATTATCCCTAACAATTTAGGCACATTATCAAGGATTACACTAATCCTCAATGAACAAAAAATATAGATTTTAATAGAAACTCATTGATCCAACAATAAATAGAAATTTAAACCTCTAGATTCGTTGTAGCAGCCTTCCAGTTTGATTTAGCAATATTCACCTCAGTTGTGCCTTGTTCACATAATATTATCTTTGCACTTAAATCACACAATCTTTGCAACTACCTCACATTCACTTCATACTCATCTCATCCTTTTTTGTCAAAATATATAAATATTTTTCCATCAGAAACATTATTAGGATTGTCTATAAAGGTGTTAACATTATTAATACAAAGTAGGCCACCTTGAGCAAACATACTTAATATGTTCCCCCCCAAGAGATAAAGAGGATGCAAACACATCATAATTTATTTTCTCCAAATAATATAATCCATCCATATGCATCATAGCTTCCTCCAAAGCTAGTCTCAAAGGTAATGTGTAAGAATGCAGTAAAAACATAGGTTATTAGTAGGCCCAAAATACTTTCTGAATCATTTGTGGAATCTAAAGCACGATGTGCCATGTAAAAATCATCTTAAGTCTCTTATCCCTTCCCATGACCTATATCTTGTCATGCCCAAAAGTTGAGCAAAACATAGTTACAAATTTTTTTTCCTAAACATACTAACTAACATACTAAATGTACTTACACAACTAGAGAGCAAGTTCTATCCTGACATGAGTCTCGAAACAAGATAAAAGCTTCCTAAAGCTACTAACTTGATTGGCACACAAATCGCGACAATTAACTAAAAGTCAACCTGAGTCAACCATAAGTCGACTATACGCCAAAGTACATGCGATCGAGCTGGAATGAAGTGGAAAGTGTCAAGGACAACTTGGGCACGCAAATTGAGGTGATGTCCAAGGTTTGACTAAGTCAACCCAACAAGTCAACTGTGCCAAAATTCAGCTGAAAGAGGTATCCTAAGGTTATTGATACAACTGGTAATGATAAAACATGAATCCGAGATGGTTGACCAAAAAGGTCAACTGGGTTTGACCAAAAAAAATCAACCATGTCAAAATGGTACAAAACTGAAATCCTAGGTCCTAGGGTACTAGGGGATCCACTAATTCAAATCTCAAGATGATCGGAGAAGGTTTGACCATTGTTGACTAAAAGTCAACTATGCTTGACGATAGTCAAAGATAACGAAAATGTCCAAGTTTGGTATAAATTACAAGCTAAGGAATAGGTAAGATTTCCTAATCGATAAAATATCTAAGTTATTAATTTTAGGAAAATAAATTAATAAGTTAAATAACATTCAAAATTTATACTTTTAACTAACAATAATCCTCCTTTTAATAATTAAAATAGCACTAATTATTTCTCTCTTTAACTTGAAACTTAATCCCATATTAATAAATAATATTTAAGTTTTACAAGAGAAATCATATTAATATAATAACCATAAATAAAATCTAATCTAGAAATACTTAATAAAACTAATCTAAAATAATTAAAATAAAACTCAATACGAATTGATTATATAAACAAATCTAAATATTAATTAAATATAAAGCAATATACACTAATAATCAGTAAAACTCATAATAAAATTTCGAACATATCAAAGGGCCAAAGAAATAATAATGAAACATCCGTTTCTTTCAAACCCTCGCGAGCCCTGCATTCAGGAACACGCAGAGGCGCGAAGGAGAGGGAAGGAGGAGGCGTCGGCGGAGGAGGGTGCGGGGGTTCACGGCGGCGGCGGCGGACTGGCGGAAGAAGGTGGCAGAGGGGTCTCGGCACCGAGCGGAGAGAATGGGCGGCGGGGGCAGCGGTGGCCTTGGCGCGAGCGTCGCTCCGCCCGCCACTGCAACAGCAGTGGTGGGGGCGGGTGACGGCGCCGCCCAAGCAGCGCCGCTGCTATCGCAAGGGAGGAGGAGGAGATCGGGGCAGCGACAGCCCCTGCCACTCCCAAACCCCCGCATGGAAGACCAGTGCCGAAGGCACTTAAAATTAAATAATAATTTTAATGTAAAAGCGCCCAGCGCTTTAAAATATAATGCCTTTAAACTTTAATAAGTTGAATATTAAAAAAAATATAGATAAATTAAAACTTAGGATAAATAAAAATTAAATTATAATATTTACTAATGCATTATAAAGCCTGAATACGAAAACAGTGGGCATATAGCCCGATTTTTTTAATAAAAAAAATACATAATTGCAATCTATAATTCGTACTCAACAACATGTGATAATAAAAAAAAAATTTCCAACACATTTTTTTTTTTGAGATATTTCAAAAAAAATTCTCAGTACAAAAAAAAATTAAAATAAATTTTTCATTTGCTTTACAAATAAAGTTTATTCAAGTTAATTGTAACAAAGATACATACCAATATCCATATAGTGTGTTTTTATATGTACAATACATACCAAGGATTTTTAAATAACTTAATAACAGAACTTAGTTAAATTCTTGCTAAAATATATCTCAAAGTTTATTTTCACAATTATGTAAAATTTCTCTCACAAAAAATTTGCTAAGTTCAAATAACTCTTGCACATTCATAAAATGAAATTTTACTTTATTCATTTAATTAATTACACATGTGTCATTATCATCCATATTAACAATACTAGAAAGTTTCCATAACCCAATACCTCAAGTATATTATAAAATTCCAACAATAAAATTACAACGAACCCTTGATTTCCATTTTTCACGTAAACTTGCAATTAGATTCTGCAACAAAATGTTCAGCTAAAATCTTCCTTAAGACCACAATTCACGAGCCTTGCGTCATCTGGGTTCCTGTAAGCATGGTTGACCATGGAGGCTCACCTCCCAACCTAGGCCTTTGCAAGGCCACCACCGAGCTTGGGGATACAATATGAAATGGGTTACAAACAGACATTCATGCAATAAGGGAAGAACATTCAGAAGTACAAAAACACTCAACAAAACTTCCCAACAGGATATAACAATAGGAAGACCTCCTAGAGGCCTTTCTGAAAATAGGGTAGAGGTGGACTACCAGGAGGAGAAGCCACAACATGATAAAACATCCCAAGCCACACATGGACTTGGGTAGACCATCTCCAAGAGATACGGTCTCAATCTCCTTATGGCCCCCAGGTGCCCGTAGGCTATGTTTGGCATCATGGGTATCATGGAACCCCATGTTTATCCCTCCACACATGGGAGACTCTGCACATCCTGGGTCTACTTCCTACTACCCCCTTCAAAGTTACTCCACCCTCCCTAGGGTGAGTAAACCTGGAAGAACCCATCCCCAAATTGCAATTACAAAAAGGAAAAAACAACAATTATAAACTTTTAAAAATTCATACAAAAAAAACTTGGATAAAAGCCATGGACTCCATTAATGGGGGTCCAAGCTCAAGAACACAAAATATGAAGAACAAAATAACACAAGGGCCAACCTTTCTCCAAGTGTGTTGAGTATCTGGAAACTTGAACTCCTTCAATGCTAGCCTTCTCCTAAGCTTTCCAACAAATCTGGTCTCCAAATCTAGAGAGTGGGTGATCAACTAAAACTTAGCCCAAGGCCTTTCCTAAATAGGCAAACCTCCAAGAATGGTGGAACCAATCAGAAGAGAGAAGGAAACTTCCATCCCCTTCTTCCCACTTGCCTTCATTCACCATAAATGGAATTGAATGCAAAATTGAGAAAAAGAGAGGTTAACTAAAACCTCACAACTCTTCAAATCCGTCCAACTTCAAAATGGAGACTTTAGGGGAGTAATAAATGAGTTTAAAGGCTTATTAATGGCTGAAAATGACCCCTAACCCCTAGGGTACCAAGTTGGGTAGCTAAAACTGACCCCGGTTACCTTCTAGGAGCCCAAAAGACCTTCCTAAAGTCCACCTGAAGTTTGTGCACGGATTTGGGGTCTTGGTTGACTTCTAGAAACTTCCTAACCCAAGTTTAGTTGATCGCATCCTAAGGTAATACCCTGGTTAGGCCCTAAAACACTCAATAATAAACATACTTGACCATGCCAACACATAAGCCACAATTTGCCAAATTTGGCACATTAATTAAAACAATGACATGGTTAGATCATATACAAAATCTATTTTAATTACACACATGCAAACCACATTTACGAAATGAAAAACATCACAACGAGGTCCACGTCTCTTTATTCAAAGAGGACCTTGGCATGCATGGTAAAAACATATATTTCAATATTGGATCCCCAAATTTAGTTCCATGGTCAACTTATCCTGCACACTCATTGCACACATCAGTAGGTCCAATAAAACATGATATAAACATAATACATCATAACTGCATGGTTTAAACCTATGTCTGTAAATTACTCAACTAAGCATAACTTCGGTTTCCTAAACCGTCTTTACATTACAATAGTTTTAAAACATCATAAATCATCATATGTATGTAACCATAACTGAAACTGAAACATAACATGTAATATCCCAAGTTTACCCTGATTACATAATCAGGTACTGAACATATAAAATACGATTCAACAGATCCTTAAATACATAAGTGTCCACATAGTCTGATATGTTTGAGAAATAAGTACTGAAAGCATAGAAAACATAATAGCAAAAATGTGACTGTCTGATAGGTCTCACATCCACCCCCTCTAGGCATGAACGTCCTCTTGGAGTTCATCAAAGAGGTGAGGATACTGTGACCTCATCTGTGCTACATCCTCCCATGAAGCTGTGACCTCGTTATAACAATCCCACTGGACCCTAACCTGGTCCAGCACCCTGCCTCAAAGTGCTAGGGTCCGTCGGGCCAAAATACGAATTGGCTCCAGTGCCAGCTGTCCGTCCGACTCTACCTGCAAGCATCCCAATCTATCACATGTGACTCATCATAAACATACTTACGTAAAACGGAAACATGAAACACATCATGGATGCGTGACAAGCTAGGTGGCAAAGCTAAACGATAAGCAACTGGTCCTATCCTCTCAAGGATCTCAAAAGGTCCAACAAAATGAGGTGCTAGCTTAGAGCCCTTTCCAAAACGGATTGGACTCTTATGCGGTCGCACTCTCAAAAAGACCCTATCTCCTACTAAGTAAGCTCGATCTATCCTCTTCGCATCGGCATACTTCTTTTGTCTATCTTGAGCCTCTTCAAGATGCTGCCTAATCAAGGTCACTTGCTGCTCCATGTCCCTAACTAACTCAGGTCCAACAGAAACTCTGTCCTCGATCCTATCCCAACTGAGTGGTGTCCTGCAAGGTCTACCATAGAGAGCCTGGTACGGAGGCATACCTAAGGATGTTGATGCCCATTGTTATAGGCAAACTCCACTAAGTGTAGGTATTCCTCCCACCGGGTCTAATGGTCCATAACATACATGCGGAGCATGTCTTCTAACACCTGATTGACCCTTTCGGTCTGCCCATCTGTCTCTGGATGATAAGCCGTACTAAAATTGAGTCTAGTTCCCAAAGCTGCCTGCAGTTCTCTCCAAAAGGATGAAGTGAAGAGAGAATCTCTATCTGAAATGATCTTACGAGGTACACCATGCAGTTTGACAATATCTCGCAAGAACACTTGTGCTACTGATGGTGCAGTGAAGGTAGTACGAACTGGTGAAAAATGAGCCACCTTGGTCAACTTGTCAACTGTCACCATGATGGCATCATGACGACGAGATGACATAGGTAGACCAACAATAAAGTCCATAGATATGGTGTCCCATTTCCACAATGGTATCTCATGAGGCTGAAGTAGCATTGGTATATTTGACTTGAGAAATGAATATGTCATTTTTATATTGATTCACCTCAATGCCAAGAAAATACATCATTAGGCCAAAATTGGTCATATTAAATTCCTTCTTCAAATCTCCTTTGAAAACATCAATTGATAAATCGTATGTGAATATGAAGTCATTAATATACACATACAATCAGAGTTTGACTTTGTTAATTATTTATTGTATACAATGTAGGATCATTGTTGCACCTACTAAAATTAATATGTAAGAGGTAAGAATCAATTCCATTGTACCATTCTCTGAGAGCTCAAGTTTGAGTCCATCAATAACTTTATTAATTCTACAAACCTTATTTTTGTGGCCTAAGATCTTATATCCTTGAGGATCCTCCACATATACTGCTGAGAAATCATTTAAAAATACATATTTTACATCCATTTATTATATTGGCAACTTCTTCTAATTTGTGATTTCCAATATTATTCTTACTATGTCTAGATGAGCTACCCAAGAAAATGTTTCATGTTAGTCAACCCAAAGTTATTGTGAAAAAATTGTTGCTACTAACCTTGCCTTATGTTTGTACGCCGGCACATATGATTTTTCTTTAGAATGGAAATATCTTTATTCATTGCTTGAACATAATCTTCATTTTCAACTACCTATTTAAAATGAACCAGATCATCTACTTGTGAAAATAAGGAAAAAGGTGAAAGCAAATCAACATTATGTTCACCTTCATTTTGTTCACAATCCAAGAATTACCAATAGTGGATTTTACATATCACTTGAAGTGGATTTTAAGTCTCACACCAACAATTCTTGTTGTAAGAGGTATCACTTCATTTGTACCTTGTGATATTTTTTATTTTTCATTTTATTGAATCTCTTATTTGAATACATGAGGATCTCCTTCTATTTGATGGAGGTGTCAATTTATAGACCATTTTCAAACTTTAGATGGTGTAAAAGGAGGTACCATATAAGGAATACCCAATAGATTCAATGCTTCTCTATCATCTTGTGGTAAAATGTTGCAATACTCACTACTTCAAACTTCCACCTCATGCTTCTTCTATTAGTTTCACATATATGTTAGTTATCACTTTTTCAACTATTGGATTATGTGATTTGTAAGATTTTATGTCCGTAACATATCCTTCAAAGATGTAATTTTTTCCCTTGTTATGCATTTATTTCTTAATTAATTTGGGATGCATGTACATATGCCACACATTCAAACACTCTCATGTGAAAAACACTATAATTTTTACCACTCCATGCCTCTTCTAGAATCATGTTATGGACATTCTTTGTTAGGCATCTATCCATTGTGTAGATTGCACACGCTGCAACCATTATCTAATACTCATATAAAAAATGTTTGGACTTCAACATCAATGATTTTTTAAGTGTTGAATATTCACCAATCAACTAATAGTTGAAATTTGGGTATAAAAAATCTAGCTACTAGTTCAAGTTGTAAAGTGACTTGAATAGCCACATTTTTACAACACTTTATTTTAGTCTTATTTGAATTTCTCAAGAATTTATTGTATTCAAAATTTAACCTAAAAATTTTCCACAATATTCCATACATGATCAAATTAGATTAGATTCACCTAAATTTAAGAGTTATTGTAGAAATTCAAATTGATTAATCAATAATAGATCATAAATATTAGTTACTTTAGGTCCATATCACGAGTCTTTAGTTGACATGATTGATTTAGAATATAATCTAACAACCCTTGCATTTTATGAGGTGGCTTTTACTTATTATTTGCAATGCTCATGAGCCCCAAATCACTTTTGGATTATTGATCTCTACAAAGATCAATGACCTAAAAGAAATTTTGTATCTCATGAGCATTACAGGTTATGGGTATATTTACTCCATGGAATACAATGAGAGTTGTTAGACTATGTTTTAAATCAATAGTGGTGACTAAACATTATAGAGTCCAAACTGTAAACCCATAAATCATTTCCACCTTCAAGCCCCCTTGGTTCCATAAGAATTTAATTTATTTAAGATATTATTTGCCAAGATTCACCAAAAAAATTTACAAAATTTTAGTAATGTAAAATATCACCAATAATTTTTTTTCAAAAAAAGAAAAATCACCAATATAAATTGCTATATTTTTCCAAAAAAAAACCTTTGTCCATATCCATAATTATTATTTTCTTTCTTTCTACCACACCATTTTGTTAAAATGTGTACTTAATAGTAAACTACTTGCCTATTCCATAAACCTTACAAAAATTCAAGAAAATTTTTGAAATACATTTTCCACCTCTATTTATTCCTAAGTTTGATATACTAACCAGTTTTTTTAATTAGAACTTTGAATTGACAAAAAATATTGAAAGCATCATACTTATGTTTTAGGAAATACAACCATGTTTTTCTAGTGTATTCATCAATAAATGTCAAAAAAAAGAAATCATCCACCAATTTAAGGTGTTTGCATTTGTGTGTCAAATAAGTCTAAAAAATCTTCAATGGTGTTTTTTCTCTAATTGACTTTGTTTTGCTTTCCCAAAATGCACCCTTCACATACTTTCTCTATTTTTTCTATTAGTGACAAGTTTTTAACATATTTTTATGTGTAATAAATTTAGACATTCAAAATTGAAGTGTCCAAATCATAAGTATTAAACCTAGTTATCATCAAAGGATTTAATGTATTTTTTGCAATTTATAAAAATCTTAGCACTTGAGAAGGTATTTCTTGAGTGATAGCTTGTTGATTAAATATGAGATTTCTTGAGAAAATTCAACTATCAAATTTGGTTTTAAATTCAAAGAAAACATTCCAACTCTATGGGATATACTAATAGAGCTTTCTTCCTTTTTTAAATGTTATACATATCTTTATTTCAATAATTTGTTGAGTTTACAAAGAATATATATAGATAAATCACAAAATTAAACAAAAAAATATATATGTTATAGACTTTTATAGAGAAACCTTAATAATATATAAGAATCAATTTCTCAAACCTTAGAAGAATTCAAACTTTTTTCATCAATAGAATCATGGGATCCTATCACTTCATCCAAAAGATGGATCTTATAGAAGTTTGGGCAGTAAGATTATATTAATAAAATACAAATAAATTATAGGTAATATATAATAGAAAATAGTAAAATAGAGATAGGGGAGGGTAGCATTGGCATAAAACCATGTAAGAGGATGTTACATTTTGCGAAAAAGGAACAAAATAAATATTAATCAATGATTGTTCAAATTAGATATTCTAACACCAAATTACTTGGTACAAGAATATGTTGATGTAATATAGGTTGCAATAGGTTGCACTAGGTTGGTTTATGTCCATGTCGACATGATTTATTGTTCTTTCCAAATGAGGTTGTGTTAGTTAATAAATTATACATTACATATCCAGGGAAACTAAAGTAAAAAGGCACATTAGAAGGGAATAAGTGTACACAAAACAAATTAGAGAGCTTTGAATATATTTCTCTATCTAATTTATATATCTAAAGATCCTTTAAATAGGTAAAATATATGAACCAACATGTCGCTACATGACAATCATATTTTTACACTAATAGGTGCTTAGGGAGTGTGATTCAATAGATTTTTGCATTTCCAACACTCCCCCATATAATTTATTTAATCATAGAGCAGCAAGATGGGGGTGCCTATAACAAATAAGCTTTTTAAATACTCATGTATAAATGAAAATTATTTAACACCAAAGCCTTCTTGAAATATGCAAATATTTTCTATGATTTAAGGTTTGGCAATGACATTTGTTGATAGTGCGGAAGTAGAAAAGCTTAATTGATTGAATTGTTTATTAACTCAAGAAATGTATCTTTGAATAGGTTGTACATAACCAATGACATTCCCAAGATAGTTCCAAAACTAATAACCATACTTAACTAAAAAATAACTTATGTAAATGTAAAAATCCAACATTCCCCACGTATTGCATTAATCTTAATAAGAGTGAAACATTGCAAGGGTTTTGAACCCAACCCTTCTAGAGACTTTGATGAAGTTCCTTCGCCAATCCTCCTTGCTCACCCAAGAAATAGTGAAATAACAACATCAGTCGATCTCCTGACTATAGGACATGAAATCATTTACTTAACATGAATAAACATAAAAGTGTTCGCACCCTCCATGCATAATGAGACACATTTCCTCTGAAATTTCTTATTTTCATTAAGTGTGTTTAATGCCTCATGTTACACATGAGACATTTTTCCTCTAAAAGTCCATATTTCCTTCAATTCTATCTAACGCCTCCTCAAGTGTTCTGGAAATAATCCCTCATCTAATGTACAAATCACCAATGGGATGTCTACACATGAGACAACCTTTCCTTCAAAATTCCAAATCTTCTTCGAGTGTAACTAATGTCTCCACGAGTGCTCAAAAAATCATAAACCAAATGTGAATACACAATAGGGTGCACCCACACAAATCTTGCCCCTTGATCCTTGAAGGGACAAACATGATGTCAAGCCCCCTCTTTTCTTCAAGGACACAAAATGAGTGTTTCTCATGCAATTAATCATCCTTGAGCAAGAAGTTAGGGGTGATACAAATCCTCTTGCCTCCATTGTATTATCTTTGCTACTCTCTAAAGCACAAACCTTTCATCAAATTTTGCATTACAAGGAGAGTTTACATTGTTAGATAATTCATTTGTATGTACTACAAAACCACAAAAGTGTGTTTCACCTTTAATTATAGTTAGGCTAAATTTTTCTTAAACTTTCCATCAATGATATCGTTGGCTTGTTGAATGCAATTCATCTACACATGTCCAATTTTTTGACAATAATAACATTTGAATTCTTTTCTTGTTTAAATGATAGATTTTTTCTTAGCAAGAAAAGCACTATCCTCAACTATTGAATGAATCTTGTAAACTCTACTTCCTTCATCGATTAGAGAAGAAATTACAATTTGAAATTGGGATTCATTTTGTTCAATGTAAGAACAATATGATCAAAACTTGAAGGCATACTACTTAGTAAGATTGTCTTGGTATCATCATCATCGATTTTGGAGTTTACACCTACAAGTTGATTAAGGAGAGAACAAAATGTACTTATATGTTGAACAATAATATCTCCCTCTTTCATCTTCAACCCAAACAATTTTTACTTTAAGGAAATTTTAGCACTTGAACCTTATGAACCAAACAAAGTGTTAAGACCATCACATATTTCCTTCGATGTCTTTGTTAGATCAATGCGATGCAAATATGCATCTAATAAACCAAGACCAATCAATGTTGTGGCCTTACGATCTTTAACCATCCATTTTGTTGCTTAATTTGCATCTTGCAGTTTTTAACAATTCCACTCACAATGTCCTACAAATCTTTTTCAATTAAAAGTAATTGTATTCTAATTTTCCATGTGTGAAATTCATACCCTTCAAATTTGGCAATAGTAGTTAATTTTTCCATTTTGATATCCTCGTTACTCCAAAAGATCTAAACTACTTCAAAGGATTGTACAAAAAAAATTTAAAACCTCCCTATAAAAGAAAAAAAATAATGCATACCTCTAAAAAAACATGCCTCCGTGTCATTCAATGATATCCACATAATCCAACAAATCCCATATTCAAATCTATGAACTATACTATACACGACCTCTGCTCATGATTTAAGAAAGTAGTGCCTTCTCCACACAACCTCTTCCATGCAGACCTGATTTCTTCATCTCATTCACAATCCAACCATAACCCTTTATATGACAGTAAAAATTTGTACATGTCAGTAAACTCTATTAAAATCAAGCAACCGTCTATTTCATCATCTATGCAATCTATTAGACAATCAACTTCCACTTCTTTTATTTTATTTCCCAATAAACAAACTCCATTGGCTTAATTTTAACTTGCTAAATGAAAGGAAAAATGTATTACTACACAAAAATGGACCTTCTTCAATAGAATAAAAAAGTTTTGAAAGGCCTTCAAGTGATGTATCGTATATGCCTTCTTTAACCCTAGTGGCTTCTTTGTTAGTTAGCCCCAATCTCATCTCAAAATAGAGAAAAAAAAAACATATCATCTACACCACGAGAACACAATCCTCTTGCTTCAATTAAATATTGATTGCTAAAATACTATGGCCAGCATGGTATAAACAATTATCAAACATGGCTAAGATCTCTTCTAAAATCCTCTCCATATGCCATTTATATTCTCTATTCTATTGGATCATCATTTGCTCTCTAACAGGAAATCCTGCAAATTCATGAGCCTTCACTTAAGGCCTGTTTGATGTGACAGCCAAAGGAAAGGTTTAACCCTGCCATTGTATTAGGGAGCTTCTATATTCACCATCTTTGCATAGAAAATATTTCATGCACTATGAACTTACCTTTGCATGGTCCTCCCACTTTCAACAATCGCAAACATCTCCAAACATACACATGGTAAAATAGTAACCTCTTATGATTGCCTTGTGTAAGAATTTTCCTAAGGCAAAGAATGAAAATGCCAAGATCTAAAAGCTCAATTGATAGCACAAGAGAGAGGAAAAATGATATGATTGAATGATTGATTCAATATTGATCAAATCATAATGAATACAAAATCAATTAAGTACAATGTAGATGTGCTTGAATATATAAGCAATTCATGATAACTGGGAGTGATGCAAGAGATAACCTATCAACTAGACAAGGTGTAATCACATGTCCACCAAAGGTGGATCATTTTTCATTGTGCAACAAAGTATGCACAACAATGAGAGGATGGTAATGTGATAAGAGCACTAAAAAGTAGATCGCACACATAAAGTGAAAAGAGATAAAAACTATCACCACCTAAAGTGGAATTCTCCTACACCATGTGCTAAAATGAGATGCAAACTCCTAGGTGTTTACATGACAACTAATATGAAAATGCATTATCCTAAGTAAACTTAAGTAAAGTGTAATTAGTGAATATTTAATTGCACCAACACCCCCCCCTTAAGTGCAACTTAGGGGAATGCACTTAAGCTCACAAAGCTATACGAAAATGCATGATAGGTCCCAGCTACTACTAGGCCATGTTAGGTACCCATGTACAAACTGCAAGTGCAAAATATATGCAATGCAATCTCTCATAAAATAGAGAAAGAGGGAAAGCCTCATGGGAAGTCATGGATGGATGGAGTAATCAAGACCCCCCCATTACGACATACATCATGCATATACAATCGAGAATCCCCCCATAGGAAGGAAATAAGGATACATGATATCCCCCCCCCCATAATAAATAATCTCCTCCAAGGATGGTGAGTGTATTAAGGAAAAACATTTTCCAATGCTTACAAACAACATTTCTCCCCTTAGGAAGAAGATAAACCAAGTATAGATGCAAGAAGCCTTCCCATTGTGGGATGGAAGGGGAATCCAAATAAAGTATGATGTCTCTGGAGTGTTCTCATGTGTCGCCATGTCCTTGGTTGATGAAGATGTCACTAACCAATCAGGAACATACCCAATAGAAGGTGTCAAGCAAGGAACCAATGGTAATTGATCCATGTAAGAATTTGGATCAAACTTTAAGGACAAAGAAGTCTCCTCAAAATAGGAAGTAGGAAGAGAAGCAAAGTAGCCCCCCTCAATGTAGAAGGTTGTACACCCATGGTAGATGCTCCTAGATCAACATGAAAATTGCACAAGAAAACTGAATGATGTTCCTCCCTTTAGGAAGAAATAATGTCATAGATGTATCAATGAATCCTCCCCAGTCTCTAGGAAGAATCCTCAAAATGAATGATGTCTCAAGAAACTGAATAGGAATCTCCAACACATGAGTATGATCAACTTGAACCATGCAATGTGACATCTCAAGTGAAGTTTGAGACTCATTAATGCCAATCTCCAAAGACTCAAATGTCTTCTCTGAAGTGAAAGAGACCTCCAAATGTTGTATCAAAGGATCCACAATCATTTCAAACTTGAAAGAAGGATCAAATGGAGAATGAAGATGAGGGTCGGAGTGTTCTCTCGCAACAACTGAAGAAGGATTGTCCTCAACAAAGAGAAGATGAATGTCATCATTGATGTCTCCCAAATCCTTAATGTAGGACTCCACAAACAAATCTGCAATGTCTATCAAGTAGTCATCCCATGGAACTGAGTCTGGAAGAAAATGAATATCTTGTTGCACTGAATCACAAGAAACCATGGCAATAGGAATACAAGCATCATCAAGAGCAACAGTATAAATGATCTCAATAGGAGAAGTAGCAGTTGGAGGTTCCAGATCATAACTCCATGATAGCATCTATAAGGAAGCAACATCAAAGGGAATACCCTCTACATCATCAAGTGGAATGAGACTATCTACAACAAGATTAGCTGCGAATGGAGGAACATGTGGATCTCCATACATCTCCCAAATAATAGTCCAAATTGTGCATGGACACCTAATATCGTTGATCTTGGGCAAGATTGCATAAAAGAGAAATGAATTGAAGCTCTTACAAACCAAAAATCTAATATGATCATTTCTTTTTTCCCAAATGGCATGATTCCATTGCATATGTGGCTCAGGGACAAGGTCATAAAGATGAGGCAAGATATTGAACCATCTACAATGTGTGATGATTTCTTTTGCCCATGATGCGTAATTACCCCCATGCAAAGTTATGACTGCAGAATGTGGTGGTCTCCCCATGATTTTAGCCATGATGTACTTCTCTCATGAAACAAAATGAGACAAAAAAATCATTGCACCCCCATAATGCGAACAACCAAAGAACCCCCCTCCAAAAAAATAAAAATAAATAAATAATAATAATAATAATAGATGCTTTTGGCGCACTTTATATTTAGTGTGTGTACATTTGCCACTTGCCAAAATGGACCAAAGTGGACTTTTGATTTCAATGATTACAACTACAAAAATAATTGTATAGCAGACTCAAACAAATAAGACACAAGACCACTCAAGGATCCAACAAATTAAAAGTGCCAAATATAGGCCAAAATAGACCAAATGTTGAAGGCAGGGTGAGACTGGGAGATGACTGCCCTACTCCTTCCCTCTTGGATGACTTTGATTTGATGGCTTACTACCCTCTTTCACCTACAGACTTGAACTGACAAAAAGTAGAGGGCTCTGGCCCCTGAAATTTTCCAAGAAATACAACAGATGATGGAAACAATATAATAATCTCTAATTTGAAGACAAAAATTACTACACATCCAAATATTAATTATTTTTTTAAAAAAAAAGCATACCAATTTGCAAATCGGGTTTCCCAAGTCCGATTTGCCAAAAACTTTTGCCTCATATTTGACTTTTGCCCAATATAGATAAATTTATAGTCAAAATTCATCGGAATGGCCACCCAGACGCAATGGCGAGGTCTGATCTTGCTCTAAACACTCCCACAAACTGTTAATATCCTAGATCTGAACAGTGGCCCTCCAAAATACGAAGCAAAGATGCTCTCCAATTGCTAACCAATGACACTTCTATGGCTCTGATACCATGTAAGAATTTGCCTAAGGCAAAGAATGAAAATGTCAAGATCTAGAAGCTCAATTGATAGCATAAGAGAGATAGGCAAAATGATATGATCAAATGATTGATTCAATATTGATCAAATCATAATGAATACAATATCAATTAAGTACAAAGTAGATGTGCCTAAATATATAGGCAATGTATGATAACTAGGAGTGATGCAAAAGATAACCTATCAACTAGACAAGGTGTAATCACATGTCCACCAAAGGTGGATCATCCTCCATTGTACAACAAAGTATGTGCAACAATGAGAGGATGATAATGTGATAAGAGCGCTAAAAAGTGGATCTCACACATAAAGTGGGAAGAGATAACAACTATCACCACCTAAAGCGGAATTATCCTACACCATGTGTTAAAATGAGATGCAAACTCCTAGGTGTCTACATGACAACTAATATGAAAATGCATTATCCTAAGTAAACTTAAGTAAAGTGTAATTGATGAATATTTAATTACACCAACACCTTGCTCTAGATACCGTAGTGACAACTTTGAATAATGCTCCACATGTTTCAATCATTGGCAAATAGAAACCAATTCTCTTTGGACACCATCATGTTGCTACACTCATAATGCTCTATACATGTCATTATATATTGATCGGGAGCTTTAAAATTTTGTGAAGCAAACTCCAAACTCTCATGCTAGTATAGATTTCTTCTACTCCATCAACCATACCACTATTCCCAAACACTTCACAAGCACACATGGGTCATTAACGCTCTAATACAAATTTGGTAGTGCGGAAGTAGAAAAACTTAATTGATTGATTTGTTTATTGAGCCAAATAATGTACCTTTAAATAGGCAATACATAACCAACACAGCTCCAGGACAGTTCCAAAAATGATAACCATACTATATTAAAAGAATAACTTATGTAAATATAAAACTCCACCATTTGCAAGTCACTTAATAAATTAGTTCAATTTTTTTCATTGAGGACATGTTCATTAACAAAGTGATGATGTGATTCAATATGTTGTTGTTAGATTCTTGGGCATCTTTAGTACACTTTGATTTATCACAATACATACATGTAGGATTAAGTTATGGCTGGTAAAGTTTCTTAAGGAAATGCTTATTTCATATTACATTACATGTTACAATAATTATTTTGTACTTAGCTTTGATGGACGATAATGTATGCCCATTATGTTTGTTCTTACAATGCCATTAAATGCTACTAAGTGCAAGATCAAAGAAGAGTAACCAAGGGTTTATTTCCTAGAGCCTATGCAACCTATCTATTCTAAATATGAGAAAATAAGAAGTTTAAGATCTTCATTCTTTAAATATTCTAATATATAGTTTTGTGCCCCTTGAAGATATCTCAAAACTCAATTTGAAGCTAACAAATAATTTTGTTTTAGATGATTCATGAATTGAGACAAGATTCCAACAACATGTGATATTTTTGGATGAACTTAGAAATCAACTAAATCAAAATTCTTATCAAACTCCTATACAGTGTTTCATTAATTGTTTTATCGTCAAGGTCTTTAATCAACTTAGTTCCTATCTTTATTAATATTGTTGAAGCTTTGTAGGTTTACATTTGAACCATGTTATCATTTCTTTGATGTATTTTACTTGAGAGAAATATTTTTCTAGGTTTTAGGTTTTTGCCCCTCATTGATTCCAAGAGAGTAATAAAGTAATCCAAGATCAAACATTTCAAAAGTGGTCTTTATATCTAATTTTACTTCATCTATAAGTAATTGATCATTCCAAATAAGAAAATCATCACCATACAACATAATAAATATCAACTTGCAATAAAAAAATTTCAATGTATAAATTTGGATCAACATCAAAATTTTGAAAAACCATATGAAGAAAGTACTTCTCTATTCTTAAATACAAGGTTCAAGGGGCTTGTTACCATATGGTGCATATTTTAGGTGACATGCCATATGTTCTTTTCCTTTTAAACAAAACTTGGAGATTGTGACACATACACATCCTCTATCAAAGTCCCACTCAAAATTGTACTTATGACATCCATTGGGGGAATTGTCCAATCGTATTGAGATGAAATTGTTATTAATGGTTTGAATGTGGTTGCCTTTGCAACTTGATCAAAGGTTTCTACCTATCAAGACCTTCAATTTGCTTGTATTGTTTAGCTACTAATCTTTCCTTGTGCTTGTGAATTGAGCCATTAGGTTTGAACTTGATTTTGAAAAATAATTCAAAATCAATGACTTATTTACTGACAAGTAAAGGTACCCACTCCCATGTATTATTTCAATGAATTGAATCCATCACTTAATGTATAACACTCATTGTCTTCTTTCTTTTATAACTTCCTCAATAGAGTTTGGTTCATGTTTGCTTAGAATATTGTCATTAATGCATAATTGACCTAATAGTCATGTCATTCAAAGGGTGTTTTCCTTGCTCATTTTAATCTTCTTAGAGGACAATTAGCTTGTGGAGTGGACAATGAGGTTGAATTGGGCTCATCCAATTTTCCTCTTTTGCCTATTGATTCAATAGTTCTTTTATGCTCTAGATCAACCTTTTTGTGAGTTTGATGATGTATTATTGCCATGTCATTCAAAGTGTGTTTTCCTTGCTCATTTTAATCTTCTTAGAGGAAAATTAGCTTGTGGAGTGGACAATGAGGTTGAATTGGGCTCATCAATTTTTCCTCTTTCTTCTATTGATTCAATAGTTCTTTCATGCTCTAGATCAACCTTTTTGTGAGTTTGATGATGTATTATTGCCATGTCATTCAAAGTGTGTTTTCCTTGCTCATTTTAATCTTCTTAGAGGAAAATTAGCTTGTGGAGTGGACAATGAGGTTGAATTGGGCTCATCAATTTTTCCTCTTTCTTCTATTGATTCAATAGTTCTTTCATGCTCTAGATCAACCTTTTTGTGAGTTTGATGATGTATTATTGCCACCTTTCTCTTACAATAGATCATTATGTTGAACACTTGGAAGGTGACCTTCCAAAGCATGATGATGTATCATTGTCATCTTTTGTAACTCTTAAAATTCTCAAATGAATTTGGCAAGCTATTAAGAGTATAGAGATGAGATCTTTATCAACAATAGTCTCAGTTAAATTTAAAAGATTATTCAAACCACCTTGTGCTTTGAGAGATGCTTGATTACCTATTCATTTATTCTTAATTTGTGTGATAGAGTTTGAAGCATGTGGTCTTACATCATTATCATGCACAAAGATTAAGGTAATTTCCTCCCACACTTTGATGATGCTTGTTGCCTTCCACACATTTTCTATCATTGTACCACCAATAGACAAGTTTATCAAGGCCAATGTTTGACATGATTGCTTATCAAATTGTTCTTATAAATGCATAATTCCCTGTTATAATTCTATTGACCATGGAAGCAAGATTTGACAAAAGAAAAATGACTTTCATCTAATGATGCTATTCTTCGTATTGTCAACACCAATCAACTTAATGGAGACTGCACCCAATATATTATTTTTCTATAATGCAAAACTTATTTAGAAATTAAAAAATACTAGACCTCCAAAAAAAAATTTAATTCTATAATATATTGAGATAGACTTTGGTAAAAATATATACACAAGCTTCTCACTTATTTGATATTTATTACTATCAAAACTTAATATTTCAATATATGACTTCTCTTTATTAAGAGTCGCAAATATACTTCCTTCAATAACATGTTTATATTAGTGCGCTACTCACTTCAATACAAAATTTGTTGGAGAAAAAAAATTACAAGTTTTTAATTTTAGCAGTGATCTAGCAATCAACACTAGTACTTGCTCTAATGCCGTTTGTTGAAATTGGAGAGCTTTGAATAGATTTATTCTATTTCTAATTTATGAATTCAAAGATCATTCAAATAGGTAAAATATATGAACAAGACATGTCCTCTGCATGACAGCTGTGACTGTGTTTTTTACTTAAGGTAAAACAGGAGCTCATGTCTGTGTCTCTAAAATATAACCATTAAGCACAGCAAATCGTTTTCATGTTAAGAGATGCTTAGCAAGCATGACTAAATAACTATTAAGATAACTATTAAGCACAGCAAATTGTCTTCATGATAAATAAATATATTTCAGACTGTCTAGCCTATTGACTATAAAAAAATAATGGCTGTAATATAGAAGAATCTAACAATTATTGGTCAATAAAATCTTATCAAACATATTAAATGTAGATTCAGTTCAGGTGAATAAACTCTTGGTTTTAAAAACCCTTTCATTTCTAGTAATTTACTCACTTTTGACAATAATTCTACATACCTAGTTTAGTTTTTTTTAATTATTCTTTTACTGCCAGTGTTCTGAATCCCATTAATTTGTCCTCCTTAACTTTGATTTTCTCCTCTATTCAGAAAGGCCTTGTTTCATATATCAAAAGGTACTCTTCCAAAAATGCCACGACTGAAGATTTATGGGCTGTTCTCTCAGAGGAATCGGGGGAAACTGTGAGTGAGCTAATGAACTCTTGGACAAAGCAGAAGGGATATCCGCTGGTTATTGCAAAGCTCACCAATGATAGTTTGAAGTTGGAGCAGGTCTGTTTGATTTGGTTGTGATCTTACTATGTTATTTGCTAATTGTTTTGTATATGAAGCCGCTGGATTTTTGTACTTGTTGTGAGCTGTAAACAGCTTAACTGACGGCAAATTATGTTTTTCTAAGAGATTTTTGTGTTGTTATTGTTAATATTTGATAAATTGCACAATCAAAATGATAGAAAGAAACTAAAATTCTAGAATACAAGTCTTAATTATCGCTGTTTTTGTGTCATGCATAAGCAAGATATGGGCAAATATCTTGCTTATTGGCTTGGCAATCCTCTTCTGACCGTTGCATTACTATCTTTTGATATGGTCAATGTCTGAATTTGGCAGAAGAATTTGAATTTTACCACAGCCTGATTGAACACTTCATCAATAAATTCACAAATTTAAAAATTTTCTTTGAGGAAATAGAGAGCAGGAACTTTTGGAGACATTTTAGGCCATGTAAACTTCCTGGCCCACGGATACACAATCTTGTTCTGCATTCTGTTATAGATTATATTAAGCCCCCAAGATTTTCATGTATATAGTCTGTCTGGTTCTTTGGGTCCTGCTTCAAATGTGAAAGAAGGGTGTTCAGCCTGGAAAGATTTTTGCATCAAGAATTGTCAAGAGTATTTTTGTTTGTCCCACTTTGGTTCTTGGGCTGTTTTCCCATTTGGTCATGTCTTCAGAAGCTTTACTAATTGTTTGTTGATGTAATGCAAACTTGTGCTGTCAGTTCCATATTGTTACTCCATGTTTTGTTTCATTGGTCATTGGATTTCGTTATCTTGTAAAAACCCATCTTTATTAATAATAACATGATTGTTTCCACAAGTAAATAATGCATTGTATTTTATGAAGCTGAAATCTACTTCCAAGAACATACATTTTATTAGTAAAATTAGTCTAACATGTGTTCCCACTGCTTTCACATCCAGACCCAGTATCTGTCAAGTGGTGCATTTGGGCATGGGCAATGGGTTGTGCCAATCACTTTATGCTATGGTTCATATGAGGTTCGAAAGAATGCACTCTTACAGGAAAAGGTTGGAAATGTCAGTCTTTCAGATTTCAAATCATCGGAGGCAAGTTCCCAATCCGATTGGATAAAGCTAAATGTTGAACAGACTGCCTTTTACCGTGTGCAATACGATGACATACTTGCAAAAAGACTAAGGTCTGCAATAACAGAAGGACAGTTATATGCTGCTGATAAATTTGGTACGAACTAACATGTGTTTATGAGAAGACATTGGCATTATTGAATTGCATTCAAACTAAAAAATTGGCAATAAATAAAAACTTGCGCCACTGATTTGTTGTCAGAAATATTATATGACACTTATCCATTTGTGCTACTGATTTGTTGTCAGGACTACTGGATGACACTTATGCACTATGCTCTGCCTGTAAGCAGCCATTATCAGCACTGATTTCTCTGATGGATGTTTACAGGCAAGAGTTGGATTATTCTGTTCTATCATGCCTAATCGATGTAAGTATTTCTATTGCATTAGATGTACAAATGAAAATGAAAAAGAGACAACAATGAAAAAAAAAAATTAAGGTGCTTGTTTTTGCCAATTAACTGTATTTTTTACTCACGAACTGGTAGTTCTTTCCACCAATGGTATTCTACTTTAAAAGAGATTAGAAAACCAAGTCTATTATCTTATGGCATGTACCATGTCCTCATGATGATCTTCAACACAAAACAATCATGAAATATCAGACAGCCAGAACAGATCTGACACCACATCTTCAAAACTTTAAAAACCTAAACAATGAGAACATTTATTCATTGAATTTCAATCCAAAATCACATTCATATTTCACTAAAATCCACTTCTCCAGCCCTATCTTCTGCTGGACAAGATTCAATGATAATCTTTTAAAATTGCTAAAATCAAAAAGTAATCGAACATTTAAGATGTCCATGTCACCATGTAGGTCAATGGCAAAGCAGGCAAATGGCCAGCTGCATGTTGCAAAATTCCTCCTCTTTAGACGTAGAGCACAAACAATTGAGATCAAGGGGACCATCATACACAATCTTGATATTCCATATCTTGTCAATTCATCAGAATTGTGCAATAGCTTTCTGCTAATAAGTTATTGAAAATTAAAAAAGAGGAAAAATTGTTTCTCGGGTCTCTGAAACCTCCCTATTTTGTTTATCCCCGTTATTGTTCTAAATATCTGAATAATCCTTCCTCTGTAAAATCTAGCTTTCTTTTCTCTTCTAAACACAGAGTCGCCTCTTAATAGCACCATGTCATCTTATTCTTGAGAAACATTCTACATTAAACTGTAAACAAAGCATTCCATCTGTAGACACCACATGGTGTTTATGGTATCCTAAGTGAGCGACCCTGTGTTCCTTATCAATCTAAATTCTTATGTGGGCTGTTCACCTTAACTGTTGGATTGGGCACCTCGGTTATTTCATTTGGCACTTCAATTGTCGCAATTCCCTGTGACCCACTTCCCCCTGTAGTTGCCTCTTTATTGTGTTCCTTCATTTCTTCTGCCACTTGTTCTTCCATTTCCTTCTCAGCCCTGAGAACTGGAGCATAATAATCTGCATGACTGTCCATGCATTCCTTAAGCAAAGAAGTAACCTTGTAGCATTTTTCTACAATATCTTGATTATTTGCCTCCCCTTCTTCAACACATTTCTCCCAAGAAATAAAAGCATCCCTGCAACCCCCAGACTTCATGAACAAGCAAAACCCACATTCTTCTTCTTCCCCCTCTTCATCTTCATCGGAGACATTAGGGTTTTGTTCGCTTTCATTTGGATTTGGATTTTTCCCCTTTTCCCCCTCTCCATCATCAGGTCTTTTAGGGTTCTGACCTGATTCGTTGGAGTTTTCGGACCTTTTCTCTAGTCCGTTAGGATCAATATTATTTTCTTCTGAAGTTTTTTCGTCCCTTTTCTCCATTTAGGTTTCAAAATCAATGATTTTGGGTTTTCTACAACTACACTTTCTGCGATTTTGTTTTCTGCTAATGGATTTTCTGCAATATGATAATAACAAAGAAACTGAAGCTAAAACACAAAACAACTGGTTTCAGTGTACCTGATCTCATTGACGAGAAGCAAAGCTCAAGCCCACTTTTTTCAGTTTTCTTCGTAGGCTTAACCCTAAAATCAATACAATCGGCAAATGAGATTTCATTTGACCATGGCAAACACAAAAGTTCTCTTCGCTGCTAATTTAGACAGTCAACCGACTCCCTTCCCCTTCCTTAAACCCTAGGGAGCTATTAAACCCAGGGATCTATTAAGAAACTGAAGACGTTAATCCTCATAAATAAAGATCAATATATTATTAATAGAATGAATGCATGCTTTTAATAACCTTTATTAAGGATAGTATTAAAGTTATTTTCTAAATAAATTTTTGTAACGTTTCTTAAAATTAAATTCAAATAATATTTATTTATTTATCTTGTATTTTTATATAAAAGTCAATTAAAAAGTTTATTGTTCCAAACACCATTAAGAAGAATCAAGAGATTTATATTGAAAAGAAAAGTCAAAGTAAGTATAGAAACAAAGTAGATTAGGTGAAAGAGAGCTTTGTGTCAAAAAAAATGTAATCCTATTTATAACTACAAGTGAAATGCATATTAATCTTGATTATAAAACTAATATAAATAAGATTTGAAATTGAAAAACTTGTAATACCTCATATTGTAAATGCCTAAAATTGTCCAACTATACATAATAGTTTGATTATGATCTAGTAGTTTAGTTCACAACCCATATGGTGTAAATAATTGTTTTCTAGACCTTCCAATTTTGATAGAAGTTTCTACTCAACCCTTAGGAACCCTTCCCACATTTGTCGTAGACTCTTTTATCTTACATAGATACCTTCTAATTAAAGATATAAGTTTTCCACAATCCATCATATAGTAAGTTGTTGTTCCTAGAATTGATTGTGTTTTCTTTTCTTTGCATCAATGTTTCGGATCACACTTTGTGATCCCAAAGTGTGATCTGAAACATTGATGCCAAAAAAGAAAACACAATCAATTCCAGAAACAACAGCTTAAGATACCTTCTAGCTAGTCAAAAATTGTATTCCAATCCTTCATTTAATGAGGTCAACTAAGCATCTCAAGGGTCATTTAGGTGACCTTCCCTAGCAAAATAAATGATGTGTTGACAAAATGAGTGACTCGCCCCAGAAAAATAGATGACTCTACTAGTAAATTGGCAATCTTAGCCCTCCAAATAACCGCACTAAATTTGTTTATTACTTATTAGATATAAAACCATTATAGAGTATCATTCCTTGTACATATTTGTCTATAAGCTATATAAAGTACTTGCATCATATCTTTTACATTTGTCTATCAAAAATAACATTGCATTTAAATAAGTATAAATGTTTGCTATGAAACAAAAAAAAGGATTGTATCTTCTATCATTAGATCACATCCTCTAGGTCTTTGGTGTCTCCCTTTCTTTCTACCCACGTTGTCCAAGCTAATGGGTCTTCCATCCAACGCATTTCTATGTCCTAATGTATGAAATCACTATATGGGTGAACCACCACCTCAGCCACTAGTATATCAACACTTAGAGCCACTACGAGAGGGACTACTGCCATTGGTACTGTTGCATCAGCTACCTATCTCTCTCTTCCATGTTGTTCGTTCAACTCCACTATGAAGTTGGAAAGTGTAGTCTCAAAGGGACACCTCTCCTCATATCTTCTAGCCCATGTGAATCCATGGGAGACTTCCACTTGAACACCCTAGTTGTCCCATCTTATAGAAGCCTTTCAAACTTTTTCCTTGCTAATTTTAGAGTTACTATGACTTGCACATCAATATTATGAAAAATGTGTCTCCTTAGAGACTCAGTAAGAGCTCTATCCCCGCCACTGAAACAATGTCATTTCTAAACCTCCAAATGAGCCATTAAATTTCAACAGAAAATCTAGACCAAAAGATATTGAAATCCTTCTTGAGGCTCTGGACATAATCAAAAACTATCTCAAAAATGTTGATATTAACATTTATAGAGATACCAAAAATATTTCATACTTCTTTAGCAAATAAACAGTCAAAGAATAGACGGTTCATAGTTTTTGGTGTTCTACAGAAGGTACAAGTATTGTATTCCCCATTAGGCTTCTTGATAGGTAGTCTATGAAGATAAATCGCCATATAAAGCACTTATTTTTTGGTTTCACAAGATTATCCTATAGCTTCTCAAAAGTTTTCTACCAAGAGGAGGGATCACAGTTCACAATCCATCAAGAGTTAACATGATTGAAAATGCCTTCATTAACATTGAGGAAAGAGTAAATACTCTTAGCTTTAACATAGGGGAGAAGTGACTCATCAGGCCATTTGTAGGAGGTAAATCTATTATTATCAATTTCACATTGTTTTGAAAGGGACAAGGAGTTACATGTCTCCCTAAGCGCTGAATAAGTTTTCCACTAAACTTGTGGAATGTCAAACTTCTGATAGATTTCTTCCTAGCCCATTAGATGCTCATCTTTGATAATATCCATGAGCATTTTGATTCCCTTCATTGCCCAGGCTTTTACTAAACAACCTAGTAACATCGCCAGAGGCTTGTCTCTATACTTCAAGTTCCACCACACCGACCTTTCACCACAAATTTTCTTCCCTTTTGAGACAATCCCATTTTGTGTTATAAGTTTCCTTACGTTTTCCCATCCTTTCCATATTGATTTAAATACACTTGATCTTGAGACTTTAATAGGAAATAATCTAACAATGAGATCACATAGGTGTAAATCCTTCCAAGAAGGTTCTTTACAAGGGACTGATTTACTTATAATATTATGCCTAACCAAAACTTTCCAAGGTTCCATCCCTTGTGCTCTAAGGACTTTCAACACTAGTCCTCCTTTATTTTTACACATAGTGCACCAATCCCATCTCACAACATGGATCTTTTTAGTGCCCTTACCATCAAACCAAAGGTAGTCTCTAATCTACATTTGAATGTGATTGAATTGATATTGATTGAAAAGCTAGGCAAATATGTAGTAGATGTTATATGAAGATAAAATCTTCTAACACACCTGATACCTTCCAGCCAAGGAAAGGTACTTCTTGTTCCATTTTCTAAGCTTCTTATCAATCTTCTCTTTAATCCACTCCCACATTTATTTTAAATCAGGACATTTAGGAAATGGGGATTCCCAAGTATTTGACTTGGTGCTTCGGTCCCCCCATGCTAAAGAGCACTTGCAAAACTAGGGAGGAAGATTCTCATCCTAGCCCAACATAATAGACTTGGGGAGAGAAAATTTACTATTGGATGCCTCACATAATATATCCATCTTAGCCATTAGATAACCCAAGTAACCTTCTTCCAATTTGATTAGTATGGTAGTGTCATCTTCAAAATGAACGTTTGTGAGATCTTCTCCATTTGGCGGGGTAAATAATTGCACTCTTGGTGATAGTGAGTTATCCCTTAGGAGATAGTATTGTGCATCTACTTCTATAAAAAATAATGTGAGGGCTAATGGGCACCCCTGTGTAATGGATTTGGATTAATCAAAGCACTATGATTTGCAACTATTTACCTCCACCCTAGCACTTGCATCCTTCATTAAAGTATATACTATTTGACGGAAACATCTAGGCAACCCTAGACTCTCGAACATCATGAATATGAAACTCCACTCTATTTTGTCACACATTTTCTCATAGTTAATAAGTAGCATGCTCAAATTTTGGTTGGAGTCCTTAGCCCATCTCATAGATTCCCAAAAGGTAATGAGGTTTTCCAATATATATCTACCTTTAACAAAACTAGTTTGGGTGGGGTTAATCACTTTGGGTAAGATATCCTTTGATCTTTTTGTTAGGACTTTAGCTAAAATCTTGTACAAAACATTTAGTGATGTAATCAGCCTCCAATTCTTAATAGGGGATTTATTCTCATCCTTGAGAATTGGTTTTATGAGACCACTATTTATATCTCTACCTAATGACCCCTATAGGATGACTTCTTTGTGAAATTGTTCAATTTCTTCTCGAATCCATTTAATGTTTCTCTTGTAGAACTCTATAGGCAACCTATCCGGTCCTAGAGCCTTGTCATTGCTCAAGGCCAGTATGGCATTGCTAATTTCTTCCACATTAATCTCTCTATCCAGCATATCAACATGCTCCTTGCTGACTTTATTTGGCATAATACTATTGATTCCTCCCTTAGGTCTCTCCTTATTCGACCCCTCATCTTCTAATGTAAATAATTTACTATAGAATTGGGAAAAAACTTTCAAAATCTCAATTTGATTTGTGAGGTTTTCTCCTCCTTCCCAAATATTGTCAATCCTCTCCTTGGCTTCTTTTATTTTAAGCAACTAGAAGAAGAACTTGGACCCTTTGTCCCCGTGATTTAACCAATTCACCCTAGCTCTTATTTTGGCCCCTTGGATTTTCTTATTTTGTATCTTCCTCAGGGAGTCTATTGCATGTATGAGAACCTCATTAGCATTCTAATTAAATAGGTCTTTGTGTAGGGAATCTTTAGCCAATACCAACCTGTTATGCTTTGTTTCCTCCATCCTAACATCTTTAGCCTTATTTCTCTGCACAACTTGAAATAACACCTTCCAACTTCTAGTATTTTGTGTTCGCCTTCCAATAGCACTATATTGCCTAGGCATCGATTTATTGAACTGTCTTATAATGCCAACTACATGCATGACATCTTCATCTTCCAATAGGCTAACATTAAGTGCAAAAGCATCTGTCCTATTTTGAAAGGTTGGGGAATCAACATTGTGAGAGATCTCAACCAAAATAGGGTGGTGATAAGATAAGGTGTATGGGATGACCTTCACACTAGATCCAACTACATCCTTATTAAATTGGAGGATTTCCTTATTGACATAAAGCATGTATGATCTATTGTATATTCTTCTACCTCCCTACTGAAAATTACACTATTTGTATTGTATATTTCTATACAAACAAGCCCCAAATTCATGAAGAATTCATCCCTTGGGCTTTATTTTGAGTCATAGATCTCATTGGCAGAGGCCTCTTTTATTCCTTGATCACAGGCTTTCCTCTAGGTGGATACATGTCATGTCCGCGGAACTCTAGAGGAATCGAAGCGGGTTTCTCTTGCTAGAAACCATGTCCTGATGACATGTGTCGGGGCATCTTTTTGAATGAGGTTGTTATATCTCCCAAAGTGGTCAATGATTGTGCCTAACTGAATTTTTTTCTTTTGGATGTTTGTCAAGTGGATTTGTTGTCTACCAACATGTTGATGGTGGTTTCCTCGATGGTTGAAGTAATGATGTTTTTGGGTGATTGTCTTTGGTGCGCGTGAAATTGAATGAGAGGAATATTTTCTGGTTGCAGGGTTTCCTTATAAAGGGGGGAAGTTAGTTCTTTCAGGAAGGTTGAACATTTTTAACATCGATATATAAAGACTGATATTTTTAACCAACAACACTATTTGTTCTTGACACAATTCTAGGATTCCATACTTACAAACTTTATTTTGATTACTTTTATGTTGATTGAAAGTTGATTGTGCTCGACTAAGCCTTTTAGATTTTGGTTAATATTAAATATACTTGAAATCTATGTCATTTTGAGGTAATGGTTGTCTTATAAGACTCTAGCATTTATGTAATGAAATTGCTTTTAGTGATGGGTCATGTTGTAAACTCTTCTAGTTAAAAGTAATTGAGTTATAGAAAGTGTTCCATGTATGTGTTGTTGTCAAGAGTAAATTGATGAATAGGATATCATTGAATGTATTTACTATTTCCCGGATTTTATATATACACCATGAAGTGATATGAATATTTTAACATGTGTCTAGGATCTGGTTAACTTGTTCTCATTTTGACTATGAAGGGATTGTGGTACATACTATGCAAATTGTGAAACAATGTTTACATTATGATTTGAATAGTTATGTCTTTTCATTACTGAGAAGCTTGAGTTAATAGTGGAATGATTTGGCACATCACCTTGTTTTAGTTTCATTTTCAGTATTCTTCTCTTTCCATCTCTCCCCTATTCATGGAGAGTCAACTCCTCAATCCTAGAGATTGTTTGAATGGTAGAAAATCTGTCCCACATCATTCAAGCTTTCGATAAGGCTTGTTACCTTTCTAGGTTGCAAAATTTGGGATCAACATGCACCAAATTTCATTGTTCTCATTCTTATTACCTGCTAAGGGATAAAAGAGTTTGTGCTTGCTCAACATTCTATACCAATAGAATTTATCCTCTCCTTTCCATTCAAACTTTCTACCCACAACTTTATCATGAGAATTCTCAATCATGTTGAAGTCCCCACCTAGTATCCAAGGCACTTCCTCCATTTGAAAGATCCACTTCCACAACCCTATCCTCTACCTATGATTATTGGATGTGTATATAGAGCAAACACCTACCTCCATCTCCTTAATTTTTAGAATGATCCAAACCAACCTATTACATGGAGAGAAACCTCATCTATGAACAAACTTACTCCACTTGGCTCCCGCTAAAATAGTTCCCCCCCCCCCCCCCTGCCGTTTCCTTTTTGTGTGTGTTTGGTAGTATAACAAGTTGCCCCCTCCATATGCACTTCAAATTGATATCTAGATTAAAATTTACAACCTTAACCTCTTGTAGCATGAGCATATAAATCCCTTTGTTCATCTTTAAAAATCATTTGACCACATATTTCCTATTTAGGGACTCAAACTCCCTTACATTTTAGGATGCACAATTCAGATCCATAAATAATTGAGTGATATCCATGGGATCCTTGAAGCTCTTGTAGCATTTGGGTAGTTGACCCTTAGGAGCCTTAGTTTCTTGTCTATGGTCGATGAACACAGTGGGTCTACCTCTTTTCCTCTTTATTTTAAATTCAAAGGTTTGTTTAGCTCATAGTGGGGGATCATTGGACTTCTTAGTCTTGGCCTCCTTTTTGGACTTCACCTCCTTCTTATACTTGGCCTTCTTTCTGGCTTTCCTATCACTTATTTCCTTCATTGACTCCTTAATAATATTATATTTAATATTTTCACTATATGGAATAATAGCCCAATTTCTCCCATTCTCCTCCTATAACTCCTCTAAGTTAGAGAAATAAACACATCCCTCACTATGCTCTATTAAGTCATTCACATCCTCTCCTCCTTCAATGAGAAGCAAATTGCACTGTGTGGCAAGGTCTACATTATCAACAAACGCCTAGCGAGACCTAAAGAGGGGTGACAACATGAATAACAACTAAAAAGTAATTAGAGGTGGTCATTAGAACCTGATTCATAGGCCCTTTTTAATGGAATCAAGAGCCTCATCAACATATGTCACCTTAGGGAAGTCACTAGGAGCCTCTCCATTGCCATCCCATCTCCCAGACTCCTCCACAACTCTGTAGGTACCAAAAATCCCACCATCCACAACCTTATCCTTCTCCTTGAAGGGTGAAATCATTGGGGTAACAACTCCAATAGATATGTTCTCTCTTCTCAACCCTTCTTCAATGCCAAGACCAACATTACTAGTAGTTGACAACTATTTGAACTTCTCAATAATAATTTGTTGAGCATTCAACTTTTTGTACTTAGGGATTTTTTCAGGAATAGATTCTCCTTGTTTGTTAGGGATTTTGTCACAAGTTGGGGTGGAAACAAGGAAGACAATATTATTGTCCACACTTTGGGGGTGATTGTCCTTTATGAGGGCATTCAATTTATCAATAATGGGCCCTTTGTGGGGCTAGCTATCCAAATAGGGCCAAGTCTCTCATCCATGGTAGGGTTAACAGGAGAACCAGAATCAATCTCAACTAATCGAGGGATAATCGAATTCTTCTTGCTTGGGATAGTGGAGATTTTGACCTCGACATTAGGGTTTGCAGTGCTACTCATGTTGTTAAGAAGAGGACGGTTTCACCTCAAATTGCCTTCTCTCTTACACATAAAACATGCATTTATTCCACCCAAAAATTCAATGGATCACACCATGATTTCCTTCTCTAATTCAATTTTTAGTTTTTCTAGGAGGTCGAAGCCAAGGTTGATAGAAATTAGTAAACTCACACCCATATGGGGAAGGAGTGAAGGTGATTCATCCATCCTAATCACAATACCAACATCTTCCATGGTCTTGGGAACCAAATTCCATAAGTAGAGGGAGATTCTAAAACTTGACCTATCTAGGGCATGATAATGCTAGTACTTCATTATTGTTGGCCTCGGGAGGCCAACTCATGGCTCTAAAATAACAAGAACCTATATTCCAGAACTGCCTTTTGACAACTTCCTTCTTGATAAGATGGTTTTTGAAAAAAATAGGAGTATTGGAACCCTAATTTTCTACTCCAAACATTTTGCATCCATTCATTTAAAAAATTCTAAGAAGGCATCTTGGTTATGTTGTGAACTGCTAGAAAAATTGCTACATCTCTAAGTCTAAATTTTTCATTTTCAATTATAGTGGTCATTTGGACATTCGACCTAACAATGAGAGTGGTGGCAAAGACACTCTTACCTCCTCCTTGTCCATCTTCTTTGACAACTGCTAGTTGAGATGGCATTTGAAACACAAACCTCTCTCCTTTAGGCAGCCTTTGCTTCATAACCACTACTTTCTTGAAAGATTTTCCTCAATGGGGGCAAACTGGGAAATTCCAGGAAAGTCATTTTCCATAAAACCCAGTCACCAAGAAGGAGCAATAAATGCCCTACTAAATGGAGTGGGCAGGGAGAGGTGAGGACAGCCACCCAACGTCTAGTTGAGTGACCGCTTGCATGCTCGGGATGGCCTCCTCAAGTGCACCTTAGGTTTTTAAGTTGTAGACCCAATTTTGCCTTTCCTCCTGCATGAAAATTTTGAATTCTAACCATTTCTTTTTTAAAATTTTGCTTCTAGTTGTGATCTTAGTTAAGTGTTGATTCTACTTTTACCTTGTGATTTTAATTAATAGTTCCCTCCCCCAATCACACTTTTTATTGGACTTCCTATCACATTTAAGCAACTTCATTCCAATTCCCAAATGGTCTTTAGTCTTGGAGAACTTTGGTTTGTGATATTTGCAATCTTTTTGTGTGAGTTCAATTATATTGTTCCTCTACCCATATGTTCTTAAGTTAGACAATGAATCAATTATAAGGAATCTAATCCAATTTTAATTTCATAAAGCATCCATGATCCTTATAAGTCTCAAATGTCTCTTTCTTCTTGAAGCTTTGAGGTTTCAAATGTTACAACACGCTACCAATTATTGCTTAAGCTTTGTTTTATGTCCTTTACCATTTTTCTATGAAGCAATGCACCCCAAGCTAGAGAAGAGGATAATATGGAAGCTAAACCCTTGAGATCTAATATGACATAGCTGCCAATCAACTAGCTACTAAACTTCCGAACATGAGGTGCCAATTTTTTGAATTCATAATTTGGTTTGCTTTGAAAGGTATTAGATTGAAACTACGGCTAGCTTCATTCTTGCTCAAATTAGGAACATTCTATCACCATATCAATAATAATTACCTAGAATATTTTTGTTATTACAATTAGATAGTGTAGATTAACTTAGACTTAATTTAAATTCAACATTCATTTCAAAAAGCCCTTTTAACAATAAGAGGCAACGAGTTTAAAAAATACATTCAAAACAAAAATCAAAACATTTGATCAAATTTCATTTAGATTCAATTAAAATCATTTGACTAAAATTACACTGCAATTGTTAAAAAAAATATAGAATAAGTGCTTATTTCCTAATTTTAGATTGAGGTGCTTAGTCAATTCAGCTTTACTGGATACAACTGTGTTCCCATTTTTCTTCCAATGTTTGAAGTTTCATCTGAGACCCTTCTTCAGGGAATTTTGAAATTAATGGATAGAATTATTGAAAAATCAGGTTTTTTTTTGGCTATGTTTAATGGATTGTTGATGTTGCAGGTTGGTCATAAAGTTTCAAGGGTGTTAAGTGATGCGATTCCGGATTCTGCTGATTATTTCAGGTTGTTTATAATGGACCTTCTTCAGTTTGCAGCCAAGTAAGTTGGATTCAATTTTTTATTTTTTTTCTTTTTCTAAAGAATCGTTATCTTCAGTTAACTAAATATCTATTTCTTTGTTTATAAGTAGAGGTTCAAAGTGTTTTCAACTATTAAAGTTCAAATGGATATCAAATAACAAGTGTAGATGTGTTCTTGTTAGTTGTCCAGAGTTTCCAATTAATTGTCAAAGAAATCTTCAATTAATTGTCAATTATATTTAATTTGCTGTCAAAATATTTAGCTTTCAAACAAGTTATTATCAGAGCTTAGATTGGTTAAATGATCTTTGCAAAGAGAATGCTCCCGCCTTTGTGAGGTGTATGTTGAGTGAGTTGTAATCAGAGCTGTTGTTGCTACATCTGTTATAGATAAATATCAGATTAACTACTGGCTGACAGAAAAATCTGTTGTTGAGGTGCTGTGGTGAAGCTTGTTGTTACTGAGGTGAAGTTTGGTGGTGTTGTGGTACATTTGAGTGTTGCTTATGAGCGTTTCCTAATGTTTGAGTATATGTGATAGTTTGAATTTTGTGTCTGTTTTTTTTGTGTGGATAAGATTTTTTAAGGAAGACATCTATTCTATGATTTTTGTGCAGTTGTGAGAATTAAGATAATGTCAGCTAGTTATCGGTGGTGATGATGATTTCATTGAAGATAAAGAACTTGTTCTATTTTGAAGAAGTCAATACTTTGAAGAAAAATTAAATTACAGTACAAATAATTGGATGTTCAATAGTCTAAGATGCTTGTGGGTTGGAGAAACTATATCTTATTGGGGTTATGAGACATACATGTGAAGATTGGTGTCTAATAATTCAGGGGAGATCCAAAATCTGCAAGTTTAATATTATATTTTTACGAGAGTGGTAAGACACTTCATGTGCAAATGGTGTCCAATGATGTTGTGAATTTGGATGATAGCTGCATGACTATACCTACAATTGGAGAGCAGCTTGAAGAAGTCTCACAGGTCTAAGAATTGTTTTCAAAGAAAAATTTATGCATGTTGTATTTCTTATTATTTTACATTGTAAGTCAATTTAATGTTGTAACATCAAGAAGGGGTGAATATAGTGCTCCAAAATTAAATTGTTTTACAACATAAAACACTAAAAAAAAATATGTATAAACTTTCCATTGAAAACAATTCTTGGACTGGTGAGACTTCTTCAAGCTGCTCTCCAACTGGAGTTATAGTCACACAGCTATCATCCAAGTTCACAACATCGTTCGACACCATTATATGAAATGTCTCATCACCTTCATTGAGGTATAATGTGAAACTTTCAGATTCTGAATCTCCCTTGAAATATTGGACACCAATCCTCACATATATGTCTCATAACTATAATAAAATATAGTTTCTCTGATCAAAAAACACCTCAAACTATTGAATATTTGATTATTCTCTAATATATCCTTCCTTATCTTCGAAATATTAGCTTCCTCAAAATAAAACAAGTTTTATATTCCAAAATATGTATTTCTTTGCTTTCAAGCAGAGGTTTAAAATGGGTTTTTGTTGAAGTCATTAATTGTGTGTTTTGTGAAGGTAGCTTATTTATTGCTGTGCTTTATCAATGGAAGGAGGAGAAGAACACAGAAAACTTGAATAGGAGATTTATTTCTTTATTAGTAAATAAGCAAGGGCCTTGATTGTTCCTACTTTATTGGAACACTTTCTGAAGCAATGCATGTTTGTGGTAGAAAACATAGTAACATGATGTAATGAAATATTGAATACATTTGTTGGAATTTTCATTTGAGACTTTTTCTCTTATGCTATCATGAGGAGACTAGTGGCTTATGAAAGTGCATCTCCATTGTATCAAGATCAATCGAATCACTTACGTTCTTTTGTAATTCACTTCTTGGATATTTAGCCAACTTGGATGGGATCCTATTCCTAGTGAGAGTCATCTGGATGCAATGTTGAGGGGTCAGATACGGACAGCTTTGGCTGAGTTTGAACATGAAGATACAGAAGAAGAAGCTTTAAGAAGATACGAGATATTCTTGAATGACAGAAACACACAACTTCTGCCTGCAGACACCAGAAAGGTTGAGCTATGACTTTCACTGTTATTGTTCAAATTCAGGAAGTTTTGGCTATGAATCTTTATTATAATAATTTTTTTTGTAGGCTGCATATACTGCTGTCATGAAAAATTGTACAGCTTCAGACAAATCTGGATATGAAACCTTATTAGAGGTTTATAGGGAAACAGATCTAAGTCAGGAAAAGGTTTGGATATTAGGTAAGTAAATTGTTTTATGGTGGTGCAATCAATTGTCTGTAAACTTTTAAACATTTAAGCTTAGAAAACTCTGTCATAAACTGCAGGTTCGCTTGCTTCATCATCATATCCTTCTCTTGTTCATGAAGCTCTAGACTTCAGTTTGTCATCTGAGGTATGGCTCACAAATGGCTACACCAATTAAAAAAAATGATCTGATTTCTAGATTCTTGGCTTCTTTGTCAAACTAGTTCATAGATTGTTTGCCATCTGAAATGACTTTTCATTGTTTCTACTCTTTAAGCTCTCTAACATTCTGACTCAAAATGCTAACATTCTATTTAAAATATTGATGAAAAAACTGGACACAATCACTAGTCCATAGTTTGCCATCTGAGATGAATTTCATTTTTTGCTCTTTAAGCTCTCTAACATTCTGATCTGATCCGAAACATTGATAAAAAAAACAGACATAATCAAATCTAAAAACAGAAACAAGATGACTTTCATATGTTAAATTGAAAAAGAATTAACTTTAATTTGATTTTCTTCCAGGTGCGGAAACAAGATGCAATCTTTGTAATATCTGGAATTAGCAACAAAGGGCGTGAAACTGCATGGATTTGGTTGAAGGTAATGTTTCATATTCAGGGTTTATTCAAATATGTAAAATCTTCACAGAAGGGTTTATTCTATATCCAACTGATTTAAAATGGGGTTTTTTATGGCAGGAAAATTGGGATGTAATCTGCGAACGTTGGGGTTCAGGAAATCTGGTGACTCGGTTCATCTCGAGTGCTGTATCTGGGGTCCGTTCTTTCTCTGATTCTTCTAAATAAATCTCAAAACAGAGTACTGAAGCAGGGCTAACATACATTTGTTTCTTGCTTTCAGTTTACAAGTGAGGAGAAGGCAGATGAAATACAGATATTTTTTTCAACTCGGATGCTGCCATCTATAGAACGCACTGTTCGGCAAAGTATTGAAACCGTTCGTACTAATGCCCAATGGGTGAAGAATATAAGGCAAGAAAAAGGTCTGAAGGAAATACTGCAGTCAGTAACCCTACGTCCTCAGTCAGTAACCCTACGTGCTGGCACGGTTGCTGGCATGGTTGTTGGCATTCCAATTTCTGTTTAATTTTAAGCAGTCAAAGTGTTCCCATGCATATTTTATATGACCGGAAAAGGATAAAATAGAATCTTCTCCTATTTTGGTGGAGCAGCAACTGCTTAAGAAATGAAAATAAGTAGTAGAAAAAAAGGGGGTTGGAAATTAGCAGCAACTGCTTATTGGGAAAACAACATATGGCTTCACAAATTGCTTTCTTTTTTTTAATTTGTCTCTTATATTTTCTCTAAATAATTTTTTATTAATGATTTTATTTTAAAAGAGTTTTTAACATAACTACTCAAAAAATAAGCAATGAAATTTCATAATCATGGGACCATCAGCTCCACAATTTGCTGCTGAAAAAAATGAGCAGCAGCTGCTAGCCAAAACCCTTATACACAGTTGAAGGAACTCCTTACGGTCTTTTTTTAATTGAATACAGCTGAAATGAAATACATATGTCAGCCCATATGTTTGTCTTTGTGGAACTTTATTATAATAGTTTTTTTAAATTTTGAAAAATGATTTAGATTTATAAAATATATTATTGATTAGAAATTACTTGTATTTTCTTAGTCATTTCTAAATTGTCCCCTACAAATCACACATATTTGTAAGTTAGTTATTTCGATGGATGCAAATGTGTTGTAGGAATTTAGGATACATGTTTCAACTAATTTGTAACAAAGCAATTTGATTGAGATTTAAATCATAGAATATGGTTGAGGATAAGTAAACTTGATAGGTTACAATTTGAATGTTAATTTTTTATTTATTTTTTTAGATAAATGAAAGTGTGATCAAACAAGCGTCACTCTTAAGAACAAAGAACAAACTCTCAGGTGTACAACCAGGATAGCAATGGCTTCATAACCAGCGAACTTCATTGCCCTAGATCTTAGCACAAAGAAAAGTCATGTGACCAATACTCCGAGTCCATCTCAATGGCTCGATTTGTCAGTTTATCAACCTCTTGGTTACCTTCCCACAGTGTATGGGAGATTCTAACATCTTTGAAGTCTGAGAGTAACTTCTAGATTCATGAAGTCCATTTCTTGAACCTCCTATTATCGATTGGATTTGCATCATATTGGCAAGATGGCACGAGACACAGGAAAATAGTTAGAGTGTTGTCATTGATGACAACAACATCATGAATAGGTGTCATCCTCACATGCACAATCAATGAGGAAATCAAATCAAGTTAGAATAGTTTTCAGCTAAGGACAAGAAACAGGGCATACAGAGCAAACAATTTTTGGATTCATGCAAGATACCAGTTAAGTATTTTTCGATGCGCAACTAGGGAAAGCATAATCAAGGTATACTCATGATAATCCCGAAGTTTCATTAGCATACCTTGGTGCGTGTAGGAGTTACGCATTTGAGTGTCAGTTTGCTTACAAAACAGTCATGAATGAGGCTAACACAATTGATCGAGAATCTTATTGCGCAAGTAAACTTGATGTTTTTAATGGTCAAAGAATAGTCAAAATAGTTGAGCCAACATGTGAAGAGGAAAATCAATGATTACCTCTAATTGATTTGATATTTGAATTGTATTTTTAGGTGGTGGAACAGAAAACAGTTTATATTTCCCAAGAACGTTTTTATGTTGACCTATCAAGGTGAATTAGGGATTGCGCAAGTATAAAAATCGATGAAGGAAATTAGGTAAATGTTGTTGGATGATATTTGGGGCTACTAAAAATATATTTTGGGTGTGACAGTAAGTTTTTTGTGAAAAGTTTTCAGGTCTGAGGTAGTTTTTTTTTTGTGTTGTAGAACAAAGTCTTGGTGGAATTAGTGAATTCATCATATCATATATTTGTTTGTAATTACAACTCTCTGCTCTTATCTTTCAACTCTTTGCTATACTTAGCAATCACAAATGACTACCTATAAATATCTTTCCTCTAAATGATATAATCAAGTCAACATGTTAGAACCATCTTGAAATCATATTAGAGAAACAATACAACTCTCCAACAACATCTCAGTCAGCTCTACTAAGCACGCAACCCTAATTAGGACCGCCCAACTCAATGTGAGTAGACACGTCGCTTCATACTGTCAGCTCCACCAAATTAACTGATACTTTCTTCTCGTGCTGAATTATGTCATGCGCTCTTAACAAAACATTCTTAACTCTTCTCTAAGCACTAATCCAAGCACGCATATAAAAATGATAGGCGCAACTACTACAACAATAAAATCAATGTCAACTCTACCAAATAAACTCAGGAAACTATGTCAGTCAACTAGAGACTTCATAACTCAACCTGTACTGCATATCTGACTCTGCGTCTATGACCATAATATCATACATATGTCTGCAACATAAATCTAAACGTGCATTACTTCATTACAACCATAATGTACATCACATAAAAAACTCTTCCTAGGACCTGTCAGGAACACTCACTGATAAAGATTGTTGTATTACTGTCTTTACTTCGAATCAAACTCTGCGTCCATGATATCATGTTGATAGCATATCTAAGAAACATATACTCACAACTCTCTTCGTCGGGCTTCCACGCATGCTTCTTACCATATGTTGTCATCAATGACAAACATACAATCAGCACTCTGGCTTGCTGGCAAATCTCCAACAATCTCCCCCTTTGGCATTGATGGCAACATATGGAATGAAAAACACCACCAATCCAAATGTACTATCTTTTTATAATATTCTCCATTACCTCAACAAAACTCCCCCAAGGATGAATCCTCCATCTCTTACGATTTTTTTCTGCTTGCTAAGTACTCACTCCCCCTTGCTACAATTCTTTTATAACATTCTCCATTTCCTCATCAATACTTCCTTAAGGATGAACTGCTGTATTATTTACTATTTTTCATGACTATATACTCCCCCTTTGATATCAATGGCAAAGGACATCAAACAATTAAGCATCGATACTACTCCTGAAGTAGAGTAGTCAACCTTTCATCAGTCACTGAGGACTGATGCACTCTTGCAATCTCTAATCAGATTCAGGGAAGGGGATTACTCCCAGCTTCTCCCTGAGATACTCAAATGTATCCATAGGTAAAAGTTTTTTGAATATATCTGCTAGCTGATCTTTTGTGCTCACATAGTCCAACTTTACTTCTTTCTCTGCTACTTTCTCTCTTAGGAAGTGATATTTTATCTCAATGTGTTTTTTCTTTGCATGCATCATAGGGTTCTTTGACATGTTAATAGTGCTAGTGTTATCACAATGAATAACATAGGATAATCAATCTGAATACCAAAATCCTTTATCATTTGTTTGATCCACACAATTGTAGAACAATTCAATACTGTTGCTACATATTCTACTTCTGTTGTTGACTAAGAGATACAATTATTCTTCTTGCTTGTCCAAGTGACAAGTCTATCACCAAGAAATACTACTCCTCCTAAGGTACTCTTTCTATTATCCACGCATCCTGCCCAATCTGCATCTGTATATACATGAATCTCTACATTCTCTGAATTAGGATACCATAAAGCATAGTTTATAGTTCCTCTCAAATATTTGAATATCCTCTTTATTGCCATGAGATGACTTTGCTTAGGTTCTACTGCGTATCTTCCAACAATACCAACTGCATTGGAAATGTCTGGTCTAGTTTGAGTAAGATATATAAGTTTACCAATCATAGACTTATACAAGGTTATGTCTATTGCTGGTGAATCATCTTCTTTTGAAAGCTTGCATCATGTTATCATAGGGGTACTTACTGACTTGCAATCATCCATCTTGAATTTCTTCAAGATCTCTTTCACATACTTAGTCTGATTTATGAATATACCTTTGTCTTTTTGCTGCACATTCAATCCCAAAAAGTACTTGATAGGTCCAATCATGCTCATTTCAAATTCGCTCTGCATCTCCTTAGAAATTATGCACTAAGCTTTTCATTGCCACCAAAGATAATGTCATCAAAAAATATAGCAACTAACAATAGTCCATTAGATGTTTCTCTTATGAATAAATTACAATTTGTTGCTCCTTTCTTGAATCCAATCTTTGTCAAGTATCCATCAAGTCTTTCATACCATGCTCTAGGAGCTTGCTTAAGTCCATAGAGGGTTTTCTTCAATTTGCATACCATATTAGGTGTGTCTGATAAGGTGAATCCTTCAGGCTGCTCTATGTATACTTCTTCCTTCAACTCTCCATTTAAGAATGTTGACTTAACATCCATCTGGTATACCTTAAATTCTTTGAAGGTAGCATAGGCTAGAAATAACTTTATGGCTTCCAATCTGCTTACAGGGGAAAATGTATCTGAATAATCAATTCCTTCTCTTTGTGCATATACTTTACACACTATTCTTTCTTTGTTTCTTACCATTGTTCCATCTTCATTCATCTTATTTCTAAATATCCATTTTGTTCCAATCACATTCGTATCACTAAGCCTAGGGACCAATTCCCATGTATTATTCTTAATTATTTGATCTAGCTCTTCTTTCATTGCTTCATGCCAATCTGAATCATTACATGCATCTTCAACACTTAAGGGTTCAATCTGTGATAGTAAACATACCTCTTCATTTTTTGTGGAACTCTTTGCTTTTGATCTTGTCATGACTTTACTACTTTGATCTCCAATGATGTCTTCCTTTGAATGATATCTAGATGTGAATTTAGGAACATTAGGTGTGACTCTCTCATCTGCCTTTTGTGTTTCTTCTTCACTTGTTTCAGGGTCATTGAATAAAACATCTATGTTGTCAAACATTTCTTCAACAATGCTTCACTACCGGTAGGTCTAGGTTCTTCTTCAATCATAGGTGCATAATCATGACATCTCTCTTGAATCATGAACTTCATCAATATTAACATGAGCACTTTCAATGATCTTTTTTAATCTCAAATTAAAACATCTATAAGCTTTTCTTTTAGTAGAGTAACCAAGAAAAATACCTTCATCACTTCTTGCATCAAACTTGCCAATTGTTTCATCTCTCTTGATGTAGCACTTGCTTCCAAAGATTCTAATGTATTTGACTATAGGTACATTCCTAAACCATAGCTCATAAGGTGTCTTGTCTACGCCTGGCCTCAATTGAATTCTATCGATTGTGTAGACTGCAATATTGACCGCATCTCTCCAATAGGTGTGTGCAAACTTTCCTTCAATCATGATGGTGCATGCTGTGTCAAGAATGATCATATTCCTCCTTTCTGCTATTCCATTCTACTGAGGGGTTCTAGGTGCACTTAACTATCTTTTTATCCCATGTTCTTCGCAATACTCATAAAATTTGTCATAGGTGAATTCTCCTCTTCTATCTGATATCAGACATTTAATCTTTAATTCAGACTCATTTTCAACTTTAGCTTTGAATATTTTTAATGTCTCAAATGCTTCTAATTTGTCTTTTAAGAATGCAACCCACAACATTCTAGAATAATCATCAACAAACAAAATAAAGTACCTTTCTCCATAGTATGATCTTGTTTGACTTGGTCCACATAGGTCTGTATGCACTAGATCCAATTTGTTCTCTGTTGAATTATGCTTGCTTCTAAATGAATTCCTCACATGCTTACCGATCACACATTCCCTACATATTGTATCAACTAGTTTTGCAATGCTAGGAAGGTCTCTTATTGCCTTTACATTTCTTATCTTAACTATGTTGTCAAAATTGATGTGACATAGTCTCTTGTGCCATAACCAATTGTCATCTACTTTACCAACAAAACAACTTGCTTTAGGATTGAGCTAAAAAACATTACCTTTGGTCTTCGAACCTGATGCAATCATCTCTCCTTTTTTTTTATTAATGATGCACTTTTTATCTTTGAATTCCAACTGATATCCTTTTTCAAGCAACTGTCCAACACTTAGTAGATTATGCTGCTAGCCGTCAAACATAAAGAACATCATCAATTTTGTTCTTTCCATCCAAGGTGATAGCTCCTCTATATATGATAGGTTTAGGAGTGTTGTCTCCAAATCTAACCATGCCACCTTTGTATCTATCCAGATGTAAAAATCTATCCTTATCTCCTGTCATGTCATGTGAGAAACTGTTGTCAATGATCCAATCTTTCCTAATGTCAGCTTATGAAATCACTGCTAACTCTTGTGCTTCATTTTCATCTTCAAGGTCCATATAAAACATTTTATCCATGTCTTCAAGAGAAATGAATCCAATTTCATCATCTATTGACTCTTCATCCTATACTCCATCACCAGCATAGTAACAATATTTTGTATACTTAGGTTTGTAATTAGTTTTGAACTTCTTGACTCTTGTAGGAAACTTAGATGCAAAGTGACAATTCTTGTTACATGAAAATCACTTGAATGGTAACTAACCTTCATATTTCCCTTTTCCTTTCCTTTCTTTCTTAGCAATCAAAGCAATGAAATCATCTATTTATTTCTCTTCATCATCATCAAAATTACCAGAGGTGTTCAAAGATTTCTTACCATGGACTGAAGCTTTGAATGTTGTTTCACTTTTAGGCTCTGTCTTCAATCTTGATATTTCAAAGGCTGAAAGCTTGCTGATTAAGGTCTCTCTTTTAAAGTCTTTTGTGGACTGCATAGTTTCATCTAGGATGTATGTCTTGTTGTCATATTCTGGTGTCAAGGTAGTCATCAATTTATCCATTATGTCCTCTTCCAAAATTTCTCCACCATTGTTTCTGATGCCTACAACTGCTTTATTAATCCTTTGATTGTAGGCTCTGACATTCTCATCAGGTAACATTTCTAATGTATTGTATCTTTTCTTCCATGTCTTTATGCACACATTCTTGGCTTGAATATCTTCTTCAAACATGTCTTCTAGGTATTTCCATATCTTATAGGCTTTGTCCATTTTCTTGATCTCTGAAAACTCATTGTCAGATAGGACGCTGATAAGGGCTTCTTTGGCAATAGAATTTGAAGTGAACATCTCCTTTTGCTTCAAGGTTGCATCTTCTTTTGCAAGATCTTCTAGTGATGGAATCTCAACTTGTTTGGTAGCTACTTAAAAAATCTCAAAGGCAATGCACTACCAATGTGTCATTGTTTTGTTCTTCCAATCTAGATAGTTCTCTCCATCAAACTTAGGACTTTCTTTTCTAAAGAATGTCATCTAATCAACCTCAAGTTGTTAAACTTTCTCTCTGAGGCACTTGGCTCTCATACCAATTGTTAGGAATAGTCACAAGAGATAACTGAGAGGGGGGGGTGAATAAGTTATCCACTAGATTCAATTCTTTATCCAATTAAGTACATAAGAACATTAAGCATAAACACAATATAAGAACACTTAACACAACACCACAATTTTGGTTACGGGGAAACCCAAATAGGTAAAAACTTCGGTGGGAATTGACACCCACTAAGAACTGCACTAGTGTATTATGATCCCTGTTAGAAGATCTTACAACCCTATTAGGAGTTGATCTTTACAATGCAATAAGTACAGTGACCTGGTCAAGGGTTGGACCCTGTTAGGAGTCATTTACAATTAACCCTGTGAGGGGTGAGGACACACTTTTCGGGAGCACACTACTCAAAGGGGTGAAGGTTGCAACCTTCTGTTTAACAGATACACACTATATCTGGATCTTGGTGAATTGCGCTTAGACCTATTGTCTTGATTAGTTCCAATGAATAGCATATACTCTCTACTTTGTCACATAGACCTTCTGCTGATGGCTCAACATTTTGCACCTTCTACTTTTCTCTTATCTTTCAACTCTCTGCCATACTTAGCAATCCCAAATGACTGCCAATAAATATCTTTTCTCTAAATGATATAATCAAGTCATCCTGTTAGAACCATCTTGAAATCATATTAGAGAAGCAATACAACTCTCCAACAACATCTCAGTCAGCTCTACTAAGCACGTAACCCCAATTAGGACCACCCAACTCAATGTAAGTAGACGCATCGCTTCATACTGTCGGCTCCACAAAATTAACTGATACTTTCTTCTCATGCTGAATTATGTCATGCACTCTTAACAAAACATTCTTAACTCTTCTCTAAGCACTAATCCAAGCACGCATATCAAACTAATAGGTGCAACTACTACAACAATAAAATCAATGTCGACTCTACCAGATAAACTCAGGAAACTATGTCAGTCAACTAGAGCCTTCATAACTCAACTTGTACTACATATCTGACTCTGCATCCATGACCATAGTATTATGCATATGTCTGCAACATAAATCTAAATGCGCAAGGCTCCATTACAACCATATTGTACATCACATACAAAACTCTTCCTGGGACTTGTCAGGAACACTCACTAATATAGACTATTGTATTATTGTCTTTACTTCAAATCAACCTTTGTGTCCATGATATCATGTAAATAACATATCTAGGAAACATATACTCATAGCTCTCTTCGTCAGGCTTCCACACATGCTGCTTACCATATGTTGTCATCAATGAAAAACATACAATCAACACTCTGGCTTGCTGGAAAATCTCCAACACTTACACAAACTAATTCCAATTAGATTTGAAGTTGTGCAGGTTAATTGTGTTTTGCAAACAAAGGATGAAGGGTTTAATAGGAATTAGTACTCATGCATTTATTGCAAATCAATATTACGTGAAAAAATAAAGGGGCATATAAAAGAATTTTTTGAGTCTTTTTTACCACATTGCATTCACGAGAGAAAAATCAGTGAGCGTTGAAGGCGACTTGAGGTGAAACTTAAGCATCAAAATTTTCAAGCAAGAATCTCACAGTGAAACCCTTTCTCTATCTTACAGTATTCATTCAAGCTACCCTCTACAAGTTTGTGATTTGAAATGGAAACCATATGAGTCATGGAAGTCAAGGAAAGGACTAGGTATGATTTCAAAAATCACTCCTATAAGATTGTAGAAGTTGATCTATATGACACATTTTTAAATGTTCCCCTTGGAGTTTTGCATTGTGAAGACACTAGGGCATAAATCCATGTTCCACTTGATGATCTAGGAATAGATGAGATCAAAGAACTGCATTATAGAAAGTTAACTAATTCTAACAATCATCAACAATTGAAACTAGAATTTCAAACCCTTGCAGAAAATAAATTTGATCAATGTTCAGTACTAGAATTGTTACCTTTATCAGGCAAAAGGCTAACAACAATTCTAACTGACAATGGAAACTTTTCCTAGCTGTGGGTGGACTATGATTGGAAAAGAATCTCTGGATTCTAGGCCGGCTCCTATAAGATATTGGCTATCACTTTACTAATCCTAAAACTTTGATGGGAAAAGGGTAAAGGGAACTTTAAAACTAAGAAAATAAGGTGATACACCAAAAAATGAATCAGAGACCCGAAAAGAAAATAATAGTTCCAGATCTAACATACAATGAAATTCAGATAATTTGGTACACTGTTCAACATATAGGTTAATGAATTCAATTATCAGGGTTCAACCACAAATAACTCAACACTTAACAACATACGCTTCTCAAATAAGGTTTGATAGATCAGATTTATCAATCTGGAAGGAACAATGAAACTTTCACTTCCAAATTTAAAATTAGAACTGAAAACACTTACTAAAGAAGATGAAAAGGAATTGATAATCTGAACCCAAAATGAGCTAAACAATCTGGTATATTTTCTTCAAAAATCTCTGCAAAATGGTTACAAAATGGACTCTTGAACTTCCAGGAACAAAACAGTTCACTATTAGCTCTCTTTCCCACACATGCCACCCTTAGAAAAGAAAAAAAATTCCTTCCTAAAAAGGCCTCCAAAACCCTAATCCGGGAATGCCTATCCCCCCCAAAAATGCTCTATCCTTGGCCATAAATCATGCCAAATATTTAGGTCACATGCCACTTACAAAAATATCTTCCCTAATTTTGGCTAAAAATAAGGAATAAAAATTCCTTTTACAATGTAATGCCAAAATTATAACTCTTTAATAAAATTGGCTCTACAATAAGGAATTTAAAATAAATCCTTATTACAATGTATTGCCAAATTTTATTAAAAAGAAACTAATATCAAAATTTAAATATTAATTTTTCTAACCTATCTTTAGCCTAATCCCTAACTTAGACAAAACTAAGTAAAAGAAATAACAAAGTGGGGAGTCGATAAGACTTCTACTCACTTGTCATCATATACATGAGGGATGTACTTAGAAAGGAAAGGTGGCATTTTATTTATGTTTCCAAAGTCCAAGCTGGCACTATTCTCTGCAGCTGTATTGAATATCTCTGTCACTCCTCACGGACTCCAAATTCTATTGACTTCATTTGGAAGTCGTGCATTTCACTTTGACATTCGACATAGAAATTTTTGAAGTTTATTTTGCATATTGTAAGGGTTTCAAAACCCTAGCTCTTCTTGTCGAAGCTGGAAACATGCATTTCTGTTGAAGTTCTTTGCAAAAAATCAGGAAATCTGTTTCTTCAACCAGTGAAGAACTTGGCATCACTCTTTGTTTGAACTGTAAGTTATCATTTCCTTTCATTCTTGTCCATTTTCTCTTGCAAAAAAATGTGTATCTTCTTGTTCCTATGTTGACTTCTCTTTCTCTGCTGCATAAAAGAGGTTGATCTATGAGTTACTAGTGTTTTCGAATTTGAAACCCTCTGTTGCATGAAATGGCTACACTGATTTAATCTTTGCATTTGGCGTTTTATACAAAACGTGGGTCCAAATATATATAACTTGAAAACGTGCCTCTCTTTGTATTGAATATGGAAGTTGTAGACACGGGTTTTCCTGCATAAAATATGTATGATATTCTCTGTCAACACTTGTATTAACATTTTTTTATTAAAATGTGGCCTTCGTCATGATCAAAAGTCATATTTTCTTCTCTGCAAAACACATGAAGATCAATGCTGAAATGTTGGGTTTACTGATGGTTCTTCATGTATTTACGTTTTAAATAAAAATGTGAGCTCAAAAAAGTCGCGCCTCCTTTCATTAATACATGAAAGATCTTATGCTGAAAATATGGGTCTTCTCTGTTTAAACTTCCTGTCATTGTTTTGCTAAAAAACGTGCCCTCTGATATTCTGCATAAAATTAACCTCCATTTTCTAGAAACGTGTGTTCATTTAATGCAAAATATAAGGATTCCTTGCTGAAAATATGGTTTATTTTCTATCGAAATCTCTACATAAATTATGAACTTTGCTGTTAACGTTTTAAAGAAAAACGTGGCTTCTTTTCAAAGAATATATCTCAATTTTTTACAGCTGGAAATATGCTTTCATTTGTAACTGAAACTTGGCTTTCTCTGCATAATATGAGGGTTACTATTCTCTGATGGATATATGGAAGATTGATGTTGAAAAATGTGGTCTCTTTACTGCATAAAAACGTGGCTCTATTGCTGGAAATGAACTTCACTTTGCTTTAAAATCAGAACTCATAGTTTTGAGTTGAAACTCATTGTTTATCTATTATGGCACTTAACATGCTGTTCAAAGTCCTTTCATTTAACATGAAATATGGGTCGGTTGCTGCATGGTATAATGAATATCAATGCTGAAACGTTATGTGCCTATTAGCTGAAAGTGGTTCTGATAAACTGGAAGATAAACTGTATGTCTTTTGCACTTGAACCTTCTGGAATTTGTGATGCCTTTTATAAGAATGAAGCATTGATATATTTTGAAAACACTTATGGTTCCAGTAAGAAAAAAAAGTCTCTGTTCCAAAATGAAGGTTTAAGAGTTTTTAAAAACTCTCTATCGTGTAGATGAACTCCATTTAATCCTCTTGTCAGAAATTCTAAATATAAACCAGCTTTCTGATTTTTCTGATAAGCACTGTAAAATGTGATCCGTTTAGCATTATGAAGTTAAACATAACCAGCCTTTGAAGCTCCTGTAGCAGATTATTGTACACTTCCTTTTGATACTGAATTTGTTACTTTATGATATAAAGTATAACAAGATGTAAATGTTCTCTATTTGTTAATGAAGTTCGAGCACGGGCTCATGACACTCATCAACAACAAAATGATTATGACTGAGGTTCGAACACGGGTTCGTGACACCCAGTCATAACATTTTTCTCACATTCATAATATGATTCAACCTTGAAGTACTTGAAAATATTCAGTATTTAAATCATTGAAAGTTGTGAAAAATGTACTCTGTTTATGATGAAATCAACATCTTTTGATGAAACAATTTGATTCCCCTAAAGATCAGCAACCTGGAACTTCCTGTAGCAACTTAGCACGGGAAACCAGCTTGTTTTGCGTCTTCAAAAATGACTGAAAAGTGAATCAATCCACTGTTTATCTGCAGAACACTTGTTAGTTACATGTAATATCAATAAGAAACATATTCTGAAAAAGGTTTCTTAATTCAAAAACACAATTAGTCCCTTTCATTCAGATTCTTTAGTTGTCCAAAATGAAATCACACACCACAATAGGTACTAAAAGCGAAAGGTTTCATATTGTGGAACATGTCCCTTTAACACTTTCTCGTAGTGAGTGATAATTTTCATTTACTTGCTACATTTGTTCTTAGATTGATATGCAGATAGTATCAGATAGCTGATGTATGTAATTATTTTCCTTGTATTGCTTAGATCCATCAGGATCTAACAATTATTTCTTTTTTCTTTTTTCAGATGAAGATTTCCCTAAGGACCTGAATGCTGATGGTGACTCAGGAGAGATCTAGATGCAGCGGACTTAACAGAAACCAGCAGGACCAACATGAACACCAGGCAATACATGGGAACCTTTTACACACTTTAGTTTTCTGTTAACAATTTGCAAATGTACTCTGATTATTGAATCATGTAATATGAAACAAATGAAATTTGTACTACATTCTTATGGATGCACAATGTAATGATCAATGACGATTTATCTGAATTTATAATAATTTGATCAATACTTAGAGTACAAAAAAGTAAAATCTGACAACAAATGTAGTAAGTAAAATGCAAACTAACAAAACCTACTAGATAGTGTTAATTGGACAACTCGAATGTGTAAAACTTTTAGTGCCTATTGTGTTGTATGGTTTAATTTTAGATAACAATCAATTTGCCAAGTTTCTATATATTAGTGATGATAGTTGGATAAGATATGGGTTGAGCATAATCCATGGAGAATCCATGTGATTTTCACATGCACAGCCTGTGAAGATTACAAAGGAGGCGATAGAAGTTGTTACTGGATTATGTGTGCAAGGAGAAGTACCCTCAATGAAGGAAGTGAAGAAGAATGAAGTCTATATCACTACTAGAGCAATCATAGACAAGAGAGGTATGACTATTAGTGATATAATTGAGAAAGATGATGTCAAATTTTCTTCAATTGTTATAGGTTATAAATTCTATCATTCCAATAGGGCAAATTTTGTCTCCGCAACTACCATATATACTACTTTTGAAATTATCAAGAAAGGAAAGGAATATGATTTGTGTGAAACAATGAGATTGGAACTAATGGAGAACCTTGAAAGGATCAAGAAAGATAAAATAAATGTTTTCAAGTTTGGAACACTTATTTTTTTTCTTTTCTTCTATTTCATGAAGGAGTTCCTTGGCAGGGGACCTATTGAATGGTCAAGGCAAAAACCAGTTGCAGAACAAATACTTGATTTGATGTATGGAATGAATTAGAACACCAGAGTTGGTGTCATATGGGGTTACTTCAAATCATTTTAGAGCATGATGCACTCAATGATAGAATCCCTCAATATGTAGTTGATAAATATGAGGACACAATTTGTTTCATGGTGGATATAGACCAGTGCCTAATGGAGGATGTGGAGCCTAGGGCCTCTTGGATGCAACCCATGGGATATGAGGTAAATGAACAATTATTGATATTGTATGATGATAAATTTTTGGAAGCGCCAAAAGATGAATCAATGGAGAGATTTGGAACTTACAAAGAAAAGAGAAATAGTCTAGATATGAAGTTCCATGAGCCTACAACAATAAAAAGAGTAAGGAAGTTGGTGGAAGAAGTAGCAAAACCTACAGGCCTTACATCAGAACAACTAAGGGCAGCGTAATCAAAGGATAAAAAAGGCACCACAGAATAGCCAATAGAGATAGAGAGCACAAGTTCAGATCCTTCACCCTTTACCTCTAGACAAGCAAGGAACATAGGAGAAAAACAAGGTAAATCTTCACCACCTACAAAAGGAATAAAGAGAAAAACGTCTATAAGAGAGGCCAAAAAGAAGGATGAAGAAAGAAAGCCTACTATGAAAAGAAGAGCAATGAAGTCCAAAGTAGATGAGAAGGACAAAATAGAGAAAGTAGAAGTAGTAATTGAATAAATTCATGATAATTGTTCCATAGAATTAGATGAGGAAGTTAAGACTTTCAAGAGACTCAAGAAGTCTACATCATCACAGCCATCACAAGAACAAAAAATAATGAAGAAATTTAGAGAATTTTGAAAGTGTTAGCACTTGATTTCAGAAGTAGAGGATGAATGCATAGATTTATGCTTGGTGAAAATGATAAAGTCATTAAAGAAACAAAAGAAATAATAAAGAAGCATATAAAGAAAGATCACCATAGAATCACATCTGATGCATAGAGAGCAATTCTCTCAAGTTTTTCAAGTGTGTTGAAGAAACAAGACAAATCTATTACTGTGTAGGCAAGATAAGTGAGTATAAGTGATATGCATGAGTCTCAAGTTGAATCGAGGAGTACACAATAATAACAACCCAAAAATGATCTTGTGCAAGGAGAATAGGTTACAACTATAACAACAGATGATACAATTATTCAAATGGTAAAAGTTATAGATGATGCAGAGGACATTCAATATGATATCTTAAATTCAATAATGGAGATCCCTGAGGACATAATAGGGATTAGAAATAAAGAAGAAGGGGAATCAAAAAATGAGAAACAATCCAAGGTTGAAACAGAGACAGAACAAGAAACAAGAGAAGAAGAAAGAGAAAAGAAGAAGAAGGATGAGACCACTCAACCAATAGAGGCAAGAAACATTGTAAAGTCCTTATTTATGGGCATGGATACTAATCCTATAGATACAAAAATATACCAAGGACAAATTGACATATCCTTACTCTCTCCAATACAAAAGTACATTTTTTCTCAATTTGCAGAGGCTTGGGCAGAGGATGGGATGTTAAAACGTTAATTGGAGGATAGAAAACTGATGATTGAAGCAACAAAGTTTATGATGAAGTTGGTTCCAACATATGGAAGGAACATTATAGATAATCCCTCTTTGAAATTCAAGAAATTAATTAGTGAGGTAAGCTCACAATTTGAATCCTTTGAAAAGTCTATAGAGATAAAAGTAAAAGGAGAACTTGATGAGAAAATATTTGAGCAACTAAAGAAGACAGTTGCACAAAATAAAATGGCTATCAGTCAACCTATACAAGGAATCACTAAGGCTATAAATGAAGAAACCAATATATATAAATCCTTCTTGTATACGGATAAATTTGCAACAAATAAAGAATGATGTGAATCAATTGCAGAAAACTACTCAATTGTACAATCCTATGCAAGCGCCTCCATCTCTTCTGAAAAAATTCAAGTTGTGCCCTTTCTTGAAAAAATTATGGTTTTGGGGAATGAGAAGTAGAAAATGATCAAAAAAGTGAATGAGATGAGAAGCTCCATTCATCCTAAACGTTACATACTTTTATGCACCTTGAAGGAAGCTCAAAAGGAAATTGAAATGTCTAAACCAGCTGATTTGATGATGGAAGAGACCACTACATATAACCTCAATGCACATATATCCATCTTAACAAGCCTAAGACAAGGATGGGAAATATATTTATAGTTTTTGAAAACCATCTATGCAAAACTTTTTCCATTAATGTAAGTAAGCAATTTTTGCTTATACATAAGTGACCTTTATATTTCTTTTGAGTTTTTAAAGAAAGTTTTGAATAAGTATATTGGGGTATTCGCTACACCCTTTTCCATTTATGTTAAAGGGGGAGTAAGGCAATGAAAAATTTCTTTGAAGTATGAATATACATCTAAGGGGGAGTTAGAAAGATTTTTTTTGGAGGCAATTTTTCACAAGTGTTGCCATCATTGCCAAAGGGGGAGATTGTTGGAAAGATAGAAAGAGACACAGAAGAATAGTTAGAATTTTTCATTGATGGAAAAAAATAATGAATAGGTGTCATCCTCACATGTGCAATCAATGAGGAAATTAGATCAAGTGTTAGAATAGTTTTTGGCTAGGTACAAGAAATAGAGCATATAAAGCAGACAATTTTTGGATCTACACAAGATACCAGTTAAGTATTTTTTAGTGCGCAACTAGGGTAAGCATAATCATGGTATACTTATGATAATCCAAATTTTTTATTAGCATATCTTGTTGCACGTAGGAGTTACAAAATTTTGAGTGTCCATTTGCTTACAAAATAGTTAGACAGGGCCGACACAATTGATAATCTTATCGTGCAAGTCAACTAGATGTTTTAAATGGTCAAAGAATAGTTAAAAAAGTTAATTCAACATGTGAAGAAGAAAATCAATGATTACCTCTAATTTATTTGAGATTTGAATTGTATTTTTAGGTGTTGGAACATAAAACGGTTTACATTTCCCAAGAACATTTTTATGTTGACCTATCAAGGTGAATTAGTGATTGCACAAGTATAAAAATCGATGAAGGAAATTAGGTAAATGTTGTTGGCTGATATTTGGGGCTTCTAAAAATATACTTTGGGTGTGATAGCAAGTTTTTGTGAAAATTTTCACATCTGAGGCAGCTTTTTTTGTGTTGCCGAACAAAGTCCTAGTGGAATTAGTGAATTCAACATATCAAATATTTATTTTTAATTACATGGAATTATAAGCAGACATAGTTAGATGCTATATTTGACATTTTATTATATTCATATAACATAATTGAGTTTTTAAGTCAATGTGACTTCCTTAGGGTGGGTGCCCAAGGTTAATTGTATTGAGTAGTGAGCTCTAGGTGGTGTGCTTGAATGCATGTGCATTCTCTACTTATGTTTTAAATACAATAATTTCATTGAGTATTCACTTGTGGGTATCACTGTCATCATGTTTTTTCCCTTAACAGGGTTTCCATAATAAAAATTAGTTTGTTATGATTGTTCTTCTATTTTTTTTGTTCTCATGCATATTGTTTTTAGATGTGAGTTGGTTGAATCATGTTAAAATTGTTAGAACGTTGATTCACCTCCCCCCTCCCCCCCCCCCCCCCTCCCCCCTTCTCAGTATTCTCTATTTCCAATAGATCCTTACTGAGAACCTAATTAGCTATCTAGTGAAATATGGATCACTTCAAGGCCTGTGGGTTGCCTAAAATTTAGAGTGAATCTCCAAAGAAAATATTAGGCTCTCTATTTGTGTACTTCACCTAGAACTATTATTTGTTAGGAAAAGGGACAACGATACTCAAAATGGAAACTAAAACTAAGTAAGAGGTGATGTACAAAATTACTATGACATGTAGCATTGATTGACATATACAATATGCTTAATAAACAAACTAGACTAAACACAACTCAAATTATGCATATTTGTGCATGAGTATTTCATGATAAAATTAGATTTTTTGAGTATTTCAAAAGGAAAATCAGGCATTCCTCACAACTAAAAGATTAATAATTTGATAACTCAAAGCATGATCTACACCTATATACATTTCTCCATGAAGGTGAATTAAAAATGAAGTATACAAGTAAGGACAAATATAAGAATCACAAAACTATATCCATCACTTTCATAATTTCACACAAAATGAAGAATATATGAGAAGGCTAAAAGCATGTATATTAATCGAAAGATGATTTTTATAGCTTCATATGAGTCCATTCTTAAGCTACAATGTTTTTATATGCTTGAAAGAACTCATAAAAGTTACAAATCATAGCTTGAGAAAAAACAAGAACCCCCAATTATAATAGAAAATTTGTTCTTTATAGATGAGCAGTAGCTATTGCATCATGGTAGGTTATTAAATACATGCAATCAGAAATAAAAAGTAGATTACTTGACAATCACCCTCTTGGTCATTTATCCTCTTTTTTGCAACTTTTCAGCCTCCAAATCAACTCCAAAAGGGTGTTTTGGTGAATAAAAACTTCTATCTTTGACTGGTTAATGGATAAGGTCTTCAATTTTATTACTAATCCACTCCTAGATTCCTTGAAATGGATGGAAAAAGTCTTCAATTAGTTGCTACATCTTCTCCATCACTTGGACAACTCACTAACTTCCTCCTAGATTCCCTCCAACTATTATTTTGATGTTTGCATTCATCTACAAGGTTGTTACAAACTGGTAAATTTCTCTCAAAAACTATGAATTGGATTTTCACAAAATTTAATGGGTTTTTTCATTTTAATATTCTTTAATTTTTTTCAAAAAATCACAAAAACCCAGTTCATATTTTTTGAGATATGACTAAAACAAGATTTCTCACTTGAATGCCCTCCACATTTGAAACTTGAAGAAACATCTCCCTTCAAACTCAATGTGAGCTCATGAACACGACCCTTTGGCTTACAAGCTCAAAATAAAAGAGATATTTTGCAATGAAAAAGAAGAATACTTGACAAATTTTTAATTATTCATAACTTAAATAAACAACCTTGTGAAATTTTAGGCCAAATGTCAAAAATAGCTAACACCTCCAATTGTCTCTATCTTTTTGGCTAAGTTCAATAAAGATCTATGATTCATCCTCCAAATGAATCTAGTCAAAACCACAAGCCCTGCAAGCCTGAAAACCTAACCATGCAGCTTGGAATCCTACAATCAACCTACAATGTTGTTTTTTGTTTCCCCAAGCTTCTTAACTTTGAGCTTTAGGATCTTCCCATCTGAATCCATAATAATAAAGCCTAACCTTGGTCCCACCTTCATTGAGAATCACCTATCGAGTATCTATACTATTCTTAACCTTCAAAGCAACTTGATTGGCTCTATAAACAAAAAGGATCACCAATCCTAGCCAAATCTGAGTCATTCTATTATCTCATCTTGTGAATGTGCTTTTGGAGAGGGATTGATTATGACCAACATTATTTACTACTACTTTAATAGTATTCTCAATTTTTAGCACCAACATCTCCACAAGCAATTCCTTGTTTTGGAAGAGACAACAATTTCTCTCTTTACAGATTTCCCAAATAACTATTAGGGGCTGATTTTCCAAATAATTCCAAAGACTAAGCTTTTAATCAACATAGGCCAACAATTGAACATGAAAATAAGGTCCTTGAGTAGGGTGTTTACCACTCTAGCCTTTCTTGTGACTTTCTTCCAACAATGAATAGCCACATCACAATATAGCAAGAGGTGGTCAACCATTTTAGTTTGGTTCATGTACAATGATCAATGGAAGAGACCTTGAAAGGAGAGCTTTCTCAATCTTTTTGCAATTAAAATTTTCTTCTATAATATTGTCCATGAAAATTGTTAGAATAACTAAGAGGGGGTGAATCAGTTAATCACTGTCCCAATACAAAATGTATAATCCAAAAAAAAATACTTCAACTTCTACTACTTGGTAACTTAAAATACTTTTACTGTATGTGCATTTACTGATTACCAATCTAAAACATATAGTAGTTACCGGTCAAATCAAATATGCAACATGCAAATATGACATCAAATAAACATCACAATCAACACATAACACAAGAGATTTAACGTGGAAACCCTGTGAAGGGAAAAACCACCTGGGACCAACAACCCAAAAATATTCACTCTTCTGAAGCGAGGTCGGTGAAGATCCAACCCTATTAAAGGTTACAAACACACTATTAGGTGTGACCTTGTTAGAGGATTTAAGACCAACCGTTATCATCTAACCAGCAGTCACTTTGGGGTTGATAGGATAACAATGTTCATTCTATGAATGATACATAATAAGACTTTCTTAGTCCACTCGTTTAAGAGATTTGACTATGTACAATGGTTAAATATGTAACAGTAGGTGATATGATCTATTGCAACTTCAATTGCAGATATACAGATCAATATTCAACTCATACAATTTTTTCTGATCAATGTAACATTTATGATTCAACAATATATCAACTTACTATTCGTTGATAATTACTCTTTGTCACTCAGTAATGCTCTGCAGTAGGGTTCTCCTTAACCAGTATGATCAGAATGCATGAAAAATTGTTCACATGATGATTCTGCAGTTTCCTCTTCTTCCGGCATCACACTCACTTGTGAAATCTTCAATCTCTTATATAGACATGTAAACCATTTTCTTCTGCTCCATCAAATGTTGCCTCATAATCACATCCATTGATTTTGCCTCTTAAACATACCTCGACACTTGTGTTAATAACATGTTGATTCTCAACCTTTAGATCTTTCCTGAATTTTGTTAGCCGTCGATCTATGTAACAAACTTTATCTATTACCTCGAAATCATACACTTTCCAGCTCATCAATTCTTATCAACTAAAGTAGTCATTTAATTCATTCTGTTCTTCTTGGTTAACAAAGAAATGTGTCAGTGAACACAAGCTCAGTTTACACTATGCTCGGTATACACTACACTCCATCGGTGTATACTGAAATGCTTCATTAACCAACAACACTACTTTGTGTCTTTCAGCTCTTTTCCTCATCATAGATGAATGCAACATAATCAATTTAATATCATAAGGTCATAGACTCATCAACAATTTACTCAATGAATTCTCTATCCTCATCTGTCATATCCATCTTCCTCAAGTAGATATTTGTGTTCTTCATCTCTTTCACTCCTTTTCTACAGATGTTTCGATATAGTAACTTACAAGATAAGTGTTGTCAAACTAGTTGACATCAATGACAACATAATACTAATTTAATCATCTTACATATCTAATCAATTAGCTCGGTGATCTCTAATCACAGATTCTTCAATTAGGTGCTAAATCAGTTGTAGTTCATCAAGCTCTCCCTTTGGCATTGATGGCAACTCAACTAATATGAAATATACCATACCCATACCAAACATGTATTCTACAACTCTGTGAACAAATGTTGTACAAGCTCTCCCTAGCTTAATATGTTTAATCACTACGTTACTCAATAGCATTACAAAATACAGCTTTGTCAATCTGCAAATATGATCTTTTCAGCTTTCAGATTCCTTCTTCTGTTCTCAGTAACTAATCTTCAGTGCTCTCCCTGTCTTCAATTTGTCTCTCCCTTAGATAGTTCTTATTGGTGCATATTGTTTCATATTGTTTATCTCTCCCTTTGACAACAATGCCAAAGAAACAAATGAACAAACAACTCTTCAACAGCCAAGTAACTCTCTATTGTCCGATGCATTCTCTGTATCTTTGTATACTGATATGCCAATCTGTTCCAGTACTTTTCACAGCTTTAGACATGATCCAAAGTGTGAACTATGCTGCATCAACATGTATGATCTTCTGATAAGATTAGGTTGATGCAACATCCGGATCACCTTAGTGCCCGGTAGATAGGGGACAGACCCCAAGTATAGTCCTTAAGTACTCAAATGTGTCCTTCGGTAGAGCTTTTGTAAATATATCTGCAAGTTGTTCTTTTGATGTAACAAACTCTAGCTTAACTTGCTTCTCCTGTACTTGTTCTCTCAAGTAGTGATACTTAATTAATATATGCTTTGTCTTAGAGTGCATCACTGGATTCTTTGAAATGTTAATTGCACTTGTGTTATCACAGTATATAATCACCGGCTCAGTGATTATCTCATTCATACCTTCCAGAACTTGCTTAATATATGCAATATTTGAATAGTTTGTAGCAGTAGCAACATACTCTACTTCAGCTATATATTGAGAAATGCAAGCTTGTTTTTTACTTGTCCAAGTAACAGGTCTTTCACCAAAGAAAAATGCTCCTCTGGTGGTACTTTTTCTGTCATCCACATTTCCAGCCCAATCAGCATCGGTGTATACCTTCAGTTCAAACTTGCCTTCCTTAGGGTACCACAATCCATAATCCTCTATTTTCTTCAGGTATCTTAAGATTCTTTTAGTAGCAATAATGTGTGATTCTCTAGGATTAGCAAAAAATATAGCAACTATTCCCACAACATGTGCTATATCTAGTCTACTGTGAACTACATACATTAACTTACCAATCATAGATCGGTACAGTGTCTGATTTACCTCTGTAGTTTCATCTTCCTTAGTTAGTTTACATCCTGTAGCTATCAGTGTTCCCACAGGTTTAGCATCTTCCATGCCAATTTTTTTCAATACTTCCTTTATGTATTTAGATTGTGTGATGAATATCCCATCACTCTGTCGAATCACTTGTAGTCATAGAAAGAACTTAATCTCTCTGAACATAGACATTTCAAATTCATTCCTCATTTCATCAGCAAAGGCTTTACATATGTGATCTTGTCCTCCAAAAATAATATCATCCACAAATATCTCAGCAATAAGAATAGCGTCATCAGTATCTCCTTTCATGTACAAATTTATGTTCTCACTTGTTCTTACAAATCCTATACTTAACAAATAAGTATGCACCCTTTCATACCAGGCTCTCAGTGCTTGCTTCAAACCATATAAAGCTTTATGTAATCTACATACCATGTCTTTGTTGTATGGATCAATGAACCCTTCAAGTTGTTCTATGTAGACTTCTTCTTCAAGTATTCCATTCAGAAATGCCGACTTAACATCCATTTGATAAACTTTGAATTTATTGTGTGTAGCATATGCAAGTAGCATTCTAACACCTTCCAATCTAGAAACAGATGCAAATTTTTCACCATAATTAATGCCTTCCTCTTGTGCATATCCTTTGCATACCAATCTAGCTTTATTTCTTGTTACTTCACCATTTTCATTCAACTTGTTCCTGAATATCCATTTAGTACCAATAACATTCTTATCTTTAGGTCAGGGTACTAAACTCCAAGTTTTGTTCTTCTCTATCTGTTCTATTTCTTCTTTCATTGCATTAGTCCATTCATCATTTTCTAATGCAACTTTTACATTTTTCCATTCATAATCACAAACTAGACATGTACCTTGTCTTGCTTTGCTCCTTGTTTGCATGTCATCTTGTTTGTCTCCAATAATATGTGTCTCAGGATGATGTCTACTAACAAATCTCACTAGTACTCTATCTCTTCTTTCTTGTTCATCCTATGCAGGTTCATCTGCTTGCTCGATAGGTCCATCCTACTCATCGCTTTCTCTTTCTTGTTGTTCAATATTGTTTTCCTGCTGACCAATTATCGAAAGGCTGCGGCTTCGGTAGATACTCTAGTTGTTCAATGTAAGAGAATCTACCATAGTCTTTCAGTTCCTTTGTACTTTCCTCTGTGTTCTTTTCATCAAACTCATCAACTCAGACATTAGTACTTTCAATCATTTTATTTGTAACCTTGTTAAGATATTTATATGCTTTACTTTTAGTGGAATATCCTATAAATATCCCTTCATCACCTTTTGAGTCAAATTTACCATTTCTCTCATCCTTCAGAATAAAGCATTTACTTCCAAAAATTTTGAAATAACTTACAGTAGGTTTGTGTCCAAACCACAACTCATAGGGTGTCTTGTTGGTGTCCTTCTTCAGTTGAACTTGGTTAAGAACATATATTGCAGTGCTGACAGCTTCTCTCCAATATTTCTGGGCAACATTCTTTTGCAACATCAGTGTCCTAGCACAGTCAACTATTGACCTGTTCCTTCTTTCAAAAATGCCATTTTGCTGAGGTTTCCTCGGTGCAGAGACCTGTCCTTTAATACCATGCTCATTACATAAATTAGTAAATTCATCAGAGATAAATTCACCTCCTCTATCAGATCTTAGGCATTTCAATTCCTTAGCAGTCTCTTTTTCTACCTTAGCTTTATACCACTTAAACATCTTAAATGCTTCAGATTTTTCTTTTAAGAACATAACAGTCATCAATCTAGTATAGTCATCAACAAAAAGAATAAGGTATCTATCACCATAATAACTTTGAGTTCTCATAGGACCACATAGGTCGGTATGAACCAACTCAAGTATCTTATTTGTTGAATAATCCTTTCTTTTGAAACTAGATTTATTTATTTTCCCTTTCTGACATTCATGACACATAACATGATTGGGTTTTGACAAGTTAGGCAAACCTCTAACTCTTTTCCTTTTACTGATCTTAATCATGTTATCAAAATTCACATGGCATAACCTTTTATGCCACAACCAAGCATCTTCATTTTTCATCATCAAGCAAGAAGACCCATCAGTATCAAGATAAAATAGATTACCTCTTGATTGTGCTCCAATTCCAACTAGTCTTCCTCCATCATCAAATATTTTCACTTTCTTTCTCTCAAAAGAAACTCGGTGACCTGAATTGTTCAGTTGTGCCACACTTAACAAGTTATAGTTCAATCCATCTACCCAATAAGCATCATCACATTGTATCCTATCATTTATCATCAAGGATCCTTTACCTCTTACCATACAGGGTGTATCATTACCCATCTTAACTGATCCTCCATCCTATTCTTCAAGTTGATCAAATTTCTCCTCATCACCAGTCATGTGATGTGTACTGCCACTGTCTATGATCCATGTATTATCTTTGTTAACTCTAGAAATCAGTGTTGTTTCTACATGTTTTTCTTCTTCCTCGGAGTCATCTTTCATAGCAACAAATACAACTTCTACATCATCATCAGAATCAGATTCAGATTCATTATCTTCAGCTATGTAACATACCTTTTTTTCCTTTTTCATTATTGTCTTAGTTATCTCTATTGTGTCGGTAGCCTCTGTTGACTCTCTTACCATAACTTCCTTCAGATCGGTCTTTGGATCTTTCATCATCTTTCTTATGCGGACATCTAGCAGTAATGTGGCCAACCTCTTTATAGTTAAAGCATTCTAAAGGTAGCTTTCCTCTATACCTTCCTTTATCTTTAGGTAACCATCTAGCCATAAGAGCTTCAAGTTCATTAAGCTCATCATCAGTATTGCTATCACTATCATTATTCTTATTGTTCCTACTAGACTTACTAATCTTCAGAAGACATGAAAGTAGACTCAACAGATGGTACACCACCGTTATCAAAGTTATTCAATTCAAAGGTTGTAAGTTTACCAATCAGATTGTCAAGTGTAAGGACATTACCAGATGCAGACCTTGTTTCATGAATAGCGGATATTCTGATTGCATAAACTGGTAATAAGGTTTTGAGTACTTTACTTGCAACTATCTCTTCACTAATAATTCCATCAGATGCTCTAATAGCATGTACTACCTCTTTCAGTCTATTTGTGTATTGCACAATATTCTCACCTTTCTTCATCTTCATATCATCAAATCTGCCCCTTAAGCTTTCTACTCTGGCTCTTTTGACATGCACATCTCCACTGTAAACTTGAGAAAGTTTATCCCACATGGCTTTAGTAGTAGTCCAGCTCTTAATATCTTCAAATTCAGCATCGGTATAGGCAACAACAATCTCCATCATAGTAACATTGTGTTCATGTCTATCTTTCAGTTGATCAATAGTCAAGGGACCAGTGGTCGATTCTATATATCCATTCTCCAACAGTTCTAGTGCAGAATTCCCAATTCTAGATATGTGCAACTTCATCCGGCTTTGCCATACTATGAAGTTTTCTTTGTTCAATCTTGGCACTTCCCTCTTGTACATTTTGAGATCTTTGTATTGAAGTCCTTAAAACTCTATTCTAAGAAACCAACGCTCTGATACCAATTGTTAGAATAACTAAGAGGGGCATGAATCAGTTAATCACTGTCCCAATACAAAATGTATAATCCAAAAACAAATACTTCAACTTCTGTTGCTCGGTAACTTAAAATACTTTTACTGTATGTGCATTTATCGATTACCAATCTAAAACATATAGTAGTTACCGATCAAATCAAATATGCAACATGCAAATATGACATTAGATAAACATCACAATCAACACATAACACAAGAGATTTAACGTGGAAACCCTATGAAGGGAAAACCCACCTGGGACCAGCAACCCAAAAATATTCACTCTTCTAAAGTGAGGTTGGTGAAGACCCAACCCTATTAAAGGTTACAAACACACTGTTAGGTGTGACCTTGTTAGAGGATTTAAGACCAACCGTTATCGTCCAACCAGCAGTCACTCTGGGGTTGACAAGATAACAATGTTCATTCTATGAATGATACATAATAAGAATTTCTTAGTCCACTCAGTTAAGAGATTTGATTGTGTACAATAGTTAAATATGTAACAGTAGGCGATATGATCTATTACAACTTCAATTGCATATATACAGATCAATATTCAGCTCATACAAATTTTTATGATCAATGTAACATTTTTTATTCAACAATATATCAACTTATTGTCTGTCGGTATTTACTCTTTGTCACTCGGTAATGCTCTATAGTAGGGTTCTCCTTAACCAGTATGATCAGAATGCATGAAAACTTGTTCACGTGATGATTTTGTAGTTTCCTTTTCTTCCGGCATCACACTCACTTGTGAAATCTCCAGTCTCTTATATAGACATGTAAACCATTTTCTTCTACTCCATCAGATTTTGCCACTTAATCACATCCACTAATTTTGCCTCTTAAACATACCTTGGCACTTGTGTCAATAACACGTTTGATTCTCAACCTTTAGATTTTCCTGAATTTTTTTAGCCATCGATCTATGTAACAAACTTTATCTATTACCTCGAAATCATACACTTTCCAGCTCATCAATTCTTATCAGCTAAACTAGTCATTTAATTCATTATGTTCTTCTTTGTTAACAAAGAAATAGGTCGGTGAACACAAGCTCGGTTTACACTATGCTTGGTATACACTACACTCCATCGGTGTATACTGAAATGCTTCATTAATTGACAACACTACTTTGTGTCTTTCAACTCTTTTCCTCATCATAGATGAATGCAACATAATCAAGTCAATATCATAAGGTCATAGACTTGTCAACAAGTTACTCAATGAATTCTTTATCCTCATCTGTCATATCCATCTTCCTCATGTAGATATTTTTGTTCTTCATCTCTTTCATTCCTTTTCTACAGATGTTTCGGTATAGTAACTTACAAGATAAGTGTTGTCAAACTAGTTGACATCAATGACAAAATAATACCAATTTAATCATCTTACATATCTAATCAATCAGCTCGGTGATCTCTAATCACAGATTCTTCAATTAGGTTCTAAATCAGTTGTAGTTCATCATAACCTAGCCTTTGGTAGGAACACCTCATTTTATAATAAAATATGGGGACAAATTCTCCTTCCTTATGGCTTCCTCTTTTAGTTTACATCCCATCCTTAGTTTACAATTTTTAGATCTATTATCACACCCTATAACCTGATCCTCTTATGCCTAAACAATCTTCCTACTCACCAATATCTTTTCAAGAGCCTTAAATTTCTCTCTAGGGGAAGCAATCCCCTATAGAGATCACCACTACTTTTTCACAAAACCTATTCTCCTAGAGTTCCACATAATCATCCACCTAATGGCCCTAATTGTTAGAAAGCTAGTCTTTGATCTCAACAAGAATTTGATTGTTGGCAAGAACCAAGAAGCATTCCCAAGAGTCCAACCAAAATTTTGTCCTCTCCCCATTTCCAAAATCCCAAGTAACATGATTTACATTTGTATCTATGCAAGAACAAATTCAATTATGGGTTGTCGAACCTAAGATAGGATTCTTAATCGAGAAAATCTATGTAGGATCCTAGGAATCTAAGTATTTGATTTGTAGTTTCCTGGCCCATTTCTAGTTTGATTTACTACATTAACTCCATGCCAATTCATCTCCACTTCATTATTCCCACTCCCCTACCCTCTTTTGGGAAAAAAATCTTCTCCCAAGCAACCAAATGTATTTTGTGTTTATCTTCATTTGTCATTCCAAAAAAGAAGTGCATCATTTGGTCTAATCGATGAGAAATACTTTGGGGTAGTTTCAAACAATACATTACATGAATAGGTATAGCTAAAACCATTATTTTGTGTAGCATGATCCTATTGACCAAAGAGATTTATTTCCCTTTCGACAAGTCCATTTTGAACTTGCAATCCTAAAGAATATCATTCCAAATATTATTTTACTTGCGCCACCAGATATAAGAAGCCCCAAAAAATTACCTAAAACCTTTCCAATCTTAAACCCTAGCATGGTTTCAATATCCCACTAATTATGAATTTCTATGTTAAAAAAAGAAGATATATGTCTTTTCCCAATTAATACTTTGTTTAGAAATGTTGCAATGTTTTACTAGAGTTGCCTTGATGGTTTGGGTCTCTCTTTGACTAGCCTGTTAGAGTAAAGTATTAATTTAATTATGTTAATTAAATTAACTTTACTCCCTTCTTAAGATTTCCCTTTATGCACATGCATTAGTCATTTAATAATTAGATTAATTATTACATGCACATGCATTAGTCATTTAATAATTAAATTAATTATTACATGCACATGCATTAGTCATTTAATAATTAAATTAATTATTACATGCACTTTTACCTCTTAGGGTTTTCCCTTTTGGGTTTTCGATCTCCTTTTATAAGGATTGATCCATTGTATATTTTATATGATTTTTCATTCAGGAAATATATTCTTCATATTTTCAGAGCCAAACCCTTTCCATCTTCTTATCTCTACCTCCTTGTGACGGGTTTTTGTATGCATGTGTTCTTCGAGTTTTGTGGATTTGTATTGCTAAAATCCTTCATGGTATCAGAGCCTGATCTGCTACAACTTGTTTGTGTTTGAAGGAAATAGAGATCAAAGGATTAGTTGGTTTAGATCTAGGCTTTTTAAGGAATTTTTTATTCAAATGAGGGTGTCACTATTTTTTGGCGCACTTTGGGCTCAAATGGACTTCATCGTTGAGCTCGCAGTGCCCAAAAACCCCTATTTTGATAAAATACCTCTAATTTGGACAACGTTGCAGGGAGAGGCAAAAAAAAAATTCCCTAGGGATGTATTGTTGTGCACACATCCTAAGTCAAAAAAATGCACGTAAATCAAGGTTTGTGGCACAAAAAATCAACAAAAAAATGTGCATCGCCCTCCCTTCACCACTACTCCACTGCTATCGGTGGGCTATGCGCAGTGGTCACCGTCAGGATCACCGCAACGATCACCATCATGATCCCGTGACAGTCAGCGTCATAGCTAACCATCGATGATTAAGCCACCGTCAACCGCTAGCCCTCCTCACCCAGTGACCAGTCACATGTTGCAACTGAGGGCTTATCTTTTTTGGCCCCTCCAAAAAAAAATTGCATATTTTTTTTTCTTTAGGAGCCCCTTGCACTAAAATTAGCATAACTAGAGCTAAAGGCATCATTTTTTGGCAAATGAGATATAGTCAGAAATATGGTTCCAAGTCCGACGTTCTCATGAGGTGTACTCTAGATTTTTCTTCCATCTTGCTTATTGTTTATGTTGTCAAAGCTAGATGATCATTTCTACATTCTGGGGGCCTAATTTTCTCAAATTAGCTCTATTTTTCAATTTGGAAGAAGCGTAGGAAAACTCTTCTCAGGCACTATCCAAATCTCTGCCATTTTTTATTAGAATGTTTTCAAGGTACACATGATTTATATCTGAAGCCTTTATGCTTTTTTCTTATATAAATCTTTCTATTTTCTAGGGTTCGGTTATTTTCATTGTGGGGGGTGGTTTTCTTTCTTGTTTCTGTCATTCACTTGAGTAAACCAGATATACATCAAAATAAAATGCTTCTAAAAAAATTTCCCAAACCTCTTCTTTTCTAGAATATCTAACCCCATATAATTACCACACATAGAAAACCTTGATGGCACATATTCTCCATTCAAAAAGGCTATGGTCTTGTTTAGATACAATGCATCCAATATTAACAAGGCACTTTGAGGTCATGCAACACAGGAACAAGATGGATGAGGCTATGGGGTTGATTACTTTATAGGTTTTAGATAGTTTGCAGTTTCATCTTGTAGGGTGCAATACCCCTAAAGAGATGTGGGCTAAATTTGAGAACTTGTTTGGTACCATCAATGAGTTTAGAGCACTTCCTATTGAGGCAGAGTTTACCTCCCTTGTACCTAATTCTTTTCCCTCCATTGAGGACTTCCTGATAAAGTTCAAATAGTAGCGATCTTTGTTACATGAATTTGGAAAGAATAAGATTGATAAAGAGTGCATTTATCTGATTTTGTCTAAGCTTCAGGGAAACTTTCATATTTTCTCTTCTACCCTTCACTCTACCATGGATGCTTTGGGACCTAGATTCACCATGCCCACTTTAGAGGTGTTTTGTGATCATTTGACTAGAGAGAAGGCCAAAGTTACCCAGTTGGACTCTCTAATAGGATCAAAGAACTAAGCATTGGTTGCCCAGCCATCCAAGGGAAAGTAGAAGTAGAAGCCCAGCCCAAAATAGATTCAGATGGAAGTGAATCCTAGCCACCTCCAAAATCTGATCCCAAGAAATCCACTCTAAAAGGAAAAACTTCTAAGTCTGGTGAGTCTTCCTCTAAGACTGCAAAGTACATAGGTGATCCTTGCAATTTTTGTGGCAAGGAAGGGCATCCAGTTTCTAGGTGTTGGAAATGACTTGAGGCTCTAAAAGAAGCCATGTAGGAGCATAATATTTCTTCTCTAAAGCCTCCACCTTCTCCCATAGGGAAAGGATGTGCTCTTTCTACTTGATCTTTATCTTCCACTACCTCATGGATCATTGATTCAGGTGCTTCACACCATATGTCAAACTCACCTGGATTGATTACCTTACTTTCTTAGAGTGTTACTACACATATTGTAGATGGTGACTTAGCACTACTTTTAGTTATAGGTTCTGGAACTATTTCATTGGATGGTGGTTCTTTATAGGATGTTCTTTTGGTTTTGTCCATTTCTACGAACCTCATGTCTGTTTATCAAATTTTTCAATCTGGCTCTAGTAAGATAGTTGAGTTCTCACCACATGATGTGGTTATTGGAGACCTCCATGATCTTGATTTAGTTGTTGCTACTAGGAGTTTTGATTTAAAGACTCACTTATACAAGTTTGATCGCTTCGAGAGATCTGATTCTACTGGTGTTTCTCTCATTGCTCATGCAGACACATTGAGAAAGCTTTGGCATGAGCATTTTGGCTATGTCAACTATAGATATCTACAATAGATAATTATATAGGAGCTAGTGATTGGGCTACCTCAGATCTCTTGTAGTGACAGTGTTTGTCATAGTTGTGTACTTGGAAAACATCATAGCTATCCCTTTCTAATAGCTAGATCCTCACGTGCTATAGCACCTTTGAATTTGATCCATAGTGATCTTATATCATTTCCCATTCCTTCTTTTTCAGGTACCCGATATGTACTCACCTTCATAGATGATTTATCAAGATGCGCATGGGTGTACTTCTTGAAGTACAAGTCTAATGCCTTTGATTCATTTTGAATCTTAAAGACATTTATAGAGAAGCAATCTGGTCTTTCTATCAAACATATACACACTGAGAATGGGGGGAATATGTGAATCAATCTTTCAAAGATTTTTGCACTAAGCATGGTTTACAACATCAGTTCATAGTTCCTCATACCCCTCAGCAGAATGGGACTACAAAGAGAAAGAATAGAACATTATGGGAGATGGCCAATTGTATGCTATAGTCTCGAGCTATGAGTGCTTCTTTTTGGGTTGAGGCTATCAATTGTGCCAACTATATTTAGAATCAGATGCCTCACAAGGCATTACAACATTTGACTCCTGAGGAGGCTTGTACTCATGTCAAGCCTAATGTTTATACATTACGAGTTTTTAGTAGTGAGGCTTGGGCATTTATTCCATATTCTCAAAGGAAATCCATGGAGAGGAAGATTTGACCACTAATATTTATTTTCTATTGTGAGGATGTGAAGGCATACAGGTTGTTTGATCCTGATTCCAAAGAAGTATTTTTTTGGCGAGATGTTCAATTTGATGAGCATTATCCTCAATCCTCCATCATCATCTTCTTCTTCACAACCTAGTACTTCCTCTTCTCCTCTACAAGATTCCATATCCTCTAAGGAAGATTTAGATGATGATCCACCTTCTCCACCTCCACCATATGTTCAGTGTGTGCCCAAGTGGGCTTGTGATATTGCTAATGTAGATGGACCTTTGGCAGGTGACCCTCTAGATACTCTTCGCACTCATGCCAAGACATTTGGTACTGGTTTATTGAGTCATGCTATTTCAAATGATCCTCAGAGGTTTTTAGAGGTGATAGGTCATCTTGAGTGGGATAGGGCTATGGATGAGGAGTACTCTTCTTTGATGAAGAATCACACTTGGGATCTTTCTCCTCTTCTGAAAGGAAGGAAGTTGGTTCAGTGCAATTGGGTGTACCCTACCAATTTTGTTGCAGATGGTTCCATCGATAGGTATAAGGAATGTCTTGTTGCGAAGGTATTTTCACAAGTGGGGGGTATTGATTACTCTGAGACCTTTCCTCATGTTGCCAAGATGAATTCTATTCATCTTGTACTCTCCCTTGCAGCTTCTCAAGGATGGACAGTATATCATATGGATGTAAAGAGTGTCTTTTTGCATGGGGAACTACAAGAGGAGATCTATATGGAGCAGTCTCGGGGTTTTTTGTAGGACTCTTTAATGGTGTGCAGACTTCAGAGGTCTCTATATGGTCTCAAACAAGCCCCTAGGGCTTGTTATGAGAAGATGGATTCTTTTTTACTTGCTTCCCACTTCACACGCTTTCATTCTGAACCTACAATGTATATTAAGTGTCATGGAGCTGATATTTTGATACTTGTGCTATATGTTGATGATCTCATCATTATAGATAGCTCATCCCCTATAATTCAAAGTGTTCAGTGCGCATTGAGAGAGCAATTTGAGATGACAGATCTTGGACTTCCACACTATTTTTTGGGCCTACAAGTTATTTAGTCTTTGGATGAGATTACCATACTCTAGTAGAAGTATGCTCTTTATTTTCTTCATAGGTTCAACATGCTTGATTGCAATCCTACTCCCACACCTTTTAAATTAGGTGTTGTTTTATCTACCACTTTCTCTACTCCTACAGTGGATTCCACATTATACAGACAACTAGTGAGTAGTTTGTTGTACCTAACACACACTCATCCAGATCTTTCCTTTGTGGTTGGCCTTGTCCCTATATTCTCACATGATCCTCATCAGAGTCATTGGAAAGTGACCAAATGTATCTTGAGGTACATTTGGGGTACTACTTTTTATGGCATTCACTATATATCAAGGGATCCTCTCATTGTTGGTAACACCATCTCATATTGGGCTGTTGATATTACCAATTGGAGGTCTACTTCTATCTTTATTTTTTTATCTTGGTTCTGGTCCTATCACATGGTCTTTCAAGAAGCAGACAACTCATGCATTATCATCTATAGAGGCAAAGTAGTGAGCAATAGTGCTCACTAGTCAAGAGGTTTTATGGCTTCAAAAATTGATGATAGAGTTTAGTTTTCCTCCTGATAGTCTCACTATTCTTTGGTGTGACAATCATAGTGCTATACACATTTCTTGCAACCCAATTGAGTATTAGCAGACCAAGCACATTGAGCTTCATATGCATTTCATCAAGCATTTGATTCAGGATGGCTCTCTAAGTTTGGAGTACAATCCCATTGTTGAGTAGGTTGGTGACATCTTCACTAAACCTTTTGCATCATTGTGATATCTTCAGTTGCATTCTATGCTTGGGGTGAAGGAAGTTGTCCTTGGGGGGTCTCAGTGATCAGGCCTTCCTTCCTTCTATTTCTATCTCTTCTTGGAGTAGGTTTTTTTCCTATGTGGTTTTCCCTATTTTCTCCATTTTACAAATATTTGGTTGTGATGGGTACCTCATTAGGCCATGTTATCAGGACCTATTTTTTTCTTTCAGCATTATAGATTCCTTTGCTTTCTTCTTGCATTGTTTGTAGTTGCATTGTTTCTCATCTTAAGGGGGGTGTTAGAGAAAAGTATTAATTTAATCATGTTAATTAAATTAAATTTAATCCCTTCTTAAGATTTCCCTTTATGCACATGCATTAGTCATTTAATAATTAAATTAATTATTACATGCACTTTTACCTCTCTGGATTTTCCCTTTTAGACTTTCGATCTCCTTTTATAAGGATTGATCCATTGTATATTTTATATGGTTTTTCATTCAAGAAATATATTCTTCATATTTTTAGACCTAAACCCTTGCCCTCTTCTTGTCTCTACCTCCTTGTGATAGGTTTTTGTATGCAAGTGTTTTTTGGTTTTTGTGGATTTGTTTTGCTCAAATCCTTCATAGCCACCCCAAAAAAGCATCATGTCATTTGTAAATTGTAAAAGAGTGAGGGTTTCAACCCTGAGAGTAATTTTTTTTCCTATCCATCAAAGTGATTTTTGTACCACCAAGATTCTTCTACTCATTTCCATTGGTATGATAATAAAGAGAAAGGAGGAGAGGGATCCCCTTGTTGTATGCCTCTAGATAATAGTAAGAATCCTTGTGGAATCTCATTGATTAAAATTGAGATGTGTAGGCCTCATTTGTAGCTCCTAATCTATTGATTCCATTCCTTGCTAAATTAAAATCACTCCATCACTTCTAGAAAGAAACCCCAATCCACTTGGTCATATTATTTGCAAATACCAAGTTTCAAGATCATCCTCTCCACATTTTCTTTTCTCATAGTGTGAATCCCCTCATGAGCCAACATAATCCCTTTAGAAATTGATCTTGCTAGAGAAAATACACTTTTATCTTTCAAGATGATTAAGGGAAGAGCCAACTTTAATTATTTTTCCATGACCTCGGTTACAAATTTACAAACTATGTTACATAATGAGATAGGGCATAAATTCCTAAATACTTCCACCTTTACTTTCTTTAGAATGAGGGAAATGAAGATCTTGTTCATGTATTTCAACATATAACCATTGAGTCTCAATTTTCCTATTATGAAAGCAATATACCCTTTGACTAGGGACCAAAAGAGTTGGAAGAAGTAAGTAGGAAATCAATTGGTCCTTAAGGCCTTGTTTGGGCCAAGTTGGAATGTTACATTCTTTGCTTTGCTCTCCATGAATGGATGCATAAGTTATTCATTTAGAACATTATCAATCAATATTTGGATATTACCAATAACTTATTCTCTCACAACATCATCAACTAAAACTTGTCTATTCAAAAGAGCATGAAAAAAAATTATGGTCTCATCACCAATCTCTTTTGTTGATGACCAAGAAGTTCTATTTTCATCCTTAATTCAGCAATCTGATTTCTTCTTTTGTTTGTAATAGTCATGAAATGGAAAATTATAGTGTTTCTATCTCCATCTTTGAGCCAACATTCCTTGGAATTTCAATGCTAAAAGATCTCCTCCATTATAAAAACCTTTATTTAATTCTCTAGTGTATATGTTTCCAAATGATAATCCTCATCCTCCCTTCCATATTAAATGTTCTCACTTATATATGCTAACTTGGTCTCTATCCTATGTTTTTCCTTGAAAATATTTTTGAAAAGATACTTATTTCATTCCTTTAATTTATTTTTAATAAAGGAAAGTTTCTTGTGGAGAGTGAAGAACTTAGTTCATTTGATAGTTGGTGCCTCATTCTTCCATTAAGTCATTTTCCCATCCAAATCTCGATCTTGAAGCCACCTGCACTTAAATTTGAAGGGGTGCCATATGGGAGAAACATCTTATTCAAACTCATCCATCATCATAAAATGATCTAGTGAAAATATTGGAAGGATGGTTAAATCATAGGTTAGGTGCATATTATTATAATATAAAGAAATAAAATATGTCCAATCTTTCTACAATGCCCATGAAACTAGCTTGCCTATTAGTTCAAGTAAAAACATCATTTTTGAGATTCACATCCAATAAGTAATTTTGATTAATATATTGTTAAAAATACACCTGAATATACAACCATACCCTAACTTTACCTCACTTCTCCAAATTTTCCAAAGTAGCAACTAAGAAATTATGTTTGTGATATTGGACCAAATCTCCTTGTAATTTTTTGTAGGTCCATAAACATTTAAAACCTGAAAACTAGTCTAGGAAAGTCCACTAAAGAAATGTCCATCAGTAACTAGTGCAAGTCCTTTTTCAATATTTATGTGCTTAACCTTCTAAAAATCTAGAGTACACTTAGTCCGCATGAGGCCCCAAAAATATCAACACAAAGACTATGCCTCTATCTCCATTTGCCCACGATCTCGTTGGCATTCTCTATTTTCAACTTTGTCTCTTGGATCAATACTACATCTACTTTTTTTTGGCCAAGCTATTGCTTGATCAAGAATATTTTCTAGGTACATTGATGCCCCTAACATTTCATATTAGGGCCCTCATTATGACTTGGGGAGGGCCAAGTCTGTCCCTGATCTCAACTTCATTTGGCATTTTGTATTTATTTCCTACTTTTCCTTGCTTGTCTTTTTCCCTTTGTCGACTTTCTCCCTAAAGCTTGGTTTTACTAGCTTCAATTAGGTTTGGTTATCATTTTAATTCAAAAAATATCCGCATCTTCCCCCTCTAAGCCAAAATATTCTTCTAATTCAGAAGCCTAATATTTCTTTACCTCTATATTAATTAGGTGGAGTTTTTCATAGGCTTTTGAGTTAATTATGTTATTAGAGGGAACCTCACTCCTAGCTCTCCCACATTTCTAGAGATGTCCTTTCCCTTGTTGCTAATAGGTATAGTACCATTTTTCTCAAGATTTACATGTGTTCCATCTTGTACCAAATCTCCCTCTAAATGATCTCTATCTATGGGTAGATAGTTCACTACTTCTTGAGGATTAACCAAATTACCTTTATCCCTTGTCCCTTGATCCACCTTAATGAGTTCTATTGGTGCAAGAGTCTCATTCTTCTCAAAATTTTCCCCATGCTTCAACTTCTCCTTATTTCCATATTTTTCAATCTGTTTTCCTTTTTTCCTATAGCATTATTAACAAAAGAGATCAAAAGTTCTTAATAATCATGTAATTTGAATGTTAGGTTAGTTTCATGAAATTTATTTTTAGCATTTTGATAAATTATTATTATACATAAAAGTAGTGGATCGCGGAGCAGGAGAAGCTGAGTAGGATAGGGTTTCATAAGTATCCTGGGTTGTGTTACAAAGGAGGATCTCACAGAGGTTGGCCTTTCAATAGGTGTTCGTAATCTAGTTTTAAAAGAAAAACAAGAGCTCATAATTATGCTTGGCAATCAAGGCAACAAGAATGGAAGGTTTCAGGATATAATAGATGGGATTCTTAGGAACATGAAAGTGGGATGGACCAACATTGGAGGCCATAGGTCAAGAAGAGGTGGGGTTTTTCAAGCATGAGGATTAATGGACCAGACAATTTTAAGAAACTTGAGAAAAAGTGGTCTTCAAAAGACCTTTGGTGAAAGCAAAATATTTGAGCTACATGATTCTTTGTTTAAAGACATTCAAATATCTCCTATAAGAAACTTAGAAAGCTCCTTTGAGGAGGAAAGAGAGGGAAGAGATTGGTCCATCTTAGATTCTAAATATACTTCAGACAAGGAATGGGGGGGGCTATGATGATCTTGGTTTGGGAGCCTCTGTAGGTATTTTGGAAAAGAGATCATTATCACAATCTACCTCAAAGAAAAGAAAGAGAAAGGTTGGGAAAATAATAAATGAGGACCAAAGTCAGTTATAACAAAATTAGAAATTGTTGGAAGTGTAGTTTGTCAAACCAAATTTTCTTGGGGAAAGGGTATCCCTTTTCTCGAGGGTAATAAATGTCCTTTCATGGAATATCAGGGGTTGTAATACCCCTAACCAGATCTATTTGATTAAGATATGTCTTGATCAAACAAGACCTATAATAGTGTTATTACAAGAACTAAAGCTTAATGGTGATCATGTTGCATCCTTTTGTAGTAAATTTAGCAAGTGGAAGTTCTCTATTGTAGATGCTATGGGAGTGTTTGGGGGTTTTGGTATCTTGTCAAAACTAGAGGTAGTTGACACTCAAATTAATAGAATGAAAAGATCTTGGAAATGGGTTAGTGTAATGTCCAAATATCTCCAAGGTAGTTTTTTCCTTATGAATATTTTTGGTCCCAATAGCATTTAAGGTCTTAAAGAGGTATGGAGAGATATCATTGATGTCTTTCTCTTGGAAAAAGATAAGTTGCTTTTTTTTGGAGGTGATTTTAATGCCATCTAAGATGGCCCCAGACAAGAAAGGTGGTGTTGGTTGGATGAGTCAAAAGCAAAGGTATTTTAGTGGTTTTGTGACTAATAATGGCATGTTGGTAGTAAAATTTTAAAATGGTGATTTCACTTGGACTAATAGGTGAAAAGGTCTCCTAAATATAGCTGAAAAACTTAACAGATTCCTTCTTGCAGGTAATTAGGTGAACCAATAGTCATAATTTTATGAAGACATTCTTACTTTCCTAAGCTCCAATCACTATCTAATTATTTTAAGGATACATGAGGAAGAAGCGCCTAAGTATTGTCCCTTCAAATTTGAGAAGATGTGGCTAAGGGTAAATAGACCAAAGGATCTAATTTAGGATGCATGGACTAATGTGTCGGTGAGGAATAGTAATAAAGCCTTTTTCTTGTTTAAAATATTACAAAACATTAAAGAACAACTGAAAATATGGAACCTATAGAGGAATAAATTAGAAAGTTCCAAGAAGATAAAAATTTCCATAAGTTGATGCAGGCCATTATGAATCAAGACAAAGATAGATACTTTCCGCATCTTGCCTCTATGGGTGTAGAACTTCCTCCCCACCTCGATGTGGAGTGATTGATACACAAAGAGGAGGAATCTCCTATCAAAATCCTCAACAAACAACTCCAAGATTTTCACTATGGGATTTTGCAACTTAGAAAGGAAAAGGACCAATCCCCGAACAAGTATCCGCTTGAAGCTATATGTCATTTCCCCTTTGACAAAGGCCTCTATATTCCACCCTTCCCACCCAATGTGGAAATTCCTAAGTATGATAAATATGATGGAAATAAAGATCCCTAGGATCATGTGAGATAATTTTTCACACTTAGCATGGATTTTATGCATGAACAAATCTATCTCATGTGACTCTTTCTTCAGAGCCTCAGTGGCCAAGATATGATCTGGTTCACTTATCTTTTCCCTGGCATCAAGACCTTCGATGAGCTTGTTTAGAAACTCATCCAATAGTACTCTTACAATATCTCCCACACCGTTACCATGCTTGATCAATACAACACAAAGAAATGTGTTGGAGAGCCCTTCGTTACCTTCCTTTAGGGATGGTGAAGGATGTTTGCTAGATACCCTCGTGAAATTCCTAAGATGGAAAAGATTGACATATTTATAAACACTTTGTCTTGGAAATGAACTACGCTTTCCAAAGGAAAACTCATACATCATTTGACAAATTGGTTGAGGCTTCTATTCATATAGAATACGTCCTTATTCAAAAGGGAGGAATCACCCTACAACATAAAGAACATAAATCTTCCTCTAAAAATCAACATAACAAGGATAAGCATAGATTTTGGACTAAAACCAAGGATGTTGTTAATAACAAAATTGTGGGTATGACTTCTGCATCTACTTCTAGAAAACCTAAATATCCAACATTTAATCTCTCCACTAGCATTCAAGCTAGTAAAAGATAACAAGAGTACTCAACAAGAATCTAGATCTGAAGGTAATAGGGATTGACCATGGATCCCTAGACCTAAGAGAGATTTCACTCACCTTGGAGAGTCACTTAAGAAATCTCTAAAGATGCTTTTGGATAACAAGATCATCACATTCAAAATGATCATGCTTTGGTTGGAGCTTCCATTAATGCTTTGGTTTCTTCTAAAGCTATTTTTGATGTTGCTGGTATTGGCTCTGATGTGGCTCTAACTCAAGATTTTTTTGTTGTCCCTTTTGGCACTGCTACTGTTGCCCCTATCTAGACTACTGGTGTTGTCTCTGGTTCAGTGGTCTTATCTGTGAACACTGCTGGTTTTTTATGCTCCCGATGGTGTCTCTATTTCTGAAGTGGATGATGTTGTCTTTGGTCCAACTATTGTCTTGAGTGCTAGAGTTGCAAACTCTTTTGTGACCTGCCCTTTAGTGGGCATGTCTAGCTCTTCTATGGCTTGGCAGAAGGATGTTGGTAAGGTGGAGGATGGATGGACAACAGTGAAGGGAAAAAAATTTAAACCTTCCACTCCTTTTGATATGAACTTACATTCACATAAGGATGGGCAAAAATGTAAATCTTGATCACCCTTTGTTGTATCCAGTGTGGGCTTATGTCCATTTGGTAGGAACTTTGGTTTGTTCCTTTGGTTTGTTTTGTGGGGCACCACAGTTGTATTGGTCTTTAATTGCCATATCTTTTTATGCTCTTGTATAAGGTTTCGGGTCCTTTCAAAACCTGATTTTACATAATCAAAACAAGATCATCACATTTCCTGACAACTCTAAGCCCTACGGTCCTGAGATTAAGCCTAAATGGTGGAACAATAACCACTATTATGAATATCATCACAATAAAGGCCAAAAAACCAATGACTTCATGTAGCTAAAGCATTTAATCTAGGATTTGGTTGATAATGAAACTATTGTGATTGATCCTCCACAAATAAACATTGATCATAAGGCCTTTAAAGAGCCTTTTCCTATATATAAAAAGGGGGAGTCTTCTAAGCCGAAAGACAATAAGGTTGATTACACTTACTCCAAAAATGACAATGTGATCCATATATTTGAGTCTTTTGACCACTCTATTAACATTATCAAGATCAAGAGAAAGACTCAAGTTGAATCTTCTAATGCGATGACTTGATCCCAAGGTAAATTAACCTTGTGAGGAGCAAGTTATCCCTCCTCTTCTTCCAAACAGCCAGTGACCCAAGGGTCTAAAACAACAACAAACCCATCTCCAACACATAACTACAATTTGTTTAATTAGCTTCAATGCACATCAACTCATCTATCGATTCTCAAACTACTTAAAATATCTCCTGTGCATAGAGAGATTCTTGATCAATACCTCTTAGTGGCTAATGATCCTAAGGACCTAGATGTAGATGAATTCCATTCCATGGTCGGTCATCTTTCTTTTGAGCACTACTTGACAATTTTAGAAGAAAATGATAAATATGTCAGACACCCTCACAATTAGCCTCTCCACATCAAATTCCTTATTCATAAGCATAGAGTAAAACATGTTTTGATAGATGGAATTGTAGGTTTGAATATCTACACGTTCAATTTGGTTAAGGCACTTGGTTTCTTAGAACATGCTATTGATCCCAGAAGAAAAATCACAATCAAAGCATATGATGAAGAGGAACGCTCTTCTAAGGGCATGGTGGTCTTTCCCATATGAGTGGGTCTCATTCAAAGGATGTTATTTTTCAAGTCTTGGATCTTTCACTCATGTATAACATACTTCTTGGTCGATTATGGACTCATGAAATGCAAGAAGTCCTATCAACATACCATCAATGTATCAAGTTCCCCCATAATTGAATTCAGGTCACAATTCCTACTAACTCATCATATACTTGCAACAATGTCAAGAAAACTAAAAGCATGGTTCCACACAATAAAGAGGGTCTAAGGAACCAAGAATATGAGAACTCAAAACAATCTATACTTAATGACCTTGGAAAGAAGCTAAGAATACAAGAAATTGGAATGGGAGAATACAAGTTAGATGCCTCGTTCTATATGATTAACCTTCCCATATTGCCTAAATCATATGGCAGGCCATCATCTTCTTTCCAACCTACTAGTACATCTACTCCTGAGATTTACAAAGCCACTAGTATGGTCAAAGCGCAAAAATCCTTTATTGAGGAGAATGAGTATAAGACAATCCTTCAATGGCTATATAGAGAAGAAGAGCAAGAACAAGAAGTAAAACATGCTGAAATTTCTCCTAATAATTATGGTGTAGGCTACCAACTCATGCATAAAATGGGATACAATGGGAAAAGTCCTCTTGGAAAAGGTAAAGGCCTTATGGAACCCTTACATGCTGAATTCTATAACCCTAAGGATAAAACTAGGGTAGGGTACTATGAGTAAACACTTAATCCATCCTCTACAAATGGCAATGTATTTGACAAACTTGGAGACTTGTACACTAAGGATGAGGATGTTGTCCCTAGGACTTATGAAATAATGTTGCATATACCCACCGACTAAAAGACTATAACTAGAGAACAAATTATTGAACATGGGTCAGTCACATCACAATAAGTTAGACAACACCAAGAGAGCTCTACGGAGGAAAGACACCCTAATTGGGGGCTGTATGCACCCAAAAATGGTCACCTAGACTTTGGGCCCCATTTATTTGATTTATCAATCCTGAACCAATTTTATCAATAATCAATATTTTCAACACTATCAATTTCTTAATCGAATCTTAATTTCGATCATATATTGGATTTTTATCCTATGGGCTAACCATTTTATCCTAAGTCTTTATTTATTTAAAAGGAATATTTCCTCCCCTCTTAATAAATAAAAAGCCCCACCTTTTCCTCTTATCCTAAGTTGCACAAATAAAACATTATTCCTATTTTATAAAAAGGAGGAAAGCACTTTTTGTCTCATATGGACATAAAGTCAACTCCTATTTTCCTATTGGAGGATATTTGTGCACATGGATTGCTCCTCTTTCAAGCTCCACCGTTGATTGAGACTTTTGCCTCTTAATATCCATGGTCCATTCCTTTGCATTTCTTATAAAAGGAGAGCTCTCTCCTTCATTTGGATATCCATCTCTTTCATGCCATTGTTATGCTACAGGTTTTCTAGGTGCATTTGGAGCTTTTGGAGATCATTGCTACATCAAGCTCTTCTTGGATTTCCTCATTGCTTCATAGTTTAGACTTCATTTCTTGCATTATCTTAGCATCCATAGCTTCATTTCATAGCTTAGTTTCCTTTTATGCAATAGATTGGCTTCATATAGCTTAATTAGGAGGGATTGTAAAACTTGTACTTTCCCTTTCATAGTTTAGTTGGCACTTTACTTTCATAGATTAGATTTCCTTTCAAGCATTGCATTGTTATCATTTAGCTTAGCTTGCATCTTCATCTTTAATCTAGTTTGCATTGCATTTTCATAGTATTCTTGGGGGTATTTTCACTCTTGCCCTTGTCCTCATTCGAATCTCTCATTGTATGGTTGACTAGCAAGGTCACAAGCTCAATAGCTCTAGCTGAGAGCAAATTCATAATCTTGCAACTCCATGCATAGAGAGCTATAAACCAATCTGTGAGGGCTCATTCTTGAGTTTCCTTGCATGTAAGGATCCATAGAAGTGCACTACTTTTGTGTGTACATTTTTGGCACCCACTATGGGGTAGAGTAGATTAACTTTGTCATTTATTCTCTGCATTTCCACAAAAAAAATTTCTTCAGTTTTCGGCTTTATTTTCGGTCTCTATTTTTTTCTATCTTAGAGTGTCGCATGACACTTTTCCAATGTCGTGCGACAGTTCTCTGTATAGCGGCATGACACTTTACCAGTTAAAAGTGTCACCCCCTTTGATAGGAAGTGTCGCACTGTTTGAAAAGTTCTGTCGCCCATGTATAGCATGAACTGTCGCCCAGAAATAAAGTGTCACACCCGTATATGGAAAAGTGTCGTGCAACATTTCTGGTGACTATACTGTCGCTTGTACCTGACAATGAGTTTTTTTAGCCCCTTTTAGCCAAATTTAGATTGATTTGTTTTATTTTCTGTGGCTAAATAGATTGCATTTCCATATTTCAGTTGGTTTACTTGCTTTCATAGGCACATCTCTTTTGGGTTTATAAAAGGACATAGATTTGTTGTTGATAGTTTGTAAATGCTCTTTGGTCTCCAATATCAAACATCTCATTTGAGTGATTAAGGGCATGGATTCATTCCTTGTTTACATAGGGAGTTAAATGCACCACTTTGTGGACTCACTCTATGTTTACTTGGAAAGTTAAATATTCCATTGTTCAACCCCTTTTTCATTTGTGAGTAGTATTGTTTAGCAGTCTTAGATTGCTTGTGATTGATCTAGATTGCTATCTTGGGTTATTGGACTCACTAATCCACCGGCCCCTCATTTTTGCCCCGTGGTTGCAAGATCAGCACCACATTAAAAGGGAGGGGTCTACAAGAAAGAAGCATTAATTGCTCCACTAGGCAACCCTTTTCTGCTTTTTAGAACTCACTTGTTTTCTAAGGTGTGGACTCACTTTGAGTTGATGTGAGAAGTTAAATGTTCCACTTTTGGGCTCACTTTGAGTTGATGTGAGGAGTTAAATGTTCCACCTTTGGACTCACTTTGAATTGGTATGAAGAGTTAAATGTTCCACTTTTGGACTCACTTTGAGTTGGTGTGAAGAGTTAAATGTTCCACTTTTGGACTCACTTTGAGTTTGTGTGAAGGGTTAAGTGTTCCACTTTTTGGACTCACTTCACATTTTCTTGAAGGGTTAAATGTTCCACTTTTGGACTCGCTTCACATTCTCTTGAAGGGTTAAATGTTCCACTTTTGGACTCACTTCATATTTTCTTAAAGGGTTAAATGTTCCACTCTTGGACTCTCTTCGCATTCACTTGAAGGGTTAAGTGTCCCACTTTTGGACTCGCTTCACGTTTACTTGAAGAGTTAAGTGTTCCACCTTTAGTGCTTTAAATACTTGTTGATAGTGGATTGCTTGGAGCTAATTGGATTTTAGGATTTTTCTAACCATTGTGGAGCTAACAAATTGTGCTTGTAGGTGATCTCATTGCTTGAAAATTTGCAAAAAAAAAAAAATGCATGTCAAAGAGGGCTACTAATGGTTTTTGCAGGGCTTCCCTAAGCATAAAAACTAAACCAAATACTTGTTTAATTGCTTTCTTTATTGAGTGTGGCATATACTACTTGTTTCATTTCATAGGCACTTAATACCTTGTTGTAGGAATTTTGAGGTGGTAGGAGAGTATGCTCTTCACCCTTGTGGTGAAACAGAAATCTTGACCCATCTTGGGATTTTGAAAGCAAGGGGGTAATTGAATTTTCTCGGTGTGTTTGGGAGAAGTTTTGAGATAGGGGATTATGCTTTTCACCCTTGTGGTGAACCAAAAACCTTGAACCTCAAAAATTATCCACTCTTTGTTTAGTACAAGAATCCTTTAGCGGGCCTGCCCTTGAGCAATTAAGGGGAACGACCCAAGTGGGGACAAGCCTTTTGCTGGCTATTCCGACCCACTATAATCTCAAGGCTATCAAGGACACAAAACCTTGGTAGACATAACACTTTTCTTCGCTTTATGTGAGTAACTCATGGGATTGTGACCATGGGGAAAGCATTAAGCAAGAATGCTTAAGGTACTCTTGAGGCCGCGAGGTCCTAGTCCTTTATGAGGAGCAAGAGGGGTGTTATGAACAGAAACCCTTACTAAGAACCTTAGGTTAGAGGCCACCTTTATTTAGCCACTTATCTTCTTAGTGTAAGGATTGATCCAAGTGGACTAACCTGGATCACCCCAAGATACTCACCATATGTGTCCCTTTGGTTGTGTTGTTTAACACTTCCACGAAAAAGCCAATATCTCTTGTGGGCAACCACTTCGTGTGAGGCAAGGGGGCATCAATTTGTGGGCTAAGTTGATAAGTATTGAGCCTTGTCTTGTAGGTAGATATTGCTTAAAGTGTCCTCGATTGTGTGATACCAGTGTAAACATTCTCAACATACAAACAATTGGTAGCGTGCATAGGGTACTTTTTCAATTTTGATATCACAATCGTTTGTCTTGGCAAGGTTGCTTTTACCCTTGTTCCAAGTGTTTGAAGACATGTTTGATCCCGTACTGTTTGCAAACCTGTCAATTTGCTGCTATCATTGTGATTACATTCAAAAAATTAACCCTCAAACTAAAAATATCGAACGAACAAGCTTTAAAACTAAGATTTTGACACTCACTGGTCATAGAGTCATACGACACTGAACAAGTGGCACCTTGTTGTGAGAATTGTCACGTGCCAGTTCGCCCTTGAAAGACTGTCGCCCTGTTTGATGAGAAGTGGTGTGCGTATAGCCTAGAAACTATCACCTGGATTAAGGCGAAGTGTCACCTAAACATAAACTGTTGCCCTCCTTGCCTGGAAAGTGTCACCTAGGCAGTTTTTGCTAGTTTTTTTAGTTTCAGTTGTTGCTAGTCAAATTGAGTCTTGGAGTGGGTTTCTTGCTCTATTATTGGAGACCTATTTTGGCTTTAAATCTCTAGTTTTTGCCCTCTAGGAATAACATCAATTGGTTTACAAGGCCACTTTGGGAATAGTTGTCAAGTAAGAAGGTATTCTCGGTGAGAAAGTTTATCTCTAGGGTTGTTAGCTACATTCTTGGAGAATTTTAGTGCTCTTATTGTCCAAATCACTTTCATTTAATCAATCTTAGTTATATTTCATCCTAGTCCAACCTCCTGATTCAAAAGTGCAAGGGTAGTCACCCTTTGGTTTGAAGCACCTCTTTGACAGTGTTGGTAAAGCCCATTTTTCTATCTTTTTCATTCCACTTTGGACAATAGAGAACTTTGATTATCCTGGTCTGGTGTTGACATTTCGGGAGGTCATCCTATCATTAAGAATCCTTTTCTTTCATGTCAATTACAACAAGGTACCAAGTCAATCAAGGGAAGCGACCCCCTATTGTCTTTAGCCAGTTACCACCAGTTAAGACTCATCAACAGCACAAGGGAAAAGAACCCCTTTTCGATCAATCTCCTAAAAGTGAATCTGAGGTTTGTTTTAATCCAAAAGGTAATCCTAGTGAAGTGAGCACCTCTTTAGCACCACTTTCATCAAGTATGGACATGAGTTACACTTTCACTTGACAACAAAGAGAAGCCATGAATCAAACTCTTGAGGATATTTTCCAACAACATAGGAGTACCAGAGTGTATGGTGGTTCTTCTCATGCTAGTCCGCCTGGGTCACCCCCCAACAATGTAAGGTATTTTGATGCTCATCAATGAGCTGAGAGACATTATAGGCAAACTCACTCAAATTCAGGGTCACAACATGAGGACTAGAACAATGAATCTAGTGACCATCACATCAACGTAGCCAATGCAATAAGGCATTCAAGACAATCTTCTCCACTTAAAGATACCTCTCGATATGCAAATACAAGGTTGAAAAGCATTGAAAGGGAGAAGCAAGCTTATCTAGATGAACAAGCTGCCAAAAAGGAGAAATTCAGACAACTAGAAGAAGAGGAACGTGCATTATTGGACATAAGAAAAAGAGTCACCCAAGAAGAAGAAGATAGGCTCTATGCACAATAACTCCAAAATCAATTTAATGGTAGGGGTACCAATAGTGGGACCAACTCACCCCCATCTACACTTTCACCAAGTCCTAAAAGAAGGTCAAGGACACCCTCAAGATCCCCAAGTCCTAGAGGTAGGACTTCAAGATATGATCACCATAGGAGACAATCATCTCCTAGACTTTCAAAGCAACCCTCTCAATGAGCACATCATGACTCACAACATGGAGGAAGTTATGTCAGCTTCAATCATATAGATTTTATGACTATGCAACAAGAACCATCCTTTCAAGCATATGTAGAAAGGTATGTGGAACAAAACAAGGATCAGTTCCTAGAAAGTCTCATCAACAAAGGTGCTAAGGTCCCATACAATTTTGATGTGGACCGAAAGGTAAAGAAGCAAGATCCATCAACTAATGAGGTGATCAAACAACTTCAAAGGGATATAGAAAGGATGAGGGCTCCTAAGAGCACCTTTAATTTGGATTCCATATGTCCCAACCCAATCAAAAAGAGTGTGGTGTTGGTTGAGTTTCCTAAGAAAATTGAGTTTCCAACCTACGACAAATATGATGGCATTGGTGATCCTCATGACCATGTTAGACAATTTTATATAATGAATTTTTCTTCTCACCATGAAGACTCCTATTTGATGAGATTATTTCCAAGGAGCCTCAAGGGTCAAGCCATGGAGTGGTTTACTAACCTTACTCCTCCAGTTAAGATATTTAAAGAGCTTGTGGAAAGATTTGTCCAACATTTTGCTTACAACTTATCAAGGTTAGTCACCATGCTTGATTTGTGCAAACTCAAGCAAAACCAAGGGGAATCCTTTGTTACCTTTCTACAAAGATGGAGACGTTTGTGCTCAAAATATCCAAGGACAATTCCTGAGGAGGAAAGAATAGACATTTTTGTGAGCAATTTAATACCAGAGCTAAGGTATGAGGTCAGGAAGATCCCATTTAATTCTTTTGATACCATGGTGGAAGTGGCATGTCGCATAGAGGATGTCCTAAAAGAACAAGAAATTTTGGCTAAACCAACTAATAACAACAATGGCCAAAACAACAACAATAATGGTAATAAGGACAAAAAGAACCCTTATTGGAACAAGAATAAGCAAGTGGTCAATGACGGAGTTGTTGACTCATCTCAACCTAAGAATGAAGGAGTTCTTAATCTCTCCAATGCAGTCCAAGCCATGAAGCTACAAACATCTTCAACACAACAAGAGAATAAACCCAAGTATCAAGCGAGACCTAAAACAGAAAAGAGGCTATTTACCAAACTTGGGGACTCCTATGCAGACATTTTCAAGATGTTAATTGCTCATAATTTGGCACACCCCCAAGATCCTGCAAAGTACCGCATACCAGATCCTAAGCCTCATTGGTGGGATGAGAAGGCCTTTTGTGTCTTTCACAATGGAATTGGACATAATATAGAAAATTGTTTTAAACTTAAACATCTTGTCCAAGATCTCATTGAAAGTGGATGATTACAAGTTGATGGTTTAACCACTAATGTGGATCATAAAGCTTTTAAAGAACCCTTGCCCAAATATGAGAAAGGAGAGAATTCTAACAACAAGAATGGCAAGGCTGCTATCAACTACACCTACACAAATGCTGAAAATGTTATTAATATGCTTGAAGTTGTTGGTGACAATGTCAACATGATGAGAGGGAAAGACCCTTATGGATATGATGTGGATTCAAATCCTATGCTTGATGAAGGACCCGTTGTGGTCCTAAGAGGTCCTCACTCATGAAGGATGTCTCAACCCCTCAATGCAATCACTAGGAGTCAGTCTCAAGCTCCCATTGTTATTAGAGGTCCTAACTCTAGTAAGTCTAAGCAGCTAGTGTCAAAAGGTGTTCTTCCTAAATCTGTTGTTGGTCCTAAGCTGAATTATAATCTTGTTGACCAATTACAATGTACACTAGTGCAGATTTCAATCTTTGAGCTTTTGGAATTGTCCCCTAAGCATAAGTGTGTCCTTGAGGATGCCTTGCGACCGGTTAATGTCCCTAATGATATAGATGTAGATCAATTCCAGAATATGGTCAACCACTTGGCTAGCCCTCACGACCTTACATTCTCAGAATAAGATGACAAGTCATTAAGCCACCCACACAATTTGGCCCTTCATATAGAGGTTATGATCCACAAGACCCGTGTTAGGCGTGTGTTGATAGATGGGGGTGCTGGGCTTAATATTTGTTTTTTGAGCTTACTGAAGGCCTTGGGTTATTCAGAAGAAGTCATTGACACAAGGAAGAAGATAACTATCAAGGCTTATGATGAAGCAGAACGTAGTTCTAAAGGATTGGTTGTTCTTCCTATCCGAATTGGTCCTGTAGAGAAAGATATTTTGTTTCAGATTGTTGATGCCGGTCCTTTGGCTTACAATATTTTGTTGGGTAGACCTTGGATACATGAGATGCAAGCAATCCCATCTACTTATCATCAGTGTGTGAAGTTCCCTTACAATGGAGTAGAAGTTTGCATACCCGGGGATAGCACATTGTCAGTCAACACAATTTCAGCAGGGTCTCACACTCCTTTTAATAGGGAGGCTGACACTTTTGATACTACATTTGAACAATGCAAAGACAAATTCAAAGCCATGGATCTTGGCATGGGGGATTACAAAATTGATTCATTCACAAAATTGCCAATTTCCCCTAGGTCTTATGGACAACCTTCTCAAGAAATGAAGCCCTCGTCTTCGGCCATGACATTGTTCGATAAGTTTGTGGAATCCTCAGTTCTGATTCAAGAAGAAAAAGAAGAGGTTGTCGTTAGGGACTGGATTTACCAAGAAGAGAAATACCTACATACTGAGAATTTTGCACCTTCCCCTAGAACTTATGGGAGAGGGTATACATTGGTCAATAATATGGGTTATCCAGGACAGGGTCCCCTTAGTCATAGGCTGGATGCTAGGGCTGAACCTCTTAACCATGCCCTTTTCGGATGAAGGAATAAGTCAACAGTTGGCTTAGGTTTTGAAAATAAGAAACAAAAAAGTGTCCCTGTCTCAGCTACGACGGACAGTGACAATGACTCAGACTACACACCTAATCTCTCTAATCAACAAGACATGTCTGATGATTGGGTGCCTTCAACAAATCTCCTTTGGGGAGATTCACAAGATTTGACAAATGACAGTATGAATGCTAGATTGACAATGGAAAGTGTTGCTATCCTAGCTGTGACGGATAGTAACAATGCTAGTGTTAGAGAAGGGGAAACTCTTCCCAATCTTGAGGCTTCTACATCACAAGGCCCAAATAATGATTCAGAAATAGACTCACATGAGTTTGAATGGGACTAACTTTTAGATGCAATAGTTGATTTGGACATGGATGTTGTCCATACTTATAGTACTCAACCCAATGTGACCAACGAGCCTAGTGTAGGACTGGAGGATTGGACTCCTCCAATTGCCTTAGTGGACGACGCTTTGTTTGATAGGACAAATCCTGACTCAGGTATCTCAGGAGGGGACCGGATGAATCCCGATTGTATGATCACCAGAGATAACACCTTCCACATACACAATGTTGAACCAGTTATTGACCTACCCCTTGTTCATTTCCACCTAATTGACTGGTTTGAGCGACATCAAGAGCCTAAACTTCTCACTTTTCAGAATGACTATGAAATTGCCTGTTATCTAAATGCTCTTGAACCTGTAGTCTCTTCCACCAGTGAACCGACAACAAGTATGATGGAGCCTGATATTAAGTACCTCAGTCTAAAAATAAAAGAAAAAGAAAAAAAGAAAGATGGTTCTGATAGCAAAAACCACTTTGTGGGGGTGTCAGAACCCAAAATAGTAAAAAGAAAAGACGTATCCGAAGGTGAAAACCTTTTTGAGGCACCTAAGGATGGGGTACTTAATAACTTGCCAAGTTACTTCCAAGATAGGTCATCAGTTCTCATTGAGCCCACACAACCAATCAATTTGAATATAGAAGAGGCTCCCCAAATAGTGCACCTAGCTCAATCTCTATCAGTTGGAGAAAAAGAGGCATATACAAAACTTTTTCAAAAGAAGAAAATCAACTTTGCTTGGACATATTCTGATATGCTAGGGCTTGACACTGATCTTATTATGCATCATCTATCTATAGCTCCAGGAATAAAACCGGTTAAAAAAAAGTTGAGGAAAATGCATCCTCACATAGCTCTTCTTGTTAAAGCTAAATTAGAAAAGCTCTTACGTGCAGGATTCATTCAAGCTATCGACTATGCTGAGTGGATCTCCAATATTGTTCTAGTTTCAAAACATGATGGGTCCATTTGCATTTGCACAGACTTCAGAGACCTCAATAAAGCGTGTCCAAAGGATTACTTTCCACTCCCTAACATAGACATGATAGTGGATATGACCGCGGGCTATGAGATATACTCTTTAATGGATGGTTTTTCTAGATATAACCAAATAAAAATAGCTCCCGAAGATCAAGAGAAAATAGCTTTCACATGTGCATGGGGAACCTATTGTTGGAACGTCATGCCATTTGGCCTAAAGAATACAGGAGCAACATACCAGTGAGCTATGACCACAATTTTTCATGATATGATGCATAAGAACATGGAAGATTATGTGGATGATACCCTAGCTAAATCTAGAAAATGGGACACACACCTCGACGATCTAGAAGTAATTCTAGATTGCATGGCACAGTTTCAGCTTAGATTGAATCCAAAAAAGTGTGCATTTGGAGTTGCCTCACGTAAACTCCTAGGATTCATAATTTCAGCAAAAGGAATAGAGGTTGATCCCAAAAAGGTCCAAGCTATATTAGATATGCCAGCTCCAAGAAATATCAGTCAAATGAGAAGTCTTCAGGGACGTCTTCAGTCGATCAGGAGGTTTATTTCTCAGCTTGCAGATAGAGCACAACCTTTTAATAAGACATTGCATAAGGGTGCTTCTTGCATGTGGAATGAGGAATTCCAAAAGAGCCTAGATCAAATTAAACAATACTTGGCTAATCCTCCAATTTTGATGCCGCCTATTCCTAGGAAACCATTGATTTTATACATTTCAGCAACAAAGTCTTCCTTAGGGGCATTGTTGGCTCAATTAGATGATACTGGGAAAGAAAGGGCCATTTACTACATTAGTCGTACTCTAGTATCTTATGAGATCAATTATAATAGCATTGAAAAGTCTTGTCTGACAGAAGTGTTTGCTTCCCAAAAGTTGTGACACTATATGCTTGCTCATACTATACATTTGGTTGCAAAAATTGATCCTCTTAAGTACTTGCTTAGTAAGGCTTCCCTCACGAGTAGGCTTGCCAAGTGGATGATGGTTTTATCTAAATTTGATATAGAGTACATTGAAAGAAAGGCCATAAAAGGGCAAGCTATTGCTGACCAATTAGCTGACTTTCCAGTTAAGGATAGTATGCCTATTTAGGTAGAATTCCCAGATGAACACATACTGTATATGACTACCCGCACTTGGAAGATGTTCTTTGATGGTTCCCACATGCAAAATGGATCAGGTGCTAGAGTATTATTTGTCTCTCCACATGGGTACAACATTCCAAAGTCTTACAAACTTTTATTCTCATGTACAAATAATATTGCTGAATATGAAGCTTTGACCAATGGATTGAAAATGGCTATCGAATGGAACATAACAAAATTACATGTCTTTGGGGATTCACAGCTAATTATCAACCAAGTCAATGAGGAGTATCAAACCAAGGATGATAAATTGGTACCTTACAAAAAGATGGTTGAATCATTGAGACGTTACTTTACATTTGTGACATTTCAACAGATCCCTAGGATAGAGAAAAAAGTTGCAGATGCTATGGCCACATTAGCTTCACTCCTTCAGTTGGAACAACATGAATCAAGATTTGAATTCTTGGTGGAAGAGCTACACCATCCCATATTTGACTCATTTGAAAGCAATGTCATTTGTACCCTTGTCACACATGAGTCTTCCCGCTATGGTGTTATCTATTCATATCTACGCGATGGCATCATCCCTGACACTTTCAACCATTCTGAACATCGAAACCTCATCCATAACACCTCTCACCACACTCTTATCTCTGGTGATTTATATAGGAGGGGTTTAGATGGGACACTTCTTAGGTGCTTGGAACAGGAGGAATCCAACCAAGCGTTAGTAGACATCCATGAGGGCATTTGTGGTGGACATTCTAATGGTCTTGCCATGGCCAGAAGGTTGCTTAGGGTGGGGTATTACTGGCCCACAATGTAGATAGATGTAGTAGCTTTCGCTAAGTCTTGTGAGAAATGTCAAAAACATGGAAACCTGATTCATGCGCCAGGTAGGGAGCTAATTCCTTCCATTTCTCATTGGCCATTTCAGCGCTAGGCCTTTGACCTTGTTGGGAAAATTCACCCCAACTCATCAGGTGGACATAAGTTTATCATCACAGCTATTGATTATTTCACAAAATGGATAGAGGAAGTCCCTCTTTCTGTTGCCTCGGGCAAAAAAATTTCACTCTTTATCCTGAATCATATTATTTGCCGATTTGGAGTACCTTCTGAGATTATTACTGATAATGGAGGTCAATTCAAGAACAAGGACCTAAAAAATTTATGCAAGAAGTTTAAAATTAAGCAACATTGGTCCTCCATCTATTTTCCATAGGGAAACGGATAGGCAGAAGCCTCTAATAAAACCATTCTTAAGATTCTTCATAGAACAGTGCACAAGAATGGTAGGGATTGGCACTTGCAAATCAATCCAGCACTATGGGCTTACAGAAAAAGCATTCGCACACCTACAGGAGCCACTCCTTTTGCCCTTACCTATGGCGCTGAAGCGGTATTACCTTTAGAAGTAGAGATACCTTCACTTAGAGTCTCTCTCAAAGGTTTGATTATAGATGAGGATTACCGTGCCATGAGGTTATAAGAACTAGAGCTTTTAGATGAGAAGCATAAGGCTTCCTTTGATCACATAAGAGTATATCAGAAGCGTATGTCCAAGGCATTTAACAAGAAGGTTCACCCTAGAGAGTTTCAAATAGGTGATCTTGTTTTGCAAGAGAATCCTAAAAATCAACAGAACAGAGAACAAAAAGGCAAGTTCGAACCCAATTGGCTTGGACCATACATTATCACAGTGGCTTTTGGTACAGGTGCATATTTACTGTCAGATGAAGATGGAGAATAGCTCCTTGAGCCCATCAACATTGTGCACCTCAAGAAGTTCTATCCTTGATGCCCGTTTTGTCTAGGGGCATCCTTTGTACATATCTTATATGATCCTGAAAAAATACCAAAAAAATTCATATATGATGCTGAAAAAATCCTAAAAAGCATAAAAAGTCCTGAAAAAATACAAAAAAAAAAAAAAATAATACAAAAAAAATCAAAAAATAACAAAAAATTCAAAAAAATAGAAAAAGTGCCTTGGTGAAAACCTGGAAACAGGGGCCTGGGTAGCAAAAATTCAAAAAAAAATGAAAAAAGAGAAAAATTGCAATAAAAATCCAAGTGGTGAAAACTTGGAAATAGGTGCTACTTGAGGCCTTTACACCCCTATCTGTTAGCATGCATCCTCGACACTTAGCCACCTTCCATCATGCCTTAACCTTATTTGACTTGGTCTGGAATTGGTCTTTGTCTTTGTCTAGGGGGCATACCTGCTAGCATAGGTCCTTTAGGTGCGTTTGTCTCTTGGGGCATTTCACAACAGGTTTTTTTCAACACCACCCAAAATAATGTTTTTCAACACTACCCTTGCGTTGAGTGTTCCTTAACACTTATCAAATGTCTTACCCAATAGTCTAAGTTTGATGCGATATTTCTCATTTGCAGATGTGATACTCAAAGTTTGACTCTATGACCAACACACACGCACTTAAACAATCAACTCGCTTGAGATATGTTGACTTTATTTTTCTTTGTGTGTTGTCTATGAGGATTTCTTTGATGAGTGGTCTCTCCCTAAGAAGTTTTTGATGATGCATCACTAGAAGATTGAGGGACTGAGAACATGTTTTATTTCTTTATCTTCTTGTGGGTATATTTTGTTGATCCTAACTGTCATAAGCATTTATGCTGGCCTTACTTGACACTATGGATTGACAATATATTATCCTTGACTGTTTTATGCGAGTGCATGCTTCTAGTTATCCTGACTTTCATGTGTCTTGACAAGCATAATCTCGCCATATCAAACTTAGGTAATCTCACTGCACTAGTCATCTTGACCTATATGTCTTTGGTGCCTAGGTGGGATTCCCACATTCTATCTAATAGAGATCATATTCATATCCACATAGTTATGCTAGTGTGCATTGTATGATCTTACGACGCTACCCATAATGCTCGATGATGATAATTAGATGTCTATAAGCGTTGTGACCTTGCAAGTCAACCACTTTTCATAGTAGCTTGCATTTTTAGGGTCATGTTAGTCTAGTTTTGCATCCTGCATATGGAGAGAGCTCTTCTTTTCATCTCACATGGACCTGTCAGTCGACTGCGCTCGCTTTTCCTTTTTCCACTCATGTCTTTCATATCATGACCTTTTCCTGTCATCACAAAAGGGTTAATCATATCATCATATCATATAAAAACTGTCATTTTCAAGAAATATGAGTCTACATCATACTCATGAGAATCAAACAATGCGAGTGAACATACATGCATGAACATTTTTGAGCAAAATGACAAGACAATACATAAACTGATACATCCATCACAAGTGAGACGTAAACACATGATATATCAAACATCCAGTAATCTCATATATAAATCAATGTCATGATACAATATACAATACAATATGAGATCCCAAAATTTGGATCAAAAGTCTCATGATATGTCCAAAACATCTAAACCTAAGCCTAAACCTAAGACTCACTGCCACCATCCCAAGGACCGGGTGGTGGAGGGGGTGGTGCCACATCTGGTACCACATTCGATCTGCCTACCACTACTGAGTAGGAAGGAGCCCTCTGATCCACTAGCACTGCCTATATGTAGAGACCATGATAATATGCAGCTCATGCTGCCTCTCTCTGTCTCTTTGTAAGGGCAACTTGTAAGGCTCTCTCTCGCCGCTCTGTCTCTGCCTGTTGATTAGTAAGTTGTTGTTCTCTAAATGCTATAGTGATCCTCAGCTACTGTATCTCTGCCTCCATAGCCTGTATCCGGGCTCTCAAATCCTCTCCTCCTGCAGGTGGGTCCTGCCTGGCCTCTACCTGTCGGCGAGTTGGTCTTGCCTCATCCTCTGGAGTGTCTAATCTCTATCCCCGTGACCATTTCTGGCCACCTGATCTAGATCCCTCCCCTCTCTCCATCCCCCTCCCTCTCCCTCTCCCTTCATCTCCTCTATCTCCCCCGTCATCCCCCTCATCCCCCTGTGCTACTGGTGGCTGTACATCTGGGACCGTAAATCTAGGAACTAGAGTCCTACGCCTCTCTGCCCTATACGCTGCATCTACACCCGCATCCACCATATCTGGTAGGTAATCCTAGGGCTCCTAGCATATAGAAACTATATCTTATACTGCCTGCTGGTAGTCCAGCATCAGCAGCCAACCCTATCCCTCCTCATCTCAGAACCAGGCGTGTGTAGTGGTCTCTGCGGACATCCTCTGCTGGCATCTGAACTGCCTCCAGACTAGCATAATCATGAATCTCTCTACAATGTCTGGGTGACAGCCTACCAATGGTTGACTGCACAGCATGTAATCTAGCTCCCACCTATCACTCCACTACTTGCATGACCTGTACGGTCTCCATGTGAATGAGGCAAGTTCATCAAATATCCTGTGATAATAGGAAACATCCCTGCTATGTGTATGTGGGATGAACCCTATATACCTATATATATAGGGATACATGCACTCCCTAGGCTATACTCATGGACGCACTACTGCAATATGCTCCCATGCCCATATCTGAGTGAGTATAGCCCTGCATGCCCAAGTCCTACTGTCTCTATAGATGATCTCATGTAGCTCGTAGTACATATCGGCTAAGATAGTCGGGCCCCATGCCATCCATCGTGGTTGTGCCACTAGGTCTGCTAGTAATCTCCCCCATCCCAAGGGGAAGCCCTTCTGACTCCTGTTAGGGATAAGGGCCTGTCCAATGAGTGATGCCACAATGCATGGCACCAGGAAGTCTCTGCCAAAGTCATCCATCAACCTCTCCCAGCTGACATGCTGATCTAGGATCGTGACATTCTGGAACATCCCCTGGATAGTATGTCATCCTACCATTGCATCCTAATCATAGTATACCTATGCCAACAAACGATCATGTCAGTTTCTATCATATGGAAACTTTACAACTATGCTTATCTATAAACATGATTTTACTTACAGGCTCTCCATGGCACAGAACCTGTAGAATCCAATAGACATCCTCTAATGTGATAGATGCCTCTCCCGTCAGTAGATGAAAAGTGTTGTGCTCACTATGCCATCTCTTGGCAAGATTAGTCAACAACTCATGATCCGCTCGGATATGTAGAAATTGCAGTAGGTAGTGGAATCCCATAGCTCTGATATCGGCCTTACCCGGATCATCCAAATCTTGGACAAACCATAATCCTGTCACATGGGGGGCTCTGATCCAAAGTGCAGGGAAGACCTCTTGTACATCACGAAACTATACCAGATGTCAGAACATATCATGAAGGATGTATCAGTACAAAGCATCTTAAAATCAAACATTGTCAGGACTCATGTCATTTTGGCTCAAAAATTTTAAAGCATGTCAAAATTTTACTTAGGCGACACTATTTTTTGACTAAGTGTCACACGACACTTTCTCTTAAGTAGTGTGACACACTTTGTTTGGGTGACACTTCGCATTATGTCGTGCGAAATTTCACCTTATGTCGCACAACACTGGTTTCCATGTTCGCGCAACACTATTTTTACCTGCGAAGTGTCGCGTGACATTTTACTTCAAAAGGTGTGACACATGTAAAGTGTCATGCAATATGTCACCCTAGTCTAGAAATTTGACATGTTTTAATCTATTACATGCAATAAATGACTCAAACAATGGCTAGTTTTTGGATACATACAGGGGCACCGTAATGTGGAGGCTGGTTGTGCAACCGGGTGCGCTCAAATCGGTGTTTGTGGATGAGAACTCCTACTGGTTGAGCCATCTCTATCTCTCAGAGCTCTCAAAATTCTCAAATCAATAAAAGACAAATGATTTTTGAAAATGGCATTTTCACCCCTTTTATAGCATTTTGACTTTTTGACCAAATTCTAGAACACCTCGGAATTGCACAAAAATTGCACCCCTGGCTAATTTCGACGTCTTGGACCCATTTTCAGACTTGAAATCAAAATCCAAGGTCATCTTCATTGTCAAAATCATGTTTCAAAATTTTCCTTCTTCTATGTAGTTGATTGACCTTTTGAGGCATAATTCTTCGATCTTTGGTGGAATTTCTTCCTTCCATGTCTCTCATATTTTCTAGTCTTTCATTCACTCTATTTTTAGTCTTCTATTTCTATTCTTCTACTTCCTCACTGGGGCATGTTTCATCACCTAATCGTTAATCTATTGACCTTTCCCTTCGATTATGATTTATTTATGATTTGATCAAATCTTTTATCAATCCACTGTTCTCCTCTATCTGATTTTGATTTCGATTCCAAGGGGGCAATATTTATGGGATTCTCATCCCTGATTCCTTGATTTTCCTGATTCAGACATCTTTTGTGAGCTTTCACTCAAATTTGAGATTCTTATCTCTTACTTTGAATGTGATCCCGAATCGACCTCATATTCAAAGGCCTTTGTTTATGTTTGTCCGAGTGTGATCCCAAATCGACCTCACATCTGAGTTGTTTTGTGATCCCAGATCGATCTCACATTTCAACTTCATTCTTTAACTACATGTGTTCCCAAATCGATCACACATTAGTCAAAGAGGGGCAAATGTATGCACCCAAAAATGGTCACCTAGACTTTGGGCCCCATTTATTTGATTTATCAATCCTGAACCAGTTTTATCAATAATCAATATTTTCAACACTATCAATTTCTTAATCGAATCTTAATTTCGATCATATATTGGATTTTTATCCTATGGGCTAACCATTTTATCCTAAGTCTTTATTTATTTAAAAGGAATATTTCCTCCCCTCTTAATAAATAAAAAGCCCCACCTTTTCCTCTTATCCTAAGTTGCACAAATAAAACATTATTCCTATTTTATAAAAAGGAGGAAAGCACTTTTTGTCTCATATGGACATAAAGTCAACTCCTATTTTCCTATTGGAGGATACTTGTGCACACGGATTGCTCCTCTTTCAAGCTCCACCATTGATTGAGACTTTTGCCTCTTAATCTCCATGGTCCATTCCTTTGCATTTCTTATAAAAAGAGAGCTCTCTCCTTCATTTGGATATCCATCTCTTTCATGCCATTGTTATGTTGTAGGTTTTCTAGGTGCATTTGGAGCTTTTGGAGATCATTGCTACATCAAGCTCTTCTTGGATTTCCTCATTGCTTCATAGTTTAGACTTCATTTCTTGCATTATCTTAGCATCCATAGCTTCATTTTATAGCTTAGTTTCCTTTTATGCAATAGATTAGCTTCACATAGCTTAATTAGGAGGGATTGTAACACTTGTACTTTCCCTTTCATATTTTAGTTGGCACTTTACTTTCATAGATTAGATTTCCTTTCAAGCATTGCATTGTTATCATTTAGCTTAGCTTGCATCTTCATCTTTAATCTAGTTTGCATTGCATTTTCATAGTGATTCTTGGGGGTATTGGCACTCTTTCCCTTGTCCTCATTCGAATCTCTCATTGTATGGTTGACTAGCAAAGTCACAAGCTCAATAGCTCTAGCTGAGAGCAAATTCATAATCTTGCAACTCCATGCATAAAGAGCTATGGATCGATTTGTGAGGGCTCATTCTTGATTTTCCTTGCATGTAAGGATCCATAGAAGTACATTACTTTGTGTGTACAGGGGCAACTCATCATCATTCAAGACATCTTAGATTTATCTCTATTCATTGATTTATCTGATGAGATAAGATAACCTAGGTCACCATATATACCTATGTTGGATTATGGGAAAATATCTCAAGCAGTTGACACTCAATATAGTCAATCTAATAGAACTGACCTCAATCTGGATAAAATCAAGAGACAGACTATGAATCAAGAAAGTAATAATGAAGTAGCTCATATGACTCTAGCTCAGTACTTCAAACAATCTGCTAGTAGTCGAACTAACTCACACGAACATGAATGGGACTAGTTATTTGATGCTATGATAGATATAGAGGTTGATGTAATTCACAAGTATGCTCCTACTTCCACTTTTGAGGTTGTCAAAATCTCTATCACATAGCATGATCCAAAGGATCTCTAGATCATCCAGTTATAGAACCTATTATTATACCTCCTACTCAAGTTGCATATGAAGAAGAATATTTTCCCACCAATAGTCCTCCTACAGTTCTTCCTCAAAATACCAACTGGAACTTTGGTTCAAGATCTCGGATTATGATGGTCCCTCTCTAGTGATTTCTTCACTAGAGAGAGGAGGTTGAATGAGACCTTAATCTTCACTTTGGGACTAGATCGAGATGGTTAGGTTTATATAACACTTCTCATGAACCCTCTAACGATCCTATAATGATTCATGCTCAAAACAATTATATAAAAGACAAATTTCTTGACTTGTCCTTAGCAACCATAAATGATGATGATACCAAGGTCTTTTCTCTTTAGCCTGCTAGTTCCTTACCCCTTGTCTACCTTGAAATGATTAACCGGAACACCTCAGAGCCCCATATACCTCTTGTCCTTCTCTAATGATCATGACCTTTCATGATATCTCAACATTTTTGAGCCTCTTCCCTCTTCCACCAGTGGAACAAATAGTAGTATGTCGTAGAAGATATCAAGTATCTTATTCATAAATATAAGAATAAAGGGAAAAGGTGATCTAATGGTGAAAACCACTCTGTGGCAGTTTCAAATCCAAAAATAGTAAAAATAAAAGACGTATCAAATAGGAAAACCTCTCTGAGGCATCTGTGGATTAGATACTCGATATCCTCCCTGAACATTTTTAGGAATGATCTTCAGTGCCTATAGAACCTGCACGACAAGTAAACTTGGGCACAACAAAAAACCCACAAATTATACATCTTGCACAGTCTTTGTCCGAGGATGAAAATAATCAGTTTATTCAATTCTTTAAAGCAAATAAGATCAATTTTGTATGGTCTTATTCTGACATGCCTGGCTTTGAAATAAATCTCAGTATGCATCACTTGTCTATTGCACCAAGCATGAAGCCAGTGAAACAAAAGCTAAGAAAGATGAATCCTCACATAGCACTACTAGTCAAAGCAAAATTGGAAAAGTTACTGAAAGCTACATTCATACAATCCATAGACTACGCTGAATGGATCTCCAACATCATACCTATTTCCAAAGTTGACAAATCGATATAGATATGTACAGACTTCAGAGACATGAATAAAGCTTGTCCTAAAGATGACTTCTCACTACCCAATATAGACATGATTGTAGATCTTACTATTGGTTTCTAGATGATTCCTTGATGGATAGATTTTCTGGGTATAATCCAATATGTATTACACTAGAGGACCAAGAAAAGATGACATTCACTTATGCATGGAGAACTTTCTACTAGAATGTCATGCACTTTGGACTGAAAAATGATGGTGCAACATATCAATGAGCAATGATGACTATCTTTGATGATATGATGCACAGGAACATGGAAGAGTATGTGGATGACACATTGGCTAAATTTGCTACATAGAATGTACACCTTGCTAATTTGGATAAAATCTTCACAAGAATGGAACAGTTCAAGCTAGGACTCAATCCAAAGAAGTGCACTTTTGGAGATACCTCAGGAAAACTTTTAGGATACATTGTCTCAGCATGGGGTATTGAAGTGGATCCTACCAAAGTGAAATCTATACTAGAAATGCAACCACCTTGAAACATCAGTCAAATGAGAACATTTCAAGGTAAGCTACAATCCATCTGGTGGTTTATCTCACATCTAGCTGATAAAGTGAGACCCTTCACTAACACTCTGCATAAGGGTTTGACTTTCAAATGGAATGAGGATTGTGAGAAATACTTCTATGTGATGAAATTACTCACTTGCATGAAATTAAGATCTACTAACATCAATCTAATCAAATACAATGCAAATTTAACTAGAATTGAAATTATAATCTATATTATCCCATGGATCTCTAGATAGAAGTGGTAAGTGAGCTCTCAGCTACAATCCTCACTAGTGACACCTCTAAAATGAGAAATGATGCTGCTACAATGCTTATGCTATGCTTCTAAGATAATTCTAGCTGTATTTGATAAGAAATCTACAAATGATCAACAATTTAAGCTAATTATCAATGAAAATAGCTAAGTGAGTGGTGTGGATGCAAATTGCAAGAGCTTGGCTGCAATTCTCAGGTATGTGGTGGATGAATAATGCCTCAAAATGCCTTCTATTTATAGGATTTTCCCAAGGGTAAGGGGTAGAGTGAGTTGATCATGGTTATGCTTGGGTAAGGTCAATTGGCTTTGCTTTGTCCATAAATGGGGGGACAAGGAGGGGACAATCATTTAAATGGTTTTAAAAGGCTGGACCATTTCAACAAAAGTGAGTGATTTGTGTCCATTTTGTCTCCAATTTTCTTTGTTGAGGGAAATTATGATTTATTAATTAATTAAAGTAATTAAATTTAGCCATGAAGGGTAAGAGGTTCATTTTGATTTTTGCTTTCAACAACTATGTCATTAATTGAATTTGATCAATTTCATAGTGTTTTTCCCCTTTTCAAGCTTTATTTAATCATTTAATTGAATTTTCCTTTGATTTGAATTGTCTTTGTTCCATTTATTGATTTTTCGTGCTATTTTGATGATTTAATGCACCTTTTGATTTAATTTAAGCCTTTGGCCAATTTTCCATGTCTACAACTTCCAATAAATCAAAGAGTATCTAGTGAATCCTCATGTGTTAATGGCTACTATTCCTAGTAAGTCTTTATTTCTCTCTATATAAACTACTACTTCTTCCATGGGAGCATTTCTTGCACAACATGATGCTCAAGGTTGTGAAAGAGCGATCTACTATATAAGAAGAACATTGGTTTCTTATGAACTGAACTATACAGTTATTGAGAATGCTTGTTTGGTAGTGGTGTTTTCTTCTCAAAAATTTAGACACTATATGCTAGCACACTCTACACAGATAGTTGTGAAGATTGATCCTCTCAAGTAATTTTTAAGCAAAGAAACATTAATTGGATGGTTGAAAAAATGAGTGATGGTTCTTAGCAAATTTGACACTACATACATCAACTAAAAAGAAATAAAAGGACAAGTTTTCGCAGATCAACTAGAGGATGCCCCTTTGAAAGACATACAACCTCTCATTTCTGAATTTCCCGATGAATCTATTCCATAATTAACACAACCTCCTTAGAAAATATAATTTGATGTCTCGTTTATGCATCAAGGTTAAAGTGCTAGTGTTCTCTTTGTTTCTCCCCATGGTTACAAGATTCTAAAGGCTTATAAAATAATCTTCCAATGTACCAAAAACATGGCAAAATATGAAGAATTGGCTAATTGGCTAAAATTGGCTATCAAATGGAAAATCAAAGAACTACATGTCTATGGTGACTCCTAGCTTGTGGTCAATCAAATCAATGATAAATACCAAACTAAGGATGAAAAAATCCTACCCTACAAGCATATGATCAATGACTTAAAGAAGTACTTTGTATTTTTCACCTTTCAACGGATACCACATGCAGAGAATAGAGCAATAGATGTTATAGCTATGCTAGCCTAAAAGATACAGGTGGAAGAACATTAGTTTCATTATGAATTCTTGGTGGAAGAACTCCATTTACCTGCTTATGACACATCTGACTCCCAAATTGTATGCACTATCATTTCCCATGACACTTCCCGCTATATCAAAATCTATTCCTACCTCAAAGACCAAACCATTTTTGACTCCCTTTCCCAGAATGAAAAATGGAATCTCATCTAGAATGCCTCTTGGTATATTATCATTATAAATGAATTGTTTAGGAGAGGTTTTGATGGTACACTTCTTAGGTGTCTATAGCATGAGGAGTCTGAAAGAGCACTTAGGAAATTTCATGAGGTTATATGTGGATCACACTCGAATAATGTTTTCTTAGAAAAGAAGCTTCTCTGAGTTAGTTACTATTGGACTACCATGGAGAAAGATGTTGTTCAATATGATAAGACCTGTAACAAGTGTCAGTTTGATAGAAATATAATTCATGCTCCTACAAGGGAACTGTTGCCCTTTATCACTCACTAGTTATTTCAACAATGGGATTTCGATCTTGTAGGTTAGATATATCCCTCATCCTCCAATGTGCATAAGTTATTTATCACAGCCACAGTTTACTTCACTAAGTGGGTTGAGGTTGTACCTCTTATCAAGGCAACAAGAAACATGTGGTCATGTTCATACTCAACTACATAATTTGTAGATATGAAATCCCTTCTTCCATTGTGATAGATAACTAGGGACAATTTTTTAAAAAAGACATAGATGAGTTGTGTGCTAAATTTCACATCATGCATCATTCCTCTTCTATATAGTATCCTTGGGGGAATGGATAGGTAGAAACTTCAAATAAAACAATCCTTAAGATCTTACACAAAACAGTTAATAAATTAGGAAAGGATTAGCACTTGTAGTTTAATCCAGCTTTATGGGCTTATCAAACAAGCATTAGAACACCTAAAGGGGATATGTCATACTTATTGGTCTATGGTTCTGAAGTAGTTTTACCAATTGAAGTCAAAATACCTTCACTTAGGGTATCACTACATGGGCTTGTTACAGATGAAGATTATAAAATCTCTTGACTTCATGAGCTGGGATTACTTCATGAATGCAAATGTGTGTGTATGCTAAACACCTTCATGAAATTAGGATATTTAACTAACAATTCAAAGCAAATGCAATACAAATTTAACTAGGAATTGAAACTAAAATCCATGACATCTCATGGTTCTCTAATCAAATGTGGTAAGTGAAGCTCTCAGCTCAATCTCCACCAGTGACACTTCTAAAATGAGAAAATATGATGCTACAAATGCTTATTCTAGCTCACTAACTCTCAAATTGATACAAAGATAATTCAAATGCTCTCAAATGCTCTTGATTGCTATGAAATTGACTATAATGGTGATGCTTTGCAAATGAATTTTTAAGATGATTATTACTCTCAAAATGCCTCATACTTATAGTAAATTCCCAAGGGTAGGGGGTAGAGTGAATTAACCATGATTTACCTTTGGTTGAGTCAAATACTTTGCAATGTTTTTAAATGGGGGGACAATTTAAAGGTTTGTCTCAAAGCTTTGGACAAAAGGACAAAATTGAGTGGATGAGATTGAAACTTTAAAATGAGTGATCAAGATTCATTTCTTTTTGAGTGATATATGTCTTTTTGTCCTCAATTCTCATTGGTTGCTCAACTTTGTTGAAAGATATTAGGATTAATTAAATTCAATTAATTAATTAAATTTAGCCATGTAAGGGAATAGGTTCATTTTGATTTTTGATTTAACAACTATACAATTAATTGATTAAAATCAATTATATAGTGTTTTTCACCCCTTTAAGCTTGTATTTAATTATTTAATGTCAGTATTTGATTTTTCCTTTGATTTTATGATTTTGTCCAATTTTATTTAATAAATGTCCATTTAATGTGATTTGATCCTTTTTTATGAGAATTAGTGCATTTTGATTAAGAATTTTCTATTTGATGATTTAAAAGCAGTTGTCCATTTTTTAGTGTCTACAAATTCCCCTCTTTGAATTAATGTGCAAAGAAAATTGATTCAAAGATTCTTTTAGTCCTAATTGCTTTTAGGTCCTGATTTACTGATTTGTTGATTTACCACTGATATGAAAAATTTGATATGCTGCCTGATATGATATGCCTCTGATCTGATTTGATAAAACTGATATGCCACTGATAATAGTTCAAAAATTTTGATATGCCCTAGATTTTGATGATGTTTGATGCCAATTTGATACTTTGATGCCCCCTCAGAAATAAAACATATTGATTGCTTGATTTGAAAAATTTGATTGATTGATTCAATATGTTTTCATTTCTGAAAAACATTGATGATATGCCATGATTCACAATTTGCCCCGATTAAATTGATAGGTTAATATAGGTCAAAGTCAAAATTTTACCTCTAAATTAGGTCAAATTAGCTTAAATAGGTTGAAAAACCTTGATTTTCTATTCATTTTCACTTTTGACTATTGAGATTTTGCTCTGATCCTGCTTTGATTTTCGCTATGGTTGTGCCTATCAGAGAGCATCGGTTTGAGAGAGGTCATCAGTATCAGAGGCCACCAGACTACGGACCTCCAGTAAGTCATTTCTAACTTCCTTTTTGCATTTATTGCTCATTTATAGCATTTATTGCATTTTTTCCATGCTCTTGTACTTTTTAATTTTGCAAAATGACGCTTAGGAATAGTTAAATGCCACGTAGTCTCTTTAAGTAACGCATCCGCACTTTTTACTCACGCCTCCGCGTAGTAAAGTGTCGCCTGACAATTTTTAACTCTTGCCTGATAAAAATGTTTTTCCGCATAACAATAGAATTTCCATGCCAATTTCCATATAGTTTTCCGCTTAGGAAACCCTAACTTTAAAATGTCGCCTAGGATCTGTAAAATTTCACCTAGCATTGTTAAATGACATGTGAATCATGAAATGACATGTGGTAGGAATAAAGTACCATGTGATAGATTTTTTGCATCGCATAAGGTAAAATGCCGCGTGGTAATGGGCAAATGACACCTGCAGGTTTTTTTATAAAAAAAAATTTCAAATTTCCAAGTTGATTTTCTGATTAAAATTTGATGTCTTTGATTGATCTTTTGAATTCCAAGATAGGTAGGTCAGTTGTAGTTTAAGAAAAATAATTGATTAGGATATCAGGATAGTGGTACCAATAAATGTTTGATTACGTCAATCTAACAGGATAAATCTGATAGTGGCATACTGATAGGTAAGACTTGTTTGATTAGTGTGAAAACTGATAATGATAGGTAGGATTGATGTTTCATTCTCAGGATACAGAGACACGAACAAATTGGTACTAGGTTTGATAGATTTGATTCTTGATATTTGATTCTGATTGACTGATTGACTTAGGATAACTCATTGATATGGTACACTGATATGATTCCTTTGATTTGCAAAATAGGCACATTTTTGTAAGTTATATATATGGATCATCGCTTCCTGGCTGATTGATTTAGGTCAAGCTCTGACTCCTGCAAAGTATCAAGTTATTGAGATGTGTGATCTTAGTTTCCTCTTGGACATCCCGCGATTCCATTTGAACCATGGTTTACTTACCGCAGTGGTAGATCAATGGCACTCTGACCACAACACATTCCACCTTCCCTTCAAAGAGATGACCATCACTCTGAAGGATGTATATAGATTGTTATGCATTCCTTGCCATGGTGAGATGGTGTATTATGATTCTGTCTATGATAGCATAGTCTGTAGATGAGTGTTTGGAGATAACACTATTGATCATGATACTATCACTTGGGATCAGTTTGCTTCATTCCCTACATTGATAGTAGTACTTGGTGCTTTGATCAGTGGTTTACTACTTCCTGACCTAAAAGGTTGTGGCTTCTCAGTTGGATGGGGTAGGATACTTGAGGATCTTCTTGCACAACCTCAGTGCTTCGATTGGGGCTCATGTGTGTTAGCACAACTTTACCATGATTTACATAAGGTTTTCTATAGGGAGAGTGCTTTGTTATTGGCAGGTGTAGTGGTTTTGCAGTTATGGGTATGGGAGAATCTTCCCATCACTAGACCAATTTCAGATAGGATTCATCGATGTGGTTTTCCTTATGCTTTTCTGTATAGCAGCATGGTTGTCCAGCATCATCTGGGCAAGATTGAGTATTGGCACTAGCAGATTGATGATCTTGATTAGGTTCAGTGGTGACCATATATAGGTTGCAAGAGATGGAGGGAGGATGATGATGAGCTCACTTATATGTTTGCTCCTCGATGGATGATCGGCAGGTCTAAGACTATGATTGAGCATTTTTTCTTCGATCAAGTTTCTTATCAACATGGTAGAGTACAGGATATGCCACAAGGCATGGCATTATATGCTCGAGTTTAGGTAGAGCGATCCATGTGGGGTGCACAGATAGATTTTGAGTTTGCCTTGGATCAAATTTCACATTTGGCATATTGTTGATGGGAGATGCTGGGAGGTATTGTTGATGCTAGTATGTCTCATGAGTTTCAAGATTGGTGAGCTCGGAATAGATTTCCTAGATTTACAAATCCAGCAGAGCCTATCCCAGGTCGTGATGAGAGTTCTGAGGATGATGATGGAGGAGATGATGGGGATGGTGGTGGTGGTGGTGGCAGGAGGAGATGTCAGAGGTGACGAGCGTTGAGAGCTCCTAGAGCTATTTTTGGTGGGAGAGATGGACCACAGGTGAGAGGTGGGCATGCTAGGGATAGAGCTAGAGGACATGTTTGACAAGACCAGGCACTTAGAGTAGTAGTTGATAGGCATCAGAGAGCTCAAAGATAGTAGAGACAGGTTCATGTGGAGGCTTCTAGATAGATTCCTGGTGGATAGGATCCATTAGTTTAGTTACAGAGAGTTTCCTTGGCTCAGTAGGATCAGGGTCTAGCATAGTAGGTGCCTCCACAAGTTTAGCAGTCACAGGATATGGGCCAGAGTTCACAGGCTGCTCCTAGTATTGATAGTGTAGCATGGGAGGTGCAGTCATTGCGAACAAATGTATCCACTGTTGTTGGAAGATTGGATTAGGTAGCTACCTTGATGAAGTAGTTCATGAAAATGATGGCATAGAGACCTAGCATAGTGAGCACTTCTCAGGATCCTCCCTCACAGGATAGACAGGATGGTAGAGGTCCAGATGGATCAGGCACTGGGGATGGATCAAGTGCTACTATGGATTCTTGATGATTTGATGATAGAGTTGCTCATTATTGATGTCCCTTGTATCATGTTATTGATGTTGTTTATTGATCGGAATATTTGATGTATAACTTTCATGACATTGTATCTTGATATACTAATGTACTGGATCACTTGATGTTGATGAACACTTAAATGATGATATACTTCCTTGATTCTCTCGATGAGTTTGTTATGAGATTAACTTTATATGTAGCTATATGATGTTTATGATGCATTTACTTTTGATTATGCTATGGATGCAGTGTATCTTATTTATGATATAGATAAATGAATGCCTTGATGTATGAATTTTTGATATGTTTTCTCTTGTTTTTCAATGTATGGATGCAAAGTGTTTTATGGAAATGAATATGAATGCCCGTATGTTTTTTATTTTTTGAATGTATGCAGTTCTATCCTTAATTATATGTATGCAAATGATGTATGAGTAATGAATCTTTTTCTTTCTTTTCTGATATATGGATAATGAATAATGATTAATGCTATGCATGAATGCAAAAGATAACCTCACTTTTTGATAGATATCAATATAAGACATTTAATTGAACCCCCTCATTTCTTTAATGTTTTGACTAACCAAGATTATTAATGTACCCCCTTGTCCTTGGAAAATAACCACAAACAAATGCAATTAATCTAACATGATAATGCAATTAATCTAACATGTTAATCCAATGCAATGCAACTAAGTGTCACTAGCTTTTAGCAAAGAAATGCCATAGAGATAAATTTTCATCATTGAGCATTTTGGGACTGGAAAGAAAGTACAACCATCACTGACCACATCATGATGATATGAATACCACTTTTTATCGCTTTTGGGTAACCTCTTTGGAAACTAGTACAACCCTCACTAGTTGGATGACCAAACTATGGGAGTATGAATACCGGTTTCAATGGATTCAATGTTGCAAGTGGATTTTGGTATTAAGATATGGAAGATCTAAATAGCCAAAGTATCTATTTGTGTAAACAAGCAAAGGTTAATCCTTCATCCTATGTGATAGTCCTCGATGGCTCTTTGATGACCATATCGTTAGATGAATTCTCATAAGTTGATGAATCTTCCTCAAAACAGTCACTCAAAGGCAAGAAAAATATCATGTCTCTATCATTGCCAATCTAGTCGAAACATCATCAATTAGCTAAAAAGATGTGATAAAATTTAATTCCATAAAGATTATAAAAAAGAAAGCTTCAAGTGTTTTGCAATGTATCATGATTTTCAAAAGGAATTTCCAAGTATTTTGATCTTAAAGTGTTTTTCAATTTTTAATCTTGAATAATAAAGTCAATGAAGGCTCAAGGATCAAGTTGTAGGATCATATACTTGGGTGTGAACAATGATATCCATCAAAGGTTCAAGAAAATCTCTCTCTGAAGCTCTGATAAGTCTCTCTATGATGTGACCAAATGTAGCACTATTGAATCTGTTTGGTACCAAACTTCCAATCATCTTCTGCCCTCAAGTGATAAATGTGATCGTGTGACAACTTAGGGCCATAGGAAATGCAATGATGCAACTGAAAGGCTTTATTATGACTATGCACAAATGACAGATGCAATGAAGGTTTACAAGTGAGATGATGGAAATTCAATATGTACATATGTGACTTGAAAGGAAAGACTTAAGGGAACAAAAGGTGCTTGATTGCCAAGTTTTCACCTTTTGGGTTTTTTTTTTTTTCTTTTCTTTTTCTCTTTTTTCAAATTTTTTTGGCTACCAAGGCTCCTATTGCTAGGTTTTCACCAAGGAACTTTTTTGTCTTTTTCATTTTATTTTTTCAAATGTTTTTGGTGTTTTCAAGATCTCTTTGACTATGTACAATAAATATGATGCTCCTCATCTGATACTCTTTATACTCTTTTGTCTACCTCATGTATAGAACCTCTTTAGATGGATGCTATTGATAGGCTCTTGTAGCTCTTCTCCATCACAATCTGCTAACTTATAAGTTCCCATTCCAAATGAAGAAACAATGATGATCAGACCAAGGTAATTAGCCTCCCATTTTCCTTTCTTTTCTCTTTTAGCTTGATTATTTGGGTTTTCTCTTAACACTAATTCTCCTACTTGAAAGGCTCTTTATTTGATATGATTATTGTAGTTTCTTGAGATTCTGTTATGATATACTTTCAAGTGTTCATAAGCTTGTGTTTGGTGTTCTTCTAACAATTCTAATTTTTGAAGTCGGGCAACTTTGTAATCCTCATCTGTTATTAGGCCTTGCAATGATACTTGTAAAGATGGGATTTAAACCTCCAAAGGTAGAACAGCTTTGGCTCCATAGACTAAAGAAAATGGTGTAGCTCTCATAGGTGTCTGAATGCTAGTTCCATAGGCCCATAATGTCGGATTGATTTGAACATGCCAATCTCTTCATGATTTATTCACTGATCTCTTCAAAATTTTGAGGATGTTCTTATTTGTAGCTTTGGCTTGTCCATTTCCTTGAGGATAATAAATGGATGAAGAGTGATGTGTGATATGGAATGTGGCACAAAGTTCATCCACATCTTTATTTTTGAATTTTTTTCCATTGTCTATAATTATGGCATGAGGGATACCATATCTACAAATGATGTGGTTCAAGATGGACATGGAAATTTGTTTGCATGTGGCCATGATCAAAGGAACCACTTCTACCCACTTAGTGAAATACTCCATTGCGATGATGATGTACTTGTGTCCGTTGGAAGAAGGTGGATAGATTATGTCGATCAAGTCAAATCCCCATTGATAGAATGTCCATGGTGTAACAAAGGGATGTAACTCTTCTGTCAGTGCATGTATCATGTCGCCATGATATTGACATTTGCTGCATATTTTGACAAAGTGACAAGCATCTTTCTCTAAGGTTTTCCAAAAGTACCCTAAGTGAAGGATCTTCTTGGCTAGGTTTAAACCGCTTGAGTGCGACCCATAGATGCCCTTGCAAACCTCATGTAAAGCTAACTTAGACTCCTCTTCCTCTAGACATCTAAGTAACGTCTCGTCAAGACCCTTATGATACAATGTTTCAGAAAGGATTATGTAATAGGCTGATTGGCGTATGAAATTTCATTTTTGGGATCGTGATTGGTCTGAAGGTAGCACTTGGTCTTTGAGATAGGTATATATAGGGTCGTACCAAGGTGAGTCATGTCCATGAAGTAGGGAAATAATTTGAGTATCAGGAAGGTCAAATGTCAGTTGTGCTAACTCTTCCACCAAGAATTTGTACTTCTCATTCTGATCTGGTTTTTGAAGTAAGGAAGCCAAGGTTGCCATTACATCAGTTGCTCTGTTCTTTTCTCTTGGAATTTTCTCAAAGGTTATCAAAGGAAAGTACTTTTTCCAAGCATCAATCATAGTCTTATATGGCATTATTTTTTCATCTTTGGTATTGTATTCATCATTGACTCGATTGATTATTAATTAAGAATCTCCATACACTTGGAACTTGGTGATGTTCCATTCTAAAGCCATCTTAATGCCAATGACTAGAGCCTCATATTCTTCTATATTATTTGTGCATGGGAACAAAAGCTTGTATGACTTGGGAATGGTGTACCCTTGAGGGGTAATCAATAATATGCCGGCCCCGGAACCTCCTTGTGTATATGAGTCATCAAAGTACAACTTCCATGTCTTTGCTTCTATGTTTTCAATTGCAAAATTTGGAAATTCTACTTGAATGGTTTGTGTAGAAGTCAATGGGTTTTCAGCTAAGTGATCTGCTATCACTTGTCCTTTGATTGCTTTCCTATCCACATACTCAATGTCAAACTCACTTAATATCATGACCCATTTTGCTATCCTACCCGTTAAGGTAGTTTTGCTTAGTAAGTACTTTAGATGATCAATTTTTGCAATTAGTTTCACCTTGTGCATCAACATATAATGTCTCAATTTTTGGGATGCAAAGACAATCACTAGACATACTCTTTCCATGAATGTATAGTTAAGTTTGTATTTGATCAAATTTCTACTCAAATAGTAGATTACTCTTTCTTTTCCTTGCTCATCTTCTTGCGCCAAAAGAGCTCCTAGAGACCTTTTGGTAGCAGATATGTATAGCAGTAATGGTTTTCCCTTGATTGGTGGCATTAGGATTGGTGGATTTATTAGATAAGTCTTCAATAAAGTTAAGGCTTGATCACATTCTTCATCCCACATGAAAATAGTATCTTTGTGTAGCAACCTTGTGAATGAATGACATTTTTCAGCCAATTGAGAAATGAACCTTCTTATGGATTGTATTTTGCCTTATAGAGACCTCATTTGGCTTATGCTCTTTGGAATTTCCATATCCATTATTTCTTGGACCTTTTCCGGATCCACTTCAATCCCTTTTGTTGAAACTATGTAGCCTAACAATTTGCTAGATTGGACACCAAAGGCACATTTTTTTGGATTAAGCCTCACTTTGAATTGCTCCAATTGGGTGAATATCTTTTTCAGAATTTTTAGGTGATCTTCTCTTTTGTGTGACTTTTCCAATATGTCATCCACATAATCTTCTAGAAAGGTGTGCATCATGTCATGGAAAATAGTGTTCATTGCCCTTTGATATGTGGCTCTGGCATTTTTAAGGCCGAAGGGCATGACGTTCCAAAAAAAGGTACCCCAAGGACATGTAAAGGTTGTCTTCTCTTGGTCTTCAAGTGAAATTTTTATCTGATTATATCCGCTGAAACCATCCATTAATGAGTACATGGAGTGACCTACTGTCAAGTCAACTATTGCATCTATGCTAGGAAGTGGGAAATCATCCTTAGGACATGCAAGATTCAAGTCTCTAAAATCCATGCATACACAAATGGATTTTTCATGCTTGGTGACCGGTACAATATTAGATATCCATTCAGCATATGCTATTGTTCATATAAATCCCACCTTCAACAATTTCTCCAATTCTGGCTTGACTAGGAGAGCTACATGTGGGTGCATTTTTCTCAACTTTTGCTTGATGGGCTTAACCCCTAGTTTAACATTCAAATGGTGCATAATGAAGTCAAGATCCAATCCGAGCATGTCGGCATAGGACCATGCAAAGTTCACTTGTTTCTCTTGGAAGAACTTGATAAAATCCTTTCTTTCTAAAGGTGTAAGTGATGCTGCCAAGTGTATAAATTTTGGATCTAATTTTGTCCCAATGTTGACCTTTTATGTCGGCTCTAAGAGAATCGGTGACCTTTTTCCTCATGTTCGGGTAGGGTATCCAACCTCTCTTCCTTTGGTGCCACAGTTGGGTTTTCACCATAGGAAACATCCTTTATCTTTACTTTTTTTGGTTCTAGTGCTGCCACATAGTGGTTTTCATCACTAGAACTTTTCAATTTTATTTTTTTTTTCATTTTTTCCTTTGGATTAAGAGATTGGACCCCCGCTGTTTCCATCATGTTCGGTTCAAATTCATTGGTGAAAGAGGGCTCAACCGCATTCAAGTATTGGGCTATTGCTTGGTCATTTGGGAAATAGAGTAAGTCACTTGGCTTGGTTAGGTCCCATTCAATAAGTTCAGGGTTTATCAAGGATAAGGTTTCATTTGGAAAAGTATCATCAATTGGGTTTATGGACATGACTTCATTGGGGGGTTCGTACATTGTATCATTTAGATCTATAACATGAGCTTCCTCAAGATGGTCCATGGAAGAAGGATCAAAGTCCCCTTCACTTGATTCCTCTAAGACCTCTATGGGAAATAGCATTAAAAATGCAATAGATGAAGTAAAACTAACATTTAAATCACCCCCCCATGAAGGTACCCAAGGTTTGCCTATCCATGGCTAAAGAGTAGGTGCTTGTCCTATGTTGAGTTCTCATATATTAGGCTCTTCATTACCTTGAGTTTGTTGCCTTGGAACCTTTGCATAAGTATGTCTTGTAACTATATCTTTATCATGACATGATTCTTCAGATAGAGTATCCCACTCATAGTCTCGGGAGTCATCACTATCAACATCGGATTCCAACGTGTTCACTTGAGGATATGAATCATGCATTGGGCTAGAGATTTCTCCTTTGTATTGGTAGCCTACCCCTGATCTTTCTTCTTTTTCCCTCCAAGAAGGTTCAATGGGCTCTAGTAAACCTCTATTTCTTCGGCCTAAGGGTCCTCTTCCCTTGTACCCCATTTTTTGCTTTATCTCAAATCCTTTCCCATATTGATCGGTTTGAATGTTAATGTGCTGAATTCTTTCTATGGGAGTATTTGAGGTATCATCTTCATCATGGTAAAGCCATTGAAGGACTTCATCTTCTTCTTTTTCAAATGCTACTTTGTCACTTTCTCTTACAAAATAAGAGTTATACTTATGAGAGAGATTTTCTTTTGACAGTTTCCCATGCGCTCTTAGAGATGTGGGCAAGTCAAATAGGGAAACAAAATATTCCCCTACTCCTTTGGAACTTATTTTACATTGTTTTTCAAATGTATGCATCATTTCACTCATTTTCTTGTAATGATCTTCTTTAACTTTATCTTTCTCTTCTTTGGTGGGTTTGAAAAGTACTATCTCTGATTTAGGTACTTGATCTGAATTTTCATTTGATGGTGAACCCTCGTAACTCACTTTCTCCTTTCCTTTAGTTGATGTCATTGAGTTAGCTTGAAGAGGGTTTAAAGTATCACTTAATGTTAACATAGGATCATCCATTTTGATATCTTCAATGGTGGCCCTTTGGATAATTCCTTCTCGGTTATGGGGAATAAATAACTCATGAAGGGTTTTAAGTGCATTGCAATATTGGAACGGATTTGAGTCCCCTCCAACCATGATTTCCTCACCCATGTATGGAAATTTTATGCATTGATGATAGATGGATGGAACCACTTGCATCTCGTGGATCCATGGTCTCTCCAATAAGATATTATATGTTAGCTTCATATCCAAGACTTGGCAATTTGTGTCCTTTTTGACAGGTCCCACTTGAATGGGAAATAAAATCATGCCTTTGGAGGCTCTTTCAGCTTCATCATAGGCCTTTATGGTAATTATTTTCATAGGATCAATGCATGACTCGGATAATCCTAGAGATTTGACAACTCAACATGTAGATGTTAAGATCAGCTCCCCCATCTATGAGATCTCTTTTGACCTTATGTCTTTCAATCAATAATTCTATATGCAATGGTAGATTTTGAGGATGGGTAATAGACATGTCATAATGGTCTAAAAATGAAATGCAATGAGGTGTAATGAGGTGCCCTACCATGTTCTGAAACTTCTCCTCTTCTAGGTTAGTAGGAACATTAGTCTCTACTAGAGCTTTCTCTAGAATTTCCTTGTGGTAGATGATTGCTTGATCACAATGTTGGATTGCGGAGGACTAATGGGTTTAGGATCAATCCCTTGTAGGGTAATCCTTGAGGTCTACCCCCTAGTGATAACATTTAATGTTTCTTTTTGGGGCTGTTCTTTGATCACTATATCATTCACAACATTATCATATGGTGGTGCAAAATTGATATTGTTGCTACTTTGTTTCTTTCCATTGGATGATCCACCTTTGTCATGTTTATAGAAGGGTTGTTTGAAAGCCATGTGGTCTTCATTACTTTGAGGTCCTTCAATGGTGATCATACCAATATCAATTAAGTCTTGCACCATGTTTTTTGGCTGTAAGCATTCATTTGTCATATGCCCTCGAATTCTATGATATTCACAATGGCTATTTTCACTCCACCAGCTAGGCTTGTGATGTGTCTCATAAGGTTGAATGCTAGGTAGATTAATGATGTTGTTAGCCATGAGGGTCTTTAATTATTTTTCGAGGGGTTCACCCAAAGGTGTGAAGTTCCTCTTAGGAGTTGGTGCCAAGAATTTGTCAAATTTGTTACTTCTTTGATTGTTCCCTTGGTTGCCACTATTAGTATTGTTGTTGAAAGGTGTCTTGGAGACTTGATTTGCATTGTTCACCTGATTAGGTGTTCTTGTGAGAGAAAATGGAATCACCTTCAAATTACTAGAATCAACAACCCTGTCATTAAATACTCCTTTATTATTGTTCTCCAATCCAAACCGATTATAACTATTGGACCAATTCTTATTTTGATTGTTGTTATTATTGGAGTTATTGTTGTTGGAGTTATTCTTATTATCTTTATACAATTTCAACTCTCCACTTTTAACCAACACTTCTTCTATTGTCACTCCATTTTCGATAAGATCTTGGAAGGTCTTGGGACATTGCATTCTCAATCAGTAGTTCATCTTGTTGCTCAAGCTATTGATGAAGATATCCATCTTCTCTTTTTTGGGCACACTCCTAGGATATCTAGCAAATATCGTCCTCCATCTTTGTAAGAAAATGAGGAATGCTTCTCCATCCTTTTGTTTGGTATTACATAACATTATCATTGTGCCTCATGCTTGATGTTGTATGAGTAATGTGCCACAAATTTTGAAGCTAGCTCTTCAAAGGTTTTAATGCTGGAAGGTAGTTTAGAAAATCACTCCATGGCCATACCTCCTAGGCTTCAAAGGAATAGTCTCATGCATGAACTCCGTATCATGCATGAACTCCAAGCTCAATGCACAAAATTCTTGTAGGTGATCTTGAGGATCTGACATTCCTTCGTATTTATCATACCTGGGAAACACTACATTTATCGAGAATGGTACCATGACTAGACTTTTATCAAATGGAAATGGACACAATGCTTCTATAGAAAAGGGTTTAGGAACCCCACTTTGTTTGATTGTATCCAATTGCATTTGAAATATCTTAAATTGCTTGTTCATGATGTCAATGGGACTCTCTTCAACTTCTAGTGGTCTAAGTTGATTAACGTCATAATCACGGGGAAGTTTAAGACCTGCCCAGGCTCGGTCTAGAAATTATTTTTCTTTATCTCTTGACATTTCTTTTTCCATGAGTTTTATGAAATATGGGCTTTGAATGGCTTCATCAACCTTGTCATCGGTTGCATCTTCGGCAATTGGTTCGGTATTAGCTCTATGGTTAGTGGTATCAATTCCTTGGTTGTTTTGATCCATCCCTCCATTATTAGTATTACCCTGATTGTTCGGGTCAATACCTCCATTATTATTATTATTACCCAAGCCACCAGAGTAAATCATGTTGGTTTCCTTTTCTTGAACGGGCTTTTTGGGCATTCTTGGAGCAATGAAAGTATCTTCTGGGAAAGGAAGCTCTTCTCTTAGGTAAGTCCCGTCTGCTTGTAAAGTTTTCTTAACGTAGTATGATCTAGTAAAATTAGGCATGAACAAACCACTTGGAAAATAAGATTCGATCATGCCTGTGGTCAAATCCTTGTGAAATTTTCAAAAATTGTGTAGAACCGGGATTTACCACTAGGTTAGATGTTGGAACAGCAAGAACACTAAAAAGGGTATCTGAATATGTGATCCAAAAATTTTGAACCCCTCGGTAAATACTCACAATTTTCCCTTTTGTGTCTTTGGGCATCACTTGCTTGAGTGTAGGCGTGACTTTAAAATTGGTACGCATTAACTGGAATTGATTTAGGCGGCACCCTGCAGGTATTCAGGCGGCACTTTACTGTTGATAGGTATTTTTCTAGTTTTTACAAGCGTCACTTAATATGTTTCAAGCATGACTTTACAATTGATACGTGTTTCCTGAACAGTCACAGGTGTGACTTTACTGATGACAAGTGGTATTTCTCTATGCATAGGCAGCACTTTGTAGACCAGGTTGTAAATTTTTGAATTTTCTTAAATGTTGTAAGATCAAGTCTATGGAATTTTCTTGTTTGAAAATGAAACACAATCACAACATAAACATCAGATTTTAACCATGTCCCTAAAACACACTAAAGTGTATATTCTCGATCTTTTTCCACAAGTATTGCACAAGAAAGAATTCCAAATAGTCTACCTATAGTCAAATTTGGCTTTTAACATTTTGGCTCTATGAGGTAGCTTACTACTTATTAGGTTTTTATTGAATAACTCCATTCTAAACTATGCCAAGTTCTTTTTCCCACTTGTGGGCTTCCCACACGCACAAAAGCATGATTTGGTGCAATCTGTAAGGACTACTAGAGGAAGTGAAGACACTTGCACATAATCTAGCCACTTCCCTTTTAAGGAAAAGTGTATTTTTATTATAGTGGGTTGGATATTACCATGGCAAAGGTGGTTGTCTCCCACTTGGGTCATTCCCTCTCACCGGCCTCGTTAAGGAAATTTCTTGGGAGGCAGGCCCTCTATTGTTCTAGCATGTTCATGTTTAAAACAAGGAAATGGAGTTAAGAACAAGTTTTTAGGAATTTGGTTTGCCAAAAGGTGAAGAGCATATCCCTAACATTCCTTAATTTCCCAAACACAATTAGCAATGTTCAATTTCTTTCACCCACTAACTATAGGGATTTGAGTATTTCTACTCTCCTCCACAAACAAAGGGGCTTTGATTTTTATGTGTTTGATTCCTCAACCTTTCTTATTAATCAAAAAGTTCAACACCTTTGGCATTTTGATTCACTAGAAGAAGTGAAGAGCATAGGCCTAAATGCTAAACTTTCCAACCAAAGAGAGATTGTTTGGTAATTACTAGATTTGAAAATGCTCCAATGCCACAATCTAAGGGAAAATATTGACTAGTTTAAGGCTTACCTCTCCTTTTAGCTAGCATAAGCTAGGGGCATTTTTAAGTGATTTTGTCATTTTTCACCTTACCTTGGCAATAGCTCCTTTCCAAATGTGTTTATCCACCAGAAAGTTAGTCAACACAAATAATCACAATGAAGGAAACCAAATCGAAATTGAAGAAGCAAAGTTTGTATTGAATCTTAAAACCTTATTTGCAAATTTTGATGAAAACTTGAACTAAGGAGAGAAAATCCAATTGAGAGATACAAATTTATTTTTGTAAGCTTCTATGATTCTGAGATAGTTCTGATCTACCTTTTTTTCTTCTTCTTTTGACTCCTCAAGAACCAATTTGATGTGCTCAAAATTCTCCTTCTTGATCTTCCTAGCCAAAGCCTTGTCTTCTTGGTTGAACCTACTCTCTGGCTTTTGAACCTTTCTGTGTCTGCTCATTTACAGTAAAAAAATATAGATAGAGAGTGAGATAACTGAATTTATCAATCTGACAGTAAATTAAAACAAAATACAGTAGGTGTCATTGTCTAGCTAATAAGCGTAATTAAACTGTTAACAGGCGTAACTTTAACAATAGCGAGCTTCACTTTCCAGTGGCTCAAGCATTATTTAAAGTTACTCAGGCGTGACAATTTATTTACTAAGCGTAACAATTAATGAAAACTACGTAATATAAGCTATTAAAAGCAGCAATTCACAAAAATTAAGCGTCAGTTAGAAGATACTAGGCGTGACTATTTGCTATAAATTGTGTTGTAAAGCTCTCCACAAGCGGTAAAAGATAGAGAATAAGCGGCACTTCTTTGGTTGACGGCATCACTTTACACTCTTGAGTGTGACAATTTATCTCTCAAGCACAACAATTTATCTAGCAGGTGTCAGATAACTGCTATTAAGCGACAGAACAATAGGCACAGGCGTCAGTTAATTCTTTGTATGCGTCATTTTACCTATTTTCTACAAAAATTTCATGTAAAAGTGAAGATACAAACACACAAAATATGATAGAAATGTTAGAAATGAGGCTTACTGCCCCATGGTGGGCACCATTTGTGTGTGTATGCTAAACACCTTCATGAAATTAGGATATTTAACTAACAATTCAAAGAAAATGCAATACAAATTTAACTAGGAATTGAAACTAAAATCCATGACATCTCATGGTTCTCTAATCAGATGTGGTAAGTGAAGCTCTTAGCTCAATCTCCACTAGTGACACTTCTAAAATGAGAAAATATGATGCTACAAATGCTTATTCTAGCTCACCAGGGTTTTTTTTAGTGGTGATTATTCACCATTTGGCAAGTATGTGCCTATCGGCGGAAGGAAATTGGTGAATAAAATGCTCGTATAGTTATTGACCGGTTCGCCCGGATTTTATAAAATGCTCATATAATGGTCGGATTGTTCACCACTATTTTTACATAATATCAGTACGGTAGTCAGGTTCTTCACCCATATTTCTATTACGGTAGTCGAGTTCTTTGCCACGAATTAAATTGGGTGTCTTCATCGAGGATCAACATTCGGTAAAGGCCCATTCTCCCAAGTAAAAATTTTATTTACACTAGGACCCAATTCGCCATGCATCATACATAATCGTGTCCCAAATTCCCACCCTATTTGCCCAGTCAATTATTTGAAAATATGCGGGTTCGCCAAATATTAGTTGTTAATCATAAGCAACTATCGTCCCTTTGCCAAAATGGACGATGGAGATTATGAGCCAAAATTTGATGGCTAATATGAAAATGGTTTACTTGTAGTTGTCTATTTAAGAGATATGAGTTTCATTATTGAAACATGCTGGACAGAAGGAGACTTCAAGAGATTTAGTTAATTCTGAGCTCACAATTGCATTTGCGATCGGTAGCGAACGACTGCCAGTCCATAGTATCTTATAATTTATTCAAGTAAAATTTTATTTGCAGCCTTAATTTGTTGGAGATGTCACAGTCAAAGTTAAACAGGAAGAGGACTATTGCAGGTGGAGATGTCCAAGAGAGCCTGAGGCCAACGAAATGCAAAAATTTATCTTCATACTTTGGCATGGGCAAATGCGATAGTGTTGGTCAAAGTGAGGAAGGTACATCATCAAAGGAACCTATACAATTTCAAGGTTCTCAACCTACACAGGAGTCTAATGAACAAATTGGGAGCCTAATAAATCTAGTGACGAAGTTGCAGAACCTGATATCTCTGATGAAGATGACCTCGAAGAAGAATTTCAAGTCAACAACCAGTACCAGGATGAAGCAATCGACTTCGGTGATGATGATGGTTTAGTTAACAGTAACACTAAAGGGAGAGGAAAATCAAAAGAAAAAATTGATCGTCAATGGGAGATGGCGAGGAGATTTAAATTTGATTGGGCAGAAAAGTATCCATTCATTGAACCTGTGGACAATCCAATTGTAGGTGAGCCACCAGTAGAATGCAGATGTATGATTTGTAGTTGGAAGTATAAAAAGGAAAAGTGGTTGTAGCTTAAACTAGACACCATAGAGAAACATGTCGGTAAGGTTTATGAAACCTCAACTATTGATGAAAAGGAAATAAAAATGGTAAGATATAAAACAAAGGAGCAATGTCAACATAAAAGGAATGCTGAGGAATATTATTTGTTTCAAAAATTTAAGACGAAGCCTGGTGAAGTTCAAGGTTCTATTAATGCTATTTTTGCAAAAGCAAGTGAAGTAGAAGATCGTGGAAAAGTTGTCCAATTAAGTAATGTTTTCCATATTTTGAGTAGAGGGCATCCAATGATAGACTATCTAGAAATGAGTGGTTTGTTACACTTTCTGAAAGTTCCTAACTATCCTATCACTCATTGGTCAATAAACAGTGGATGGGAATTGGCAAGTTGTATTGCCCAAGTTGAAATAGAGGATGTACAGAGAAAAATAAAAGAGTCAACCTTTATTGCATTGTCCTTAGATGAAGTTACGACAATAGATAATACATCGTGGGTATGCATGCATGTTTATACTATACAGAATAATGTCCGCCAACCACATCTACTCACTGTTGCAAAATTAAGGGACAATGCGACATCAGAAACTTTATTTCAATTAGTAAAGAACCAATTAATTGAATATGGAGGTATGGATGAATTGACAATAGCGAAGAATTTGATCTGTGTTGGAGCAGATGGAGCTTCAGTAATGCAAGGTCAAAGGAATGGTCTTTGCACAAAGATGCAGGCTTCTTGTTCACCATATGTTGTTGGCATTCACTGTATGGCCCACAGGATGAATCTTGCTTTTAGAGTTGTGAAGAAGTTTCCTTTAGTAAACAAGGTTGAAGATTTAGTAAGAGAGTTGTACTCATATTTTTGTCGAAGTCCCAAATGTTTTAGGGAATTTCAGTAGTTTGTTGATGGAATTACCAATGGAAACAAGCTTCTTAAAGATGTTGATACTAGATGGATCTCTTTGGATGGACTAGCGCATCGATTTTTTTTTCTGAATATCAATCTTTGATTGGACTAATGTACAAAAATCAGGACAATGTAGAAAATTAGAGATGTGGCAACCTACTTCAGAGGTTAAGCAATATAGAGACACTTTTGACTTTAGCATCTCTTCTTCCCATGCTAGAAGAAATGACGTTCATTATGAAAAAATCCCAGCAAAGAGCCATGTATATTGCAGAATATGCTCACTTGCGTAAAATGTCATGCCAAGCCCTCGATAGTCTCTATCGAAATGACCTAAATTTATCTGATGAAAGATTTAATCACTAGTGGAAACTAACAGATTTGGACAATCCTGATAATTATTTAAAGATCATTGAAAATGGGGATTTATGTGTTTGTGTAAGAGGATTTCAGATACCAATGTACTATAGTGCCCCAAAGAAGCGAGCTACAAGAGTTACAAGGGAAGATTTTACCAAGATCGTCGAGTCTATAGTAGGTAATGCAAGGGACATAGCCTATAAAGTTTCCTCTGAAATAAGATCCCGATTCCCATATGAACAACTACTTGAGGCCATGGCAATTGTGTTTCCTCAATATTGGTCCTTAAAATCTAAGGAAGATTATCGTAATAGGCTGATGACTTTGATAAAGGAATTTTGCAAATCTGTAGAAGTCAATGGAGTGACAATCAATGGAATTTTAGATGAGGGTCTTCTTAGATGGAAATTAGGCACTTTTGTAAGGAATATGAGGCATCAATATCAATTACTGCATAACCCACATGATGAGGGCTCGGCAACAAGGCTTTGGACAGAACTAAAACAAAGCACAATGTTACGTGAAGAAATTTCAAAGTTCTTCAAGCTTTCTGATCTATGTAAGACCATGATATTGGGTTCAGTGGAGGATGAGAGATTTTTCAGTGCTTTGGGCTTCCTAAAATCAAAACTAAGAAACAAACTAGACAAGAATTTGGAAACATGCTTGAGGGTCTACACATCTAGGTATGATGTCAATATTTTTCCTTATCAAAAAGCAATGGAAATCTGGAAGAAACGATGCAAAAGAAGAGGGTTGGGCAACACCATTAACCAATCTCTGATAGCGAGTCCGAGTGGGACAAGTACTGGTGGTGATCAGAATCATAGAAGTGGAGGTCAGAGTGAAGAAGGCACAAACAAAAATGAAGAGAACAATGAAGAAACTGGAATACCAGAATTGGATAATGATGACGACATAGAGATGAATTGGCAAATTTAGGAAATTTCTGCTAAATTAGCAGTAGCAATCAATAGGTATTTTTTTGAACTTATTAACTACTATATCCTATCATTCAATGTTCATTTTAGAAAAGAAATAATGTATTATGTTTCATCATTAAAATTTGAGAACAAAGAGTATTATTACTAGAGTGTAGTTTGTAACTTTGTATCATATCATCAATGATCATTCATATTTGAATTTGATATTCCTGAATGAAATTTTGTATTCCAATAGCATATAATAGAGTAAATCAACTAAGAATAATTGAATAAAATAGAGTAACTCAACATACATTGAATTGGAAAACATGAAAATTAGATAGAGCACAATTTGTTTTGTATTCATTTGCAATATATTACAATTTACAATAGTTCAAAATTCAGAGCAATATTTGTAGGCCAGTCCAAACATCCTCTGATGGCAGAACAATTTGGTTCATAGTATAGTCACACTCCTGCAACTTCGTTAGCAATTCATATTTGGAAGTGTGACTTGACATCACTGTTGCTTCTCAAACTCCATTCAAAGTTCTCACGGGTTTGATGAAATCCATGAATGTATCTGGAGATATGTTTGTAGGAAGAAAGGGTAAATCAGGATTTATTTTGTCCTACAACCTTATTTTGTAATTTTCTCTTCCAATGAAGTTATTTGCGTCAAATCCCTTAGGCAAACCAAGACTTTCCATATTCGCTTTCCTTTGTTCCATCTTTGTGATCTTCTGCTTAGCTTTGTCATCCAATTCCTGTGCTTCCCTTAGCTTCTCACATTTTTGAATGATACTTGATACCTTTACTGAGACATCAAGGCGGTTGCTAATTCCCTTGTTTGATAGATAACTATCACTCTTACTGTAGAGTTGTTGCATAATATCTTTTGCTTCCTTTTCTTTCTTGACAACATCCATGTTCTGTTCAATGTTCTTATGGAGCTTCAAATAACATACTCTCATACTTTGAAGCATTTCAAACCACTCATACAAGCTATTAGACATCACCAATATTTGGCCCCAAATGTGTTCTTTTGCAATCTTCACTAAATTATTATTTGTATTTGTTAAAGTTTGAATTGTATTATTGGCTTTCTTTAGTTCTTCTACCATTTTTTCACAATTCTCTCTCTCTTCCACTACTTTTTGTTCCCAATGATTGGCTTTCTTTAGTTCTTCTACCATTTTTTCACAATTCTCTCTCTCTTCCACTACTTTATGTTCCCAATGATTGGCTTTATCCGCCTAAGACTCCAATTGCTTTTGCAATTCCCGGTTGGAGGCAACATTACTCTCCACAATTTTAACTAACTTTTCTGAACTGACTCTTTCTTCTTCTAGTTTTTTACTAATTTTTGCCAATTTTCCCCTCAATGCCTTCAGCTCTGCCTCTGCCTGCTCCTGTTCCTACTCTGTATCTGCTGATGTAGAGTTTGATTTTTCAATCTTTTTCTATAATTCTTTCAAACTATTGTCTGAAGCTTTCCTCTTTGCTTTTTCATTGCCAATGTATGCCTGTAACTTTTATATATTTCTCTCAAGCTTGGTTTTCTCTCTTTCTGCCTTTAGTAGTGCACTGTAGACCACTTGGTTTGTAGACTTTGACACACTGATTTTGTCCACATTTTTAACTTTGGAAAAATCCATTTCAAGAGTGCTAACTTGAAATTCAGATGGATCTATCTGACTCTCTGGTGGGTTTCCATCTTTGTTTGGTGGAATAACAGCCATGAACTCCATCATGTCTCTTTTTGGGTCATATGTTGGTAAAACCCTATTGGATGCAAGTTGTTCCTCTACAGCTACATTAAGGGCATGAGTCTACAATGTCTTCTTTATTTCCTTATTCTTGGTTATTGTTTCTGCAAATTTATTAGAGAAATCTTTGAAATGAAAATTTGGTGTTGTAGAAGGATTTGAATGTTTAAAAGGTGATGCAGAGGCAGAGCTTGCAATGCCTCTTGATCTAACTAATGCTCTTTGAGGATTTAGACTTCTAGAGGGTTTTGCTGGACCTAAATCAGCAAATAGTTCTTTAGGATCGAATGTCATTGTTGTCGGTGTTCTGGAAACGGAAAGCTTTTGCTTCTTGACATTATCTTCTTGTATGGGATTCTATGTAGATTCTAGACTTAGTTCCCTCTTTAGAGAGGGAACTTGTTGTATAAGTTGGCCAGTCCCATTGGCACCAGTGACACTAGCAGACCCAACTCCAAGGCCTGCACCATGATCATAAGCACTTTTTTCTATCTCAATTGTATTCCAAACACCTTCTCCTGTGAGACCCAAACCACCACCTTTATAACCCATTTTTTCCACAATGATTTCCCCTTTGCCATATGCTTTATGTTGTGACTTGCTGGTTCCACTCTGACTCCTAGTCCCTGGAGTAAATGCAATTGGTGGATTATCATCATCAATGTCTGGATATTCATCCTCAGTGTCGTATGCCATGCTAGGATGATCCAAATTCCACAATTTTCTAAACTCTATATCCTCGTCTATTTCATCCAGATCTTCACTGGTCTTTGGTTCACCAAGATCCTTTCTCATACTCCAAAAATCATCCATTTTCATTCTAGTCCATTTTCTATCCTTACAAGCTTCTGCTAAGCTCTTTGGTATTTGTTTGTTTGATGGTTGAGCAGCTTTTTCATAGAAATTGTAGGACATCCTAGGCTGTACAATGCCCTGGTTTATTGTTGTCATAATTTGTGATGACAACTATTCAGCTGGAATTTTTTCCTCACCAAAAACTTTCTCCAACTCTTTTCTAACATCATCCCAGCTATCCTTGTTTTTCAACTTCTCTAGCAATGGTTTACTTTCATGTTGAAATAAGTTTGCAGAGTTCTTATTAGCAACAAGCATTGTTTGAATGATGTTGAGTGGATCATAGTTCCAGTAACACTCTAAATCAAATTGAAAAATATCTATAAAAAACTTTGCCACTTTGAATGCCTTTCTCTCAAATGTTAACCCTCCAATTGAGAAAGTTAAGGAAGGGAATATGCTCTTCTTCGATTGGCCAATGAAGAGTCTATCTATGCTCTCTAGTTGTACTACATATTCTACTGCAAACACCATGTCTGTCACATGCATTGGAAGTTTGTGGGGTTGCAGTTCTGACCCATAAAACCTTATTATAGTGTATTCTTCCATTAAGTACCAGTCAACCAATTGAATTGTGCTTCCAAGTTGGATGCAATCCCTACATGAAGAAGACAACCTAGGCATTGGAGTGCTTGTTATTTTTTTGTACAATGGTGCCAAAAAAAAGTCTACAAAATTACTATAATTACTTATGTTATCATACATTCTTATATGAGGTGTCCAGTTATATATTGGAAATGGAGTACCTGTCCCCCTCTGAATTTCTAGCTTGTTGTCATTGCTCATTAATATTGCAACATTCTTGGCTAGCAGAAGATAGCACAAGTAGGTTGTGAACCTAAATGTCTTAGAATTGCCCCTTTTAATCAATGCTAATTGTTCTTGTATCGATTGAACCACGTGTCCAACAAAATTATATCTTACTGGTTCATTGACACAATGGATATCCCAAATGAATTGAAGAATGTTGGCACCCACTTCCCTATTGTTTTCCAGTCCTAGGCAAAATGCTAGCGAGGATATAGTATCCTGAACCCATGACACAAAAATGTTAAAATCATAAGGAGGCTTATGGTTCTCACCCAATGAAGCCTTTGCCTTTGCAACTATTAGACCCTTTATAAATGAATCTTTTGCATTTGGCAGGACTGCCTCATATTGGTTTTCCAGCAATCCCAGGTCAATATGGACATTACAGTTTTGTGGGTCAAACCCTAGGTCTAGCAAACTAAGAAATTCTTCCTCGTTTATTGATAAAATTTCTTCCTGATTATTTTTATTCACAATTGTTTTTCTTTCTTCATCATAATTTTCTGCACAAATCAAGACAATTTCTGGGCAAGGAAAAACTTCGGGTAACAGCATGTAACCCAAACCAACATCCCACGAAGCAACTTTATTGGTTTTTGCACCTACCGCTGGGTTAAATTTTATAAAATCGGGCCTCTTTGGCCCAGTTGCCTTACTGCACAATGCATATTTAATTGCTATAAGTCTCCTTTCACCGTCGATAACAAGATCATAAACATCGTGATACTCATCAGTGAAACCAAGGATTTCTACTAGTTTTCTGTAGTCTATTAAAGTTTTTCCATCTGCTTGCCCTTGGCCTTGAGTTTTTGCTTTCACCATTGTTCTTCCGAAGAATGAAACAACACAGATTCATAGATATTTACTAACAAAATCATAGAAAACCCCAATTTAAGAAACCCCCCCCCCCCCCCCCCCCAATTTAAGAAAACCCCAATTGTAAATTGTAATTTCAAAATCAAGTTAAAGTAAATTTTTGACATTACAAAATCCCTCGACCCCAATTTAAGAAAACCCCAATTGTAAATTGTAATTTCAAAAGTAGGTTAAAGTAAATTTTTGACATTACAAAATCGAGATGCATCAGGCTAGATATCCTACCTGAAATTAAACTTTGAAATCTGGTGGACAGATTGAAGTTAGACTTAGAATAGATAACTCTAAGCCCTAAGGCTCTCACAAATTACAGTCTCAAAATCTTCGGCGATGGTTCAACAATTCTTTTTAGCTCTGCAACTACGAGTAATGTTAAAAAGCCTTCATTAAATGTAAATTGTAATGGTATATAATTAACTTTCTAAAACATACAACGTGTAATGTAATATTTCTAAAATGTACCACGTAATATTTTCATCGAATTACACGTCAACATGTCACGTTTCTAGAGTGATTTTTCAGAAAAGCTTTTTGAAACCCATAGTACTTCTGAAATACAACTCCAACCGTTTATCTCTCGTTATCCAACAATTGTCACGATTTTAAATATTAATAATTTAATACACAGTAATGTAAATGAATATTAATCATTAATTATATTCACTTAGAATAGCTTATCCATGATAAAGTTTGGAAACATTAAAATATTACAAGAAATTTGCGTTTGCATTTTGCATTTTATAATAAGACCATATCTATTAATGATTCTTATAATAAAAACAAAAAATAAAAGCAGTAGCACTTCGAATTTCTTAAAACATTTTCATATTATATTTTTCAATAATTTACAATTTATATCATTTGAAAAACTCTGGTAAGCTACTACCACCAAAGGGAGACACGTCACATAGTAAAGGTCGAGGGACTAGAGAGTAGAGAGTAGAGAGTAGAGAGTAGAGGGACTAGAGAGTCATAGACTTAGGGACTATCGGGCTAAGGCTCCCTTCTGTGTGGAAGTCTGAAGAGAGGAGAATCTTGAAGAATTCATCTAGCCACTGATAGTCCCTGGGTTCATCCAATAGGTACCACTTCTAGAGGAAATCCCTCCCAATCTTTGCCCACTTCTGATGACGTTTGAGCTACTTAGCATCAAGGTTCGGTAGGAATGGTTTCCTAGGAACTACTCCTGGTTCTAGAATCCTATGCAAATCATTTGCCCAAATAATTCCAACCCCAATTTGAGAAAATATGACAACATGCACATCATCGTCGAGGTACTCTTCTTTGAAAACTTTCCTCAAAAGCATAATCATATCCAGCTTTCCCCCCCCCCCAAGTCCAACAAAGAAACCAATAACTGAGATGAAATGTCAGTGGCGACTCTATACCTATTCTTGCTCTCCATAAATTCACGTTCGAGAACCATTCTTATAGCCTCCTTGGTGAAGGCTCTGAACTCCGTAGTAACAGACGTCAGGATTAGGTCTGTGACCAGGCCCAAAAAGGCCTTCTGGTCCTCCAAGGCAGTGCATCTCAAACAAATTGGAATGTCCATTCACAGACTATTTTCACAAATATTCTTTCACAAAGAACCTAGCACTCGCAGACTATTCTCATAAATATGCTTTCACAATCATAAATTAATGAGCATAGATCGATCTATTTATAACTCCTGATTGTAAATCATTCCCCTAAAGATCTAATTAAATCGCAAGATAAATGGTAACTGTCCAAAAATCTCCAAATCTTTCATATTTAATGCAACACTGGGTGAAATTGTTATTGCCATTGGAAACAACACTTATGATAAGACATTTTCTATCTTGGGAATAATGAAGGCTGAAAGACTCGCACCACGCAGGTGGACATAACAATTCTTTATTATTAAAAAACCATAAAACCTGTACGTTACCAAAAGCGAAAACAAGAAGTAAAGTATGTTACCAACAAAATGGTGGTAGGAAATGAAGTTTTACCATTGATTTAAGATCATCAAATGGTCAGAAAATATTGTCCTTATATGATATGACGTTTTCATTCAAGCATTAACTTTAAGGCATTAATCAATCAAGGTACTGAATAGTTAATATTTATATGATCATATGATGTCACACCTGTCTGTCAGTGAAAATTGAAAGGCACCATCAAAGAAATCATTAATTCACATTACTTTAACCGATGTCATGACTCATCTACTCATCGCCATTAATTAAAATTTCTATCTAATATTATAGACTTGTTAACACTGCTTATCAATAAAATACTTGTCTCTGCTAAATCACCTGTAAGTCTCACAAATATTACATAGTAAACTAAACCTTAGTAACATCATATATAACATCTACACTCATCCTTCCATATATATGTACCTTACTCTTACTAGCATCTGATCTTTCGATAAGCAATTCTACATCAATTAAAGGGGTTTTCCCTTATGATATAGATTCCACCATATATATCTAGAGTCAAATATTACTATTAAATAACTCGACAACTAAGAAACTTACTTAGATCATGATAAAATCACTCGGGATCTCCTTAAATCTTTCCTTAGACTCACAGTGTCACACGTCTGTTGACCATTCGATTACAACATATCAACGGCCCAAGGTGAATTTCGGGCCTTGTATTGGTCTTCATAATATTTACGGGAAAATCTCAACGAAATCATGACACATGGTATGATACCACATGTATCATACCACGTATCATGATTCCGCTGAGATTTTCCCATAAATATTATGAAGACAAACAAAAGGCCCGAAATTCACCTTTGGTCGTTGATTTGTTTTAAATCCAACAGACGTGTGTCATGTGAATGGTGGAAGGTTTCTTTCAGAGAGAATTGGGTGTGTTAACACTCCTTTAGTTAATCAATCTCTGAAAGTACTCAATCGCCATACCAACTATAAATGTTTTAAAACCATTCGCCATGACAAATATATTAATTCAAATATTTGGTAAATAGTTTCGCCATAATTTTATAAAAATGGTATCCATTATTTAAATATTCACCAACCAATATCAATATTTTGACACATAATTCACCTTCAATATTAATAATTTTATTATAAAAAAAATTATAGTCGCCATTTTTTTATAAAAATTGTATACACTATTAAAAGATTCACCACTAAATATCCATATTTTGACAGATAATTTGCCATCACTATTAAAAAAATTTCCCCAAAACACATGTGATTCGCCACAATTTTATACTTTTCAGGAAGGGGGGTTTCCTTAAAGTTATCCTTGTAGCTCACTAATTCTCAAATTGATACAAAGATAATTCAAATGCTCTTGATTGCTATGAAATTGACTATAATGGTGATGCTTTGAAAATAAATTTCTAAAATGATTATTACTCTCAAAATGCCTCATACTTATAGTAAATTCCCAAGGGTAGGGGGTAGAGTGAATTAACCATGATTTACCTTTGGTTGAGTCAAATACTTTGCAATGTTTTTAAATGGAGGGACAATTTAAAGGTTTGTCTCAAAGCTTTGGACAAAAGGACAAAATTGAGTGGATGAGATTGAAACTTTAAAATGAGTGATCAAGATTCATTTTTTTTTTAGTGATATATGTCTTTTTGTCCTCAATTCTCATTGGTTGCTCAACTTTGTTGAAAGATATTAGGATTAATTAAATTCAATTAATTAATTAAATTTAGCCATGTAAGAGAATATGTTCATTTTGATTTTTGATTTAACAACTATACAATTAATTGATTAAAATCAGTTATATAGTGTTTTTCACCCCTTTAAGCTTGTATTTAATTATTTAATGTCATTATTTTATTTTTCTTTTGATTTTATGATTTTGTCCAATTTTATTTAATAAATGTCCATTTAATGTGATTTGATCCTTTTTATGAGAATTAGTGCATTTTGATTAAGAATTTGCCATTTGATGATTTAAAAGCACTTGTCCATTTTTTAGTGTCTACAGCAGAAAAGAAACATTTTACCATCTAAGGGCCTACCAAAAGAGAATGTCTAAAGGATATAACAAAAAGGTATGTCATCGCAACTTTCAAGTTTGTGACCTTGTTCTGAGAAAGAACCCGAAAAATTAATAGCATAGGGAACAAAAAGGAAAATTTGACCCTAGCTGGTTGGGTCCTTTTATCATTACTACATCATTCAGTTTCTGATCTTATTAGTTGGCTACTCTAGAAGGCGGCGTTCTTTTAGATCCTATCAACACTCTCCACCTGAAATGTTTCCAAAGCTAGATATTTTATGTCTTGTACAACAACTTGTGATCCTAAAAAAATTATAAAAAGCAATATAAAGTCCTAGAAAAATTCTAAAAATCATATACAATCCTGAAAAAAACCTAAAAAGCATATAAAGTCCTAAAAAAATGATCATCCTAGTGAAAACTTGGTAAATAGGCGCCTTGATGTATCCACAAAAAATTCTAAAATCTAAAAAATACAAAAAGAAAAGAAAATTTGAAAAAGAACAAAGAAATCAAAAAGTATAAAAAGTGTCTTGGTGAAAACCTGGAAACAGGTGCCTTGGTAGAAAAAATAGAATAAATTCCAAGTTGTGAAAACCTAGCAAATAGGGGCCACTTGTAACTAGCACTCTATCTATCAAGGCATGGTTGAGCTCTCGTGCTTTCATTATCCTCATTTACATCCATCTCTCACTTCACGTCTCCTTTGTGTCATCCTATACTGAATTTGGTCTTAGTTTATTCCTTGGTTCTTATCTATCACTTGGGGGTAATCATCACCAATCTATCTGAGTTGTTAACGCTTCACCACTTGACCGATCTCTTGAGCTTAACCTGAGCCAGTATACCAATCCCTCCCAATGGACAATTTTCCACTAACACACTAATTAGTGTTTCTCAATGACCCAATCCTACAGTGTTTCTCAACACTACCTCTCTCAACATCACTATGTTTCTCAACACATATCGCATTTTGCACTTTCACTCACACGTGCACTTCAACAAAAGAACAACGGTGTTTCTTAACACCCAACATAAACATGAACCTTAAAAAAGTGAAATGACTAAGATATGTTGAACCTATTTTATTGTGTGTTGTCCGTTATCATTCATTTTCTTTTGTTACATCTTCAAAGGTTTCTCAATGATGTCTACATGACTAGAGACTCACAATTGGGGGAATAATAGTTTCTTTTATTTTTTATTTGTGGAATAACTTTCACTAATCCTGAGTTGTCTAAATAAATTGGGTGCATGTGGTAATATCCTTCATTATGATTTGAATTTTTCATATACCTTGACCCAGTCTAGCCTTAGGAGAGGTTGAAACTATCTCCTTGTTTTTTGTTTGTGTGTCCTACGTAAGATGGCACTCATAGTTATCTTGGTAGCTTATGCCTCAATACAAGTGGAATCTTACAATATCAAACTAAAAACAATGTTCAAGTCATCTCAACTCTTGTGCCTAAATGCTTACATGTGTTTCCTCCATCCGATAAGGTCATATTCATATCTTCATGGTTTCTCCCACAATAGTGAATGTTGTATTGACCTCGATGTTCCTAAATGCTCAAATGATGATAAATAAATGACTACAAGATCAGAGACTTGACTTGTTTCTTATGCTAAATTTCATGCTAGGGTTTCTTTGTTATCTTGGGTCTTGGTTCCTTTGAGCCATCCTTCCTTTCTCTCCAACGATGAGATCAACTACAAAAAACTTTGACTAGTATCTATAAGAGTCAAGGTCAATATCATCATAAAAGGTGTTCAAAGTGCTAAGTTTTCATTATCATGTGTAGCTAAATATGAAAAATAACAATAGGATAAAAGAAATACATATCAAAGGCATACATGATGTAAGAGCTGAAAGTAAAAGCATCATCAATATCTACTGTCCAACATCAGTGACAAAAGTATGAAGTAAAGATATTTTAACATATAAATCAATACCATACAAATGACATGAGATATATCGACATAAGCTTAAAGAAAATGATCAACAACAGTATACATCAACATCAATCAGAATATACAAAACATACATCATGATCAAGGATAGAACACACCAAGAGAAGAGACAATAGTTGTAACCAAAAGAATATCTGTCATATATATATCAAAAATGTCTCAAATACAAAAATGGTGTATCCTCAATGAAGATACAACAATGAGTACATCAAAATAGGAGAAGGGGATAAGATGTAAGAAAGGTAAAATCAAGAATAGCTCCTTCCCTCTGCCTGATCTCTAGGTGGAGGAGGAGGGGCATCTTCTCTTATGGGCACTAGTTCTGGCATGGCTCCCTCGAACTAAGAAAAAAATTGTGTGTAGGAAGGTGCCCTATCTACAACAGGTACCACCCTAATGTATAATGCATAATATTATCAAGCCCTCAAGGCTTGATAGGTGGTCATCTATTGGATATGGTCTCGTGCACTTTATGACTCCCACACCTGCCTATCTTTTTTCACCTGTTGCACCTCCAACATTGCTTCTCATGTCCTGGATGCTGCAAGATCTTCTCTAAGTTATGCAATCTCTTGAACAATGGTCTCATGTGACACCTCATCCCATGGTGCCTCTATTGCTACCTCCTCCTCCATCGACTCCCCTCACTCTAAAGTGGCCTCCCTAGCCAGTTTCTCCTCATGAGATGTCCTTGATCCACCCTCTATCTCACCAGTCTCTCTCCCTCCTCTTCTAGTAGTCCCTCCTCCACAACAACACCTCCCACTGACCCTAGTGACCCTCTCTCTCCCTGTGGTATGTATTATCCTATAACCTAAGGCCTGCTACTACTGGCCCTTGAATCCCATCATCTCCTACCACATTGTCCTCTCTCTCCTCTCCCTACCACTCTCCCCTATGGATCATATGTTGGATCATCTTCATCCAGTCTAGGGACTTGCTCATCTAGATCAGTAAATCTAGGGAAAGGGTGATCAATCAAGTGATGCATGTACACTAGCATAACATTGACATTTATAGCATCAGGTAGGTAATCCCAATTGACCCCAATAAGATCCATCAACTCTTGTATAGCCACAACATAGGTAGGTCATGGCCCCCAGTCTACCTCCTCATTTGAAAATTGAGCATACACAAAAAACTTAGTTGGCGTGTCCTACCTCTGACCGAACTGGAACTAGACTCTGCTGATACAAAAATGCTCAACTATGGGAGCGCACCTGCAAAAAATTATGAAGCATGTTAGAACTAAAGCATAAAGATATAGAAATATGTGGAAATGTAGCAACAACAGTATCTCAAAAATAATAGAAGCATACCTTCCAATCAGTGGTTTTTTGGTGAACATGTAAGACAGCTCCCTCGCAAACCCTGACCACCTCTCGTAGCTTATGCAGGACCTCCACACCACAATAGTCATATCATCTTACTGTCATCGCCAAAATAGTCTTTCCTAAATTGGGTTGTGGATATAATTGGTATAATAAAAAATATATGGCATACCTGCTCATCAAGTAGCCTACGTAACTAGTTGAGCTATAGGGATGTGGTTCCTGGACCATATATGCAATACAATAACCTTGACTTCTATGCTCCTACTATGCTAGTATAGAATCTCATGAATCTCTTTGTGCATGTGGCATAATATGTATGCCCCTCAGTTGAATCTATGAGGCCTACTCAACATTTTCTAAAAAATACAACCCCAGTCACACTGAAACCCCTCTTGGTTGTGATTAGATGCAATGACACATCTGATCAATCCTACTAGAACACATGCCAAAGAATAATATTGGTCATATTACCTCAACATGTAGTCCCAAGTGATATGATGGTCCAATATGGTGTCATTTGCAAACACCCGTCTCAATGTTGCAATCCCCTCTCCTGGATCATGATCATAGAAAACTAACTCCCCAACTATTGGTAATATGAGAATCTGATAGATGTCCTCGAGGGTGATAGTGATCTCACTAGTGGGAAAATTAAAAGTGTTATGCTCACTATGAAACTGCCCAGCCAACACCATCAATAGTGTTAGAGTAGTCTTATGTTAGCTAATAATTAAATCATTTAATTATTAGTTTATCATACTCTAGGCTTAAGTTTCACTTAGGCGCTTTATAATTCTTTAGGGTTTTAGCCTTTAGGGTTTCGTGTTTTCTTTTATAAAGATTCACTTCTTTCATTTCAATAAGGAGATTGTATTTTTTCATCATTGTTAATAGAAGATTATTTTCTTGCAACATGGTTTTGCAGTCTCTGGCCTTTTGGCCGCCATAGCTTTCTATCTTTTTGCTTCTTCTTTGTGACAGTCTTGCATGCAGGTGTTCTTGGGATGATTTGCGTTTGTCAAATCTAACATGGTATCAGAGCTCTCCTGTTGTTCGCTGTTCGAGTTTTATTGAAGCACAGAGGGTTTCAGAAGTTTTTTTGTGGATCTGGGGGCGAGCCGAAATTTGGCTCACCTTGGGCAAAAACGGACACCACCATTGTGTCCGGAAGGCCCAAGAACCCCTAAATCCATATAAAACTTGTCCATTTTGGACACAGTGGCATCTGAGGCAAAAAAATTTTGCATACCAGGGCCGTACGGCCCTGGCACGCACTCCGAGGTGGGTACACGGTGATTTTTTTTTTTTAAAAAATTATATTTTGGGGCCGCCGCCCAGCGGCCACCCCCGCGCCGCCCCGCAGCCACCGCAGCCGCGGCCACCGCCCGAGCGGCCACCGCAGCCGCGGCCCCCGCCACTGCAGCAGCCGCGTCTCCCGCCACCGCGCCACCCGCGGCCCGCCCAGCTGCCGCCCACCCCGGCTCCGCCTCTGCGGCCTCCGCCGCCCGCGCCCTCTGCTCCGCCGGCCCAGCCCACCGCCGCTCCGCTGGCCCCCGCCGCCGGCGCCCGGCCGGTTTCAGCCCCCGCGGGCTGCCATTTGCAGCAGCACGGTCATATGACCGACCAGGGGCTGTGGCCCAGCCCCTGGAGCGCGTCATGCACCCGGGGGCCTATTTTTTTTAGCCCCTGGGGCTCTTTTTTGGCCTTTTTGGGGGTACCTGGGCCTTTTTCGCTCTACAGGGAGCATACGGGGGTCTTTTTCTGACTTCCATATATTGTCGGAAAGCTCTTTCCGAGCTCTTTCCGATGATGGAGGTTAGGGTTTTGGGTTCTGCCGTTTCAATAGTGTTTTTTACTGTTGAAGTCTGATGTCTCTTTTTGCCTTCCGGGAGTCATATCTAGCTCATCCGGACTCCTTTTTCGGCAAACGAGATATCGTCGAAAAGCTGTTTCTGTGTACTATTCAGTGGCAGAGGTATTTCTTCCAGATTCTGCTCCAGGTTTTCACTCCTCCGAGTTATGCAGTTTATGCCCTCTGGTGGTGTGCTTGGTTCTACAGGTCCGGGGATCTCTTCTTCTGAGTTCATAGCTCACTCTTCTTTCTGACTTCTGAGCTTGCATGCTCTTTCTGATGTATTTTTGTTCTGTAAACGCACTGAGATAAAGTGCCCTCTTCTGCATTTCTGGGATCTTTTTCACCTGGTTCAGTTTTAGTATTCGCACTCAGTTATAAAGTGCCATGGGGGGATTCTGATGCATTTGCCACTATAGGCGCATCCACTCTTGTCAAGTGAGCGTACCTTCCATGACATTAGCCCATGTAGATTGTGTCTATGACACCGCCCTTTATCCTGTGTGTGTACTTCTGTTGCACTGTTGGTGTTCCTGGTTCTTCTTCTGCAGCTATTTCTGGTACTGCATTTCAGTGTTCCTGTCACCTCTCCCAGTTCATCATTATGGGGGGGTTCACCTGTTGGTTCTATTGCTTCCTGGTTCGATTGATCAGCTCTTCAGACACTTGTCTTCTCTACCTGATCATGGACTTCAGTGGGGGTTCTAGCAGTATCTTCTGACAGAGTTTTCAGACATGCTTCAGAGGAGTTTCTTGCTCTCTTCTTGTTCCTTTCTCTGGGACATCTTTTGCTTTATGTTTGGGTACCTGATCAGGCCTAGTTGCCGGGACCCATCTTTCCTGCTTTCTGCAGTAGTTTAGCTTTTTTTGCTTCTCCCTAAGTTACACTTAAGGGGGGGTGTTAGAGTAGTCTTATGTTAGCTAATAATTAAATCATTTAATTATTAGTTTATCATACTCTAGGCTTAAGTTTCACTTAGGCGCTTTATAATTCTTTAGGGTTTTAGCCTTTAGGGTTTCGTGTTTTCTTTTATAAGGATTCACTTCTTTCATTTCAATAAGGAGATTGTATTTTTTCATCATTGTTAATAGAAGATTATTTTCTTGCAACATGGTTTTGCAGTCTCTGGCCTTTTGGCCGCCATAGCTTTCTGTCTTTTTGCTTCTTCTTTGTGACAGTCTTGCATGCAGGTGTTCTTGGGATGATTTGCGTTTGTCAAATCTAACAAATAGCCCATGATTAACATAGATATCAGGCATGGTGGTGAGATTCCCAAGACCACACTTCTCAAGGACAACCAACTCTTGTTGTGACAGATGACATACTAATCTCAATGCCTATGGATATGTGCACCAAAAAATAGGATGAAGCAATCATAGCTACAAAAAAACGAACACAAGAAAATGCATCAGTAATCAATACAAATCATGAGAAATTTTTTCTATAAAGAGCATCAAAGTATCACAAAGTCATTACTAAGCATCTCTACAAGACTACAAACTAGCTACAAAGCAAGAAGTATTCCAAAAATAAGGTAAAAAGTGCAAATTTGGCTCATACAATGAAACAAAAAATTCTAGTTTATCGTGCAATAAAACTCATTAAGTCGTGCGATACAATTCCTCAATATGATGAAGTTCCTCGTATCGTACGGTATAAGGGTATCCATCATACGATGAAACATAAGGAAGGGTGTGATAACATTTATGAAACTAGTTTATTTTATGATGACAACCAAAAAGGGGTGCGATGAAACCATTTCATTGCACAGAAAATAGAATTGGAAACCTAAAACGCATGTAAAAATTGACAAAAATGCCTAAAATTTGCAAAATCATAAGTTGGGATCGACTACTTATCGGTACACCATATGATAGAGGTTGGTTGTGTTGCCTCTAAATCTCAAAACAATTATTAAGGATCATAATCAACATCTTTCACTCTCTGGAAGGCTCTAGGCTCTCAAAGTCAATTGTAGCAAATGATTTGAAAATGACCCCTCTAAACCCCTTTTATAGATTTTCACCTAAAATTTAAAGTGCTCAAAATACCATGAAAATTACACCCCTAGCTAATTTCGATGTCTTGAATCCATTTTCAAGATCAAAATTGAAATCCAAGTTTGTTTATCTAGTCAAATTACAAATTCAACCCTTCTAGGTCAAATGTAGTTGACCGTTGATGCTATCACTTCATGTTCATTTCTGCCTTCATTTCTCACCTTCTTGAGATCAATCTGATTCAAATTTATTGCATCCAAGTGATTTCACTCTAGTCAAACCTAGTCAAAATTAAGTCAAATTTGGTCAACATGACCTCAAAACAACTCAAATAATGCTCTAATTTATTTTAAATATGATGGTAATCTAATCTTGATTGATTCTAATTATAATCAATTATCTTCATCAGTCAAATCTTGCTTTGAACTCTCTGCCTTATTTTAATTTTGATCTTGAGGGGGCATGGAAATATAGTAAATCTTCTTCTACAATCAATCTTAATAAAAAAATCAATTCAATCTTCATGGCTTGGGGCATCAGCTTCATCAGGAACCATATCAAGTTGAGATTCTTTGTATCTCTTTGAAAGAGTGATCTCATCACTTCAGGTCACTCAGAAAGGCATCTATTTGATCTTTTGGGGCATGTCAGGTTCATCAAGACCTATATCAATTTGGCATCATTCTTGGGGTATATTAGGTTCATAAGGGCTCATATCAATCTGGTATTGCCTCTCAATTAGGTGATTAGCTTCTTTAGAATCCTTGTCAAAGCAGTCATCTCAAGCTCTTTGACACTGATCAATTTCATCACTTCATATCAAACTAGTTGGTTATCATTATCCTTGGACAAACACTCAATCTCATCGCATCATATCAGGCTGGATACTCTAGTCTCACTTATCAATCTTCGCTCAATCAAGTTTGAATCTTATATCTTTAATCAATCTTTGCTCAATCAAGTTCAGAGTCAGTTTCTCCTTATCAGAAATAGTCTCATTGCTTCATATCAGGCTATTCTCTGACTTATCTGTAATCTATTCCTTGAATCAACGCGTTGCTTGCACATTGATTCAAAGAGGGGAAAATGTAATCACCTAAAATTTGTCTATTAAAACCTAAGCCCCTAATTTTGATCAATTTGCCTTAAGAAAAATTCTAAATTATAAGGCACAATTTAGTAGACATGATTATGTAAGTAACCTAGATAATTTACCTTGCAATCATTTCTAAAATCAAAACTTGGAAAATCATTTAATTGTAAAAAAAAATCCTTTTAATATAAAATCCTAATACTTTTATTAGAAGAGCACATTGTGCAACTTAATCTTGATTAAATGATAAATAAAAGGGGGATTTACTATTTTGTCTTATTCTCTAATCAAGCTTGACCAATCCAAATTCTTGGATTCCCTCACAATGATTGATCTCTCTCACCACTCATCTCTACCTAACATCATTTGCCTCTTAATCTCCACCATTAATTCTTGAGGCACTTTCTTTAAAAGGAAGCTCTTCCTTAGCTCAAGGGTCCCCATCCTGATCCATCTTTGTGCATTCTCTAGTTACTATGCTATTTTGAGTTCTTAGTGTTATTTTGATTTCTTAGTTGCTTTCATTGTAGTTTCTTGCACTCATAGCTCTCTTGCATCCTTATTTTACCTCACTTCTAGAATAATCTTGCATTTCTATCTAGTTTTCTTTCATAGTAATAGTGATTTTGGTAGCTTATTCTTGCTATAGCTTCATTCTAGCTTTTCATTGCATGTTTAGATCATCTTGGAATGGTGAATGCAAGTATTACATCTAATTCATGTATTGAATCTTCCATTTTGGAGTAGTCAATTCACTAATCCTTCATGCCAATCTGATGAGCATTGTAATAAAGGATTACACTCGTTTCAACTTGGAAGCAATAAGCCACTTTTGGAAATTTAGTTGTTCATCGGAATTGAATGCTTCTAGCTAAATTATTGAGCTAATGGTTTATTAAGTGTTGGTTACAATCTAATTGAATACCAATTTTATACCACATAGTTGTTTTATTCTTGTGTATGTAATACAAAGTCTCCTTGGTTCTTCATACCGTGACATATAACATAAAATGCTAAATCAAAATAAGTGCTTGCTAAATGAAAATTACCATATGGTACTCAATATCGCCATATCCACCCATCCTATATTTTTATCCCCCACCTTGCTTCTTCTATCCCCTCATCATTTGCATTATCTCTCCATTCACATTGATTTCATTTATATTCCCTTACATTTGTCCACATCCATTGTATTATCATATTATTTCATCTTGCATGATATAGGCTTGTTAGCCTATCTCTTTTTTTTTTCATCCTTGCAGTATCATTATTGTTCATCTATCATGCATACATCATCTCATCCATTTTGAGAGCACACCCATGTTCTCTTGAACCCAAATGTCCTCTTGAGGGGCATCCTTATCCTCATCTCCCATCATATTTCCTCCTAGTCACTCTTTTGAATGACTGGGATATCTTCTCTAATCCATCCATTTTCTTCCTAGCTCTATGTATTAATTCTCTTTGAAATAATGCTACTTCGTAACACCATCTCAAAGAGGGGCAAAATGTAGATGCCTAAAATTGTTCACTTATATTTGGTCAATTTATACCTATTATTTGTCTATGCTAACCATTTATATTAAATAAATAATTTATTATTATTTAATTGATTGTCCTTGTTCCTCTATTTTCCACTCTATTACTTAAGGTAATTAATTTACCTATCCAACACTACCTTTTAGCCCTTCATCATTCAATTAAATAAACACACTTATTTATTTAATTAAATTAATCTATTTTCTTTTCATCCAAATTTGAATTAAAAATAATGTAAAAAACTCATTTCCCCTCATCCACTTGTATCTTAATCTAAATCCTAATCTCCACCTAATCCCCCCACTAGGAACACACTTAATCCTTTATTAAGTGTGATGAACTCCCCAATCACATTAAGAAAATGGGCTTGACCCTACAAGTACTCAACAAGGAATTTTTAATTCCTTTTATTTCTCTCATCTATATGTACATAAAAATAACAATGGAGAGAGATCTAAGGTGTATGCAAGATAGTTGTCCACTCTCTCTCTCTTAATGCACACCTTGAGGGAAGATGACACAATAGGCTCAAGTAAGACTTAAGCATTAAGTGAGTGTAATGGTTCATTTATATATGATTAAGAATGTAATAGATTTGACAAATTAATCTAATGATTCAAGATAAATGAATAATTAAGATAAATTAAAAAAATTTAGGAAAGTACAAACTAAAAGAAATAGATAGAAACCTATAATTACCAGAAAAAAAAATCTGAAAATTGTACCTACTTGATATCTAAATTTGAGGTTGTTCTAGGTAGAACAAAATGCCATAGGTGTTCTCTTCTAGGGAACACAAACGTGAGGAATTTTGTTCACTACGAATCTACCCAAAATTTTGACTAACAATCCTGGAAGTCTTGACCTTTTCAAATCTATTCCAATAGCTACATTGCTTATACCTACACACAAAAATAGGGAAAATGTTATGTAAAGGAGTTTTCCTTGGTCAAACCTCTATTTAGGAATCAACCTTGAAAATGAAATAAGATTGTATGAAGGAAAGTAAACCTAAAGGTAAATATCAGATCTACCATGCTAATACCTTCTTGAATAGATATTGAGATCACACGTATTCATGAAGATCCTTAAATATCACTTTTTTTGAATTTGATGACGTTGAAATGAAGAATGGAATCAAGGATGCCTGGACAATTGTATTGATCTATGAATGCTACTCCTATATCTTCAATGTTGTTATGCTTAATTGAACACTTTCTATAGAGGAAGAATGGATAAGAATATATAAGGATCATATTTCTTGCTTGAGAACTCCTCTAATTTGAAATCATGGGAGATAATATTGCTTCAATGGAGAAGATTTACCCTAAAATTGCCTTGGATTCTTAGAGAGAAACTAGGTTTTAGATGCTTGCCTTCAAATATTGAAATCACTTGATTGCTTGAATGCTTCTTGAACATAGATAGCTTGTGTATATTATTAGTTACCAAAATAAGGAGAGATAGGGTATTTATATACATTATCACATATTTTGGGATTCAAAATTAAGCTAAGTCAACCACAAGATCCAATTTTCCATCAAAACACTGCAACGGGGCTCGAGTTCAAATTTGGGCCCATTCCTTAGGGAACAAAAAGCCTAGGGTATTTTGTTCATAGGAAAAAAGCACCAGAATTCAAATGAGAATTTGATAAGATAGGGAAGGTGCAAGATCATGAAGAAACAGGTAGTTGGATCAAGCATAATGGACATGAAATCTCAAAATTGCCAAAACAGGGCCTAATTGAGCATCCAAACATAGGTGCTTTTTAGGGTAGTATATTTAGCTCCTGCTTTAGTGGGAGCATGAGAAAAAACTCATGCTCACAATAAAGTAGGCCAATGCATTAGAATAATTTCATCAAGGTTAATGAGATAAGAAAACACCAAGCCCCCAAGTGACTTAATTCTTCATCAAATCCAAAACCATGATGGGAAAGGAAACACTCAAAAGAGAGAGAGAAAGACAAAGAAAAAGAGACATAAAAAACTAGCCTAGTAAGGTATTTCCTTATTGTCGATCATGCAAAGGGAAAATGTTGTAAAAGATGGAATTGATAGCCTAGAAAGTTATGAGATTCTATTCAAACCATCAAAAGGAATCATTCCTTAAGGAAATCCTATCCCCATTAAGGGATTAAAAAAAGTGGTCAATCTAAGGACCAAATGAAAGCAAGAAGGATCAATCTTAAGATCCACTAAATAATGCACAAGGCATGATAATGTAAAGATAAACATAAGGAAATCATTGTCTCCTTGGACATCTCCATAATAATATTGCTTTAAATTATTGTGTGTGTGTGTGTGTGTGAAAAATATAAAATAAGGAGTGGAGTGTATGTCACCATGTTAAAGTGATTGCAAGTACCTAAGCATGGGAAATAGTTTAAACAAAGCATACATGCACCCACAAGAAATTTTTCCACTATGAGATTCCCCCAATAAATGACAAACTAAGGGAAATGAAGACATGAGAAAAGAGAGCACATAAGGGATCTACTAAATCTTGGGTTAATGTGGTCATATGATAACTCATGTATATCAGAATTATATCAAAATGAATTGTCATCATCTCCTAGAGGTAGCAGAACTACAAGTACAATGGAAGAAGATCACATAAGAGGTCCATTGAAGAGTCTTTTTTAGCCAGTATTATGGAGACCAAAAATAATGGTAGCTACTATTTTGCATCATCACCAATCATACAACACAAAGGAATATTTTTAAACAATGGAACATGCACAACATAATATGTATATAATATATAGAAAAAGTGAGATACAAATAGATAAATGTCATGGTAGGTTGATTCCTTTATCACCTTGTGCCAATAGAGTAAAAATGGTCATCTAAATAAATCTAAACAAAACATATTTAACAAGAACCACATCATGGGGGAAGCACATTACAACTGAAAAACATAAAGAATCCACCACACAAGAGGAGCTAATCAAGCATATCACCTTCCCCCTATCTTGGTCTATATCATTTAGGGAAGGTGAGAAACACACAAGATGAGTAACATCAAGCATGATAGATGGAACAATAGCTAGTTTGAAACAAGGACCATGCTCTAAAGATGGGTCACTTTTTTTTTTATCACTGAGAGATAATTATTTTTCAAATTGTGCTAGTAAATCATGATTAATATCAATAATCTCATATGTATTGAATTATAATTACTAGCATGAACATCATTTTTATTAGAAAATTTGAATTAATCATCAAGAGTGTCTTCTTCATCCAAATTAATCAAAATAGGATCTCTAATCTGAATAGAATCATCATGTTTGTTCAGTTTCACCTTTTTGAGATTAAGTCCCCCCTCTTGGGCTATGCATGGGTTGATCAAAGGGAATCAAATAATTATTAGGTGTCTTAGAGAAGTAAAGGTTTTGGGAATCACATGCATAGGCTCTAACACGCCATTTACGATGACATTCATGAGCACAATAATTACATTTAGTTTTTTTTAGATTTGGTTTGGTTTAGGATCAATCAATATAAATTTCATTTATTCTTTAAGAGGGGGGACTGAAGACACCACACTAAGTTGACAAATAGAAATTTAAGATTTCTTATAGGATATAGGAGCTGGAACTAAAGCATAAAAAAGAGGTGTAGGAAGAAGTTCAGGTTTAGGACAAGTAGATGGAACTATAGGAGAGGAATTCCTATGTTCACAAATCTTCTTAATATTGAAATTTTGATAGATAATAAATAATTATCTTTGTAAGGTTTGACCGATTAAGGTATGGAAGGACAAAAGAAATCAAGTTAAAATTTTGCTCGAGTAGCTAAAGGCTGATAGAGACTATGATTCATCATGATGATTTCTCTATCATGGAAAAATTTCAAACACTTGTGGATAAGAGAGACTGTAGCTTTCATGGAAGTCAACTAAGGAAGACCACGACAGACTTGAAACTGATTATAATATGGGATGACAATAAAGGTGACATCTACGGTTTTCTTACCAACTTCTGGGAAGAGTAATAGAACCATGGGTGGAAAAAATGAAATCATTTAATGTTTTGATCATCACATCATATTTATCATAGAAATCTTGTTGGATTTGTCTAGTGTAAAGATACTCTTTGATTATAACTTTCACCATGCAAGTAGGATCTATAAGGACTCAACAAGAAGTAAGACCACTAATCTTCATAACTATGTAAAGATGATCATCATGTGTCCTAATAGTCTCACAAGGATCAAAGGTAATTCAAAGATCGGTTCAAGTTGGATTTGGGTTTGGATTGATCAATAAGGTTGAATACATTATTCGATTGGGTAATCTTAGTGTCCTAGGTCACAATGGTAGGACAAAAACATGGGTAGATGAGAAAGGAATGAAATGAATAAACTCAATGGTATTGGTTGAATGTGAAGGTAAAGGGTTGATATAGATTTGTAGGTTTTGGTTGGGAAGAGAAACATATTATTTTCCTTGATCATTAGCACCCTCAATAGATATAGCATTAGAATCAATGAGGTCTTGAAAAATAGTTTTCAAAAGGTAACATTTCTCAGTATCATGACCAAGTTGACGATGATACTAGAAAAAAGATTTGGGATCAAATTTTTTGTTACTTTGTTTGGAATGATCAATTGGCTTAATGGGAGGAAATGTTAAGACATTGGAATTAATCAAATTTAACATCACATTATGCAAAGATTCAGAAAGAGATGTAAAATTATGAGAAGGTTTAAAATAATATGAAAAAGGAGTCACACCTTTGGATGCTTCTGCCATTTGCAAATCAACATTGTTTGATTAATTATTGATCTTGATGAAGAATTTTTGTTTTTGAAACTTGTGAAAAGACTATGATGCAATGTCACTCTTATCAACTCGAGTCATTAGAGTGGTGCTCTCAAATTGACTCACTTGAAGTTGATAATTATGAAGCACTCCACATGAGTAAAAGAAGAAAACTTAGAAAGCAATATCTTATCCCTAATGTGTTTTTGTAAATTAGCAATGAAAATATGTTGAATATCAACATCAGACACATGAGAAGAAATTTGAGCAAGAAAATGCTTAAATCTACCAAAGAAATAAGTTTATTTTTCTTTAACACCTTGTTTACAATGCATTAAATTATTCAAATAAATCTTAGGACCAATGTTATTTTGAAATTATTGGATAATAGCATTTGAAATTTTTTGGAAAGAACCAATGGAATTAGGAGGAAAAGAACAATACCATTGCAAGTCCTTATCTCGAAAGGTTCTAGTAAATTCAGCTTAGCAAGGAACCTATGGTCATGAGAAAGTCACTACACAATATTTGAAAAGTCTTAACTCGGTCAAGGGATCACCTTTACCATTGTAAGTCTCTAAATGGGGTATTTTCATATATTGAGGAATAACAACATGAATGATATCCAAGGAAAAAGGGCTAGTAATGTCACAAGTAGAGATGTTAAACCTGGATTGATTCATAGAGGCAATTTGTTTTTTCAAGGATGAAACAATTTGAGCAAGGCTATTAATAATAGACTTGATAGAGAGGTTGGCATGAGACATATGTGAAATGTTGGGACCATTATGGGAAATGGAAGGAACATTGGAATAATAAAATGAAATATTTTTGTAAGTATGCATGGATGAAGGTTGTGAAACATATGGAACATTTGAAGGAGGAGGGACAATAGGATTAAGTATGGTTCCAAGTATAATACCCCAAAAATGGGCCTCAATACAATTAACCCCCTATATCAACAAATTGATCAAAATCGACCCTAAATTCCTAATCCAAGGCACATCTGCATATCAAGCTATCAAAACTCTAATCTATTTTATCACAAATCTGCATTGGGGAATATTCTTAAATGTTCCTAATTTATCTTAATTATCTCTAATTAAATATTATTTGGTGATAAATGATATTATGTTATTTATCCTAAGTGCAATTTATCCTATATAATTTAGTTAAATCTAATTTTGAATAAAATTTGATTTAATAATTGATTAACCCACAAATCAGTTATTTAAGTAATCAAATGGGTTGAGAATATTACACATGGAAATTAGATAAATAAATCAATATTAAGTATTTATCTACACACAAATCAGAAGGTTCAGTTAACTCAAATCTAACTATCTGACTCATTCTGTTAAGTTTCTAACTCAACACTTGATTGTGAGTCAAAAAGTTGATTTGCATGATCATCGAAAGTTAACTGTTTCTAATTCCATGATTACTTGTCAATCAATCTGATTCAATCAAGGAGTGATTTGTGGTTTTTCCCATGAGTCTTCAAATCTGGGTTTTCTATGTAAATGACCCTTGGTTCTTCACAAAAGATGTGCAATCTTGAGAATAAAAGAGTTATACTGTCAATTTCTTTATTGATTGTGCCTCCATTGAGATCATTTCTATTTACATTTTCTTAGTTTTGCATTCTTAGTTGATTTCATTTCATTGTCATCATAGCTTTAGATCATTTCATCTAGTTTAATTGTTATTATTGCATTTAAAACCACCAAAATATAGCTTAGCTTTTGCATCCATTTCAATCATCTAGCATTCAAATCCTTTGTCTAAACGTCGCATTGTCACTAGTCTCAATCATAATCTGAGAATACTATACTCACGTCTCTTAGAAGGAAGTAGATCATCTATTTTATGATAGATTCGTTGATTACTTGCTTATTTATCATTTTCCTGTAATGTTCTACTATATTATTGTGTCTTCTTAACATATACAAATTTAACACACACATTTTTGGTGCCCACCGTGGGGCCCAATATCGGGTTTTCCCCTTTTATTTATCATCTCATTTATGTACATTTTTCATTTGGTTATCAGATTCTGTGAATTTTTCGTACATTACACATGAAAATATTGTATGAAACTTTGGATTTATGTATCAAATAATCTTTTCTATCGTGCAACATACGACGTTCACGTATCATCGTGCCGGAGTGGACCCATTGTCGTATCATATCAAATTTTCGGTGTAGATAGGTATCGTGTGTTGTATGACACTCAATACTAGTTTTTCATTATCATATGGGTTTTTGTGATCATTTTTCAAGGTTTTTCCATGAAGTTTGATTAGTAATAATTATGACCATTGTTGTTTGCTAATGTATGATCATTTTTCGACAGTCTAACACTTTTTACAGGACATATGGAGAAGTATTGAGCATTAAAAACTTGTGAAATCTGAATTGGCCTATTCTTTTCTTCACTTTTAAGCCCTTGTATGAGAAAACCTGTCAGAAATCGCTTGTCAAAGAAAGCTCAATCAACTTAAAATTTATGACTTGTGGTTTTGTAGGTTGCCAAATTTTTGTCAAGAAAATATTATGTCTGATTAAAATATTTTTCATAGGCACATAGTTAATTAATTGTGTGTGGCATATTGACATTGTGGTAGATACTGAGGGACTATTGTCTTCTCTTTTATAGAGAATAAAAAACTAGAAGGTATCCCTCCCCTGGCAATATACGTACTATTTCTAGATTAACTTTGTTATGCGTAGCTATGCATTTCTCTTTTCTTAGTAGTTATCTTCATGCAAATGTGAATCCAATAAGGTCATGCCTAATGTGACGTGTCATTGATTTCATGAAAAACTATGACTTGTAATAAATAAAGTTTATTATAACTACCTTGGGTGCCACCTTCATAAGGACAAGGTGTTGTTGCAAGGTGAACCCACAATAGTGGGTTACACTTTTTTAGATGAAGGAATCCTCATTTTTGGGTAAATGAAAAAAATCATAGGTTTCAAGTAGAAGTCACTTTGGATCGGAAGTCTTTTCTACTTCTAATCAAAAGTCCACAACTTTCAATTGAAAGTCCAGAATACCCAATTTTTTATCGAAAACTTATTTTGAACAAAAGTCATTTTTAATTATCTTTTAATTCATACTTAGGGGTTTTGATCAAAACCCCTTATGTAGGGGGTTTCAATCAAACCCCTTTATTTTGGGTTTTCTAAAAAATGAAACCCCTGAAATGTCAGGGACTTTCAATAGAAAGTACTTTCTATCAAAACCCCTTAATTTCTATTGAAACCCCTTTTTCAATTAAAATTAATTTCTATCAAAAGTCCCTGTCTAAGTTACTCCCCCAAAAGCCAAGCAAATTCTGCACTTTTCTATCAAGGGAAAAGGACAAGGTTGGGGGATTATGCTCTTCTCTTTTCAAGAGAATCATAAACCTAGATCTTGTGGTCCCCAACTGCACATTTCAGTTAAACCCTAGCGGGCCTGTCGAGGTGGAAAAATATCCTGAGAATGACCCAAAGTGATACAACATTTTTGTCGTGTTTCTAATTCACTATAAATACATGCCTGAGGGGATGAAAGCCCCGAGGGACATTGTTGAGCTTGTTTGATTTATTAGACATGGTTGTGTATTGTGATGAGTGGAAACCATGCTTAATATCCTTCTTGCGGTACTTCACATGCGTTAATTGCTCATATCATCCTGTAATGGGACTATGAGATTCAATGATGAATGGATGCCTTTATTAAAATCCTAAGCTAGTGGCCATAGATCTACCTTTGAAGGATTTGTAGTGCTTCTGCGAGGTGCATATTAATCACCCCAAGAAATTTGTTATATCAAGTTGCTTCCAACGTTAACACCCAAACATATATGGGCGTCAGTATCCATTGTGTATTATTTGCCTCCCATATGGTGGGGAGTTGTGGGATGTGTTCCTAAGTCAATGAGCAAGTGTTGCATCTCTTCTCCTAGTTAGGTTAAGCTATGTGTGTTTGATACATTGAGTCAGTTCCCAAAGTATTTTATGTGATTGTAAACCTACTACTATGTTAAACATCCTCAAACAATCAGAAATACACATATCCTAAATTGGAAAACAAACTGAAAACAAGACATTAAAAAATTTAGAAACTTGAAGCAAAAATCCTTTTCTGGTATCAATTGTCATTTTATCCTGTCAATTATTGTACGACAATTGTTCAAAATCTTGCATTGTCGTATCAAAACTACTTGTTTGTTGTATCAGAAGTAAGTGTGTGTCATACGAACATTGTCAACATTTGCAAGCAACAAAATCATTTTCTAGCTTGAACTATCATACGGGCTACTAAATTGTCATGCCAGGGTCCATTATGTGTCGTACGAGCCTACATATTGTTGTATGGTATTTTTTCACAAACTTTCAGAACCCCCATGCTTTTAACAGGAGAGTCAATCAACCCTATGTTTTGGATAGAAATCTATCAGAAAAAATCATTGTTTCAGGTACATAGCAGGTAAAATAGTAAGCCTCTTTCATTTTCCTTAGGTGTTCTATATTACTCAATTTGTCATCTTGGACGTCAATCTGAAATACATATTCACCTTGTGCCAAAAACCTTGTCAAACAACTCAAAATTGTCATCATCTCTCAAAGACTAAATATTGTATATCAGTGTCCACTATTCTTTGGGCTTCTACCCATAGATCTCGGATACTACATCCTTCTCTTACGTCAAGTTCATCTTTTCATCTACAATCCAATCCAAGCTCATATTGACAAGGTTATGTCACTTGGTCTTTCTAGATCAGATTGTCATTTTAGTTGTCTTATCTTGCTCCAAGATTCACCTAAAAGTTAATGGTGGAAACAACAGCTGCTTCACATAGAAAACAAAGAGAAGATCCAAATACATCATCCTCTTCTTCTCTAATTGCAAGAATGGCTTCACCAATTGCCTATTTCTATCATACAGAAGACAATCCACTATTCAATCAAATATACAATTATAATCTTTATGAGGAAGATGAGTTAGGCAATCTATGCCTAAAGAGAAGTAACACACCTCCTCTTGACTCAACTCAAGATAACAATCAGCACGTTGATATGTCTCAAAGAGCACCTAGTCATAGTTCACAAGGCCATGACTCTGATGAAGGAAAGGTTCAAGAGCCCACACCTTTAGAAATTGCACAATATAAAAATGATGATCTTTTTAAAAAACTCACGAGACACTTCCTTCAAGAGGATAAAGAAGCATACTTCCTAGAACTAGCCCAACAAGGGGCTAAACTTCCTCATAATTTTAATATTGAAGACATCGTAACACAAGAGGAATAAATCCCTATCACAGCCATGATGCAACAAATGCATTATATGCAAGTCAAAATCAACAAACTGGAAAAGGAGAAAGAACCCAAAGAATTATCAATGGATGCCTTATGTCCATTTCCATTCGATCGAAACTTGTATATGCCACCACTCCCTCAAGGGATTGAGATACTAAAATATGACAAATATGATGACAATTCAGATCCACAAGATCATGTTAGGGAGTTTTTCACCCTATCAATGGATTTTATGCATGAACCAACCTACCTAATGTGTCTCTTCCCATGATCTTTGGGGGGGGCATCCATTAATTGGTTCTCCAAAATACCTCCAACAATCAAATATTTTCAGGAGTTGATCAAATTTTTCTATCAACAATACTCCTACAACATTCAACATCCTATCACAATGATAAACATATGCAACTTAAGGTAGAAAATGGGAGAACCATTCCTAACTTTCCTCAAACGTTGGAGGAAAAAGTTCTCACTATACCCTCGAAAAATTATGGAAAATGAGAAAATGGAAATCTTTATCAATAATCTTATTCTAGAAATCAACTATCACCTCTAGATTAAAAATCAAACTTCATTTGACAAAATGATAGATAGTGCCATGAAAATAGAGGATGTACTTGTTTGCAAGGGAGATATCACGCTTTACAAAGAAAACAAGTACAATTTAAGTTCCAATTCACACAAAAAACATAAAGTCAAATTTTGGAACAAGAAAAAAAATGTTGTCACAGATGGTGTTGTTGATCAAATCGGTGCTACACCCAAAGTACTAGCATTCAACTTTACGATTGGTACTCAAGCCATAAAAGCCTTAGAAAAGCAAACAACTGAGCCCCCTAAAAAGTCAAATGAATACAAACCATGGGTTACAAAAAAAAAGCGTGAGTTCACTCCTTTGGGTGAGTGCTTGGAATCTTCCATGAAAAATTTATTGGCAAATAACAACATCATGCTACCTGAGATGAAACCTTATGACCCATACGTCAAACCTAAGTGGTGGAAGGAGACCGATTTCTATGATTTTCACTGAAACAAGGGTCATAAAACCAATAGTTGCATGCACCTGAACATCTTATTCAAGATAAAATTGATGTTGGAGACATTGTTATTGACAACCATAAATCCAATACTACATTTGTCAAGAAGGACAAAGACAATAGATCAACTAATACGATCACTAGATCTCAAGCTCAGGTAACTCTTCTAGGAATAAGCTTGGGTTCATCAAATGCCCCAAAAGTACCACTCAACCTTACATCAACAACTAAACAAAGGACTGCATCTAAATCTTCCAATTCTAAAGAGTCCAAAACAACATCTTTGGGATACAACATTATCCAACAACTTCAACACACTAATGTGAAGATCTTCATACTTGAGTTGCTTCAAATTTCTCCTGCTCACCGAGCAGTTCTAGACAAAGCTCTCATAAATTCTAATGTTCTAGAAGATCTTGACCTTGATCAATTTTACACCATGGTGGGTCATTTAACATCTCCTCAATACATATCTTTTTCAAAAGAAGATGATAATTCACTCAATCATCCACATAACCAGCCATTACATATTGAAGTCATGATTGAAAATCGCCTTGTCAAGCAAGTTTTGATAGATGGAGGAGCTAGTCTAAACATTTTTTCATATAAACTGGTTACTCAACTAGGGTTATCAAAAAATGCTATTGATTCAAAAAAGAAAATAACAATAAAAGCATATGATGAGCAAGAAAGATCTTCAAAGGGAGTCATCGTTCTGCCTATCAAAACATGACCTGTAATCAGAAACATCACTTGTCAAGTACTGGACCTCTCACTAACCTATAACATCCTTTTAGGAAGGCCATGGATTCATGAAATTCAATCCATACCATCAACATACCATCAATGTGTCAAGTTCCCATATAATGGTGTAGAGGTAACAATACCCACATATCTGTCAGTATCTTGCAATGCTTTGAAAGAAAGCACCGACAAACTTGTTCCAAACAATAGAGAGCCTTCTAAAAAATAGAGTGATGTAGCCTCCACATCCAAATTAGAAGACATAACAAAGGAGATCAAAATCAAAGATATAGGGATGGGAGAATACACAATAGAACTAGTTCTATCTCTTACATCTCTCCCACTATCACCTAAATTTTATGGGCAACCTTTAGAGAAAATGAAACCTACAACTAAAGAACCATAGGTAATCTATGATAGGAGTTTCATCACAGAATAGGTATCCAAACAAGAAACAAATGAAGAAGAGTCTATACTAGCTTGGTTATACAAAGATGAATCTCAATCACAAGCGGTTCAAGATTGTGAATCTAAATCACTTAAGATTCCTTCAAAGTCCTATGGACCAGGGCAAAAGCTAATTTCCAAAATGGGATACACTGGAACATGACCTCTAGGAACAAGAGGAAAGGGTATCATAAAATCCATTGAGAACTTTGGAAAAACAAACAAAGATAAAAGAGGCATAGGATATCAAAGAAAAAATTTCCATCTCAATGGGAAATCTACCTATGTCATAGAGAAAATAGAACCAGGAAAAAATGCTCCATACACTAATGGTACTCAAGAAGAGGAAGAATCATATCATGAAGACATTGATGATTTAGAGAAAATAGATGTTTTTCCTTATGAATGTATACCTCAGCACATCCTGGACCTTCTTAATGATGACAAGAAACCTAAGGAAAGAGTCAATGTGGTAGACACACAAGAACCTACTACTGCACAAGAATAAAATAGTAGACAAGAAACAATCACAACATAAGAACTGACTGATCTAGAAAAAAAACAAGAAGAAGAAGGTATACCCATCACCATAGCTGAACATTTGGGATACTCTAGTGAAACTAAGACATATTCACATGAATATGAATTTCATTCAGAATCTAAAGGAAACTTTCCTTGGGGAATTCATCCTAATTTCACACATGTTATACACGAGATCCTAATGAGGAATCTAATGACTATGAATGGGGAGTTGTTCCGAAACTAGAAGAAGAGGAGCTCATAAAAGACAAACATATCAATGTTATTCACCAATACGAACTTACTTGACTGACGTGAGATGAGAACTACATGACAGACCTTGTGGATCTAATTCACTTATTACCAACGCATGATCCAATGATGACATTGAGACGCTTAACAAACTAAACATCTTAAGCATAAGTATCACCTTAGAATTCAAGAGTCGGATCATAACCAATTATGACAACACTGTATGTGTAAACACTCTCAAATGGTCCTTCTCAAAGCTTACTACCAAACATGTATAACTTATTGACCATTTGTGCAGAGACCCAAGCCACAATATCCACACTTTCCAAATGGACTATGCTTTAGCTTGTTACCTGAATGTGGTTGAACCTATGACAACTTCAATCAATGAACCTAGCATAATCATGATAGATTTGGATATCAAATATCTCAGTCAGAAAAATAAAAACAAAAGGAACAAGAGCTTTAAGGGTGAAAACCACTATGTGGCAGTCTCAGAGCCCAAAATAGTAAAAATTAAAGACGTATCCGAGGGTGAAAACCTCTCTAAGGTGCCCAAATATGATATATTTGGTGTCCTTCTGAGTCATTTATAGGATAGATCACCAATTTTGATAGAACCAACTCAATCTATCAATTTAGGCACATTGGAAGAACCTCAGTTGATTCATGTTGCACAATCTCTATCAGAGGAAGAGAAATAGGAATTTACCATATTCTTAACGGAGAAAAAGATAAAATTTGCATGGAAGTATTCAGACATGTCGAGATTAGATCCTAATCTAATTATGCATCATCTATCTATAGCTCCAGGAGTTAAACCAATCAAGGAGAAGTTGCAAAAAATGCACCCTCATGTTGCACTTCTTGTTAAAGCTGAGCTAGAGAAATTACTCAAGGCAGGATTCATCTGAGTCATAGACTATGTTGAATGGATATCAAACATAAATCCAGTGTTAAAACCATATAAGTCTATCCAAGTATGCATAGATTTCAAAGATGTAAATAGAGCATGCCCAAAGGATGACTTTCCACTACCAAATATTAATATGATAGTGGACATGACTATGGGATTTGAAATGTACTCCTTAATAGATGGATTTTATGGATATAACCAAATAAAGATAGCCCCAGAAGATCAAGAGAAGATAGATTTCACCTATGCATGGGGTACTTTCTGCTGGAATGTAATTCCATTTGGTCTGAAAAATGTCGATGCTACTTATCAAAGGGTCATGACATCTATCTTTCATGATATGATGCACAAAAACATGGAGGAATATGTGGATGACACATTGGCTAAATAAATGAAGAGATCTGAACACTTATCTGAATTGGGTACAATACTAGACATAATGGAAAAATTTAGTCTCTGACTAAATCTCAAGAAATGTGCCTTTGGTGTCACTTTAGGAAAACTCCTAGGATACATTGTTTCTAAGAAGGGTATATAAGTGGATCCAACAAAGGTCAAAGCAATCATGGAGATGCAACCTTCTAAGAATATTAGTCAAATGTGTACTTTGCAAGGAAGAGTACAATCTATTAGACGCTTCATCTCTCAATTAGATGATATATCACAACCTTTCACTAAAACATTGCATAAAAGTGTGACTTACAAATGGAGTGAAGAATGTGAAAATAATTTCAACCACATTAAGCAATACTTGGCAAATCCACATATTCTCATGCCTCCTATTAAGGGAAATCCATTGCTATTGTATGTTTTAGCAACAGATACATCACTGGGGGCATTATTGGCACATCATGATGATAATAAACAAGAAAGAGCTATCTATTACATCAGTCAAATCTTGGTGGCATATGAAAAGAATTACTCTATGATAGAGAAAGCATGTCTAGCTATGATCTTTGCATCACAAAAATTGAGACACTACATGTTGGCTCATACCACACACCAGTGGCAAATATAGATCCATTGAAATATTTATTAAGAAAAGCTTCTCTCATGGGTATATTAGCAAAATGGGTAATGATATTGAGTGAATTCAACATCGAGTATGTTGAAAGGAAATCCATCAAAGGACAAGTCATTGCAGATCAATTAGCTGAAGCTCCAATGTTTGATGACCAACCAATGCAAATGGAATTTCCTGATGCTTCTATCATGCACCTATTCTCAAGAACATGGTAATTATTCTTTGATGGTTCTTACACACAAAATGAATCCAGAGCTGGTATCTTGTTCATCATTCCACAAGGATACTCCATTCCAAAGGCATTCAAAATCAAGTTTCCTTGCACTAATAACATAGTAGAGTATGAAGCTTTGTTAAATGGAATGAAATTGGCAATAGAATGGAAAGTAATAGAATTGCACATTCATGGAGACTCCCAACTAGTCATTCACCAATTTAATGATGTGTATCAAACAAAGGATGAGAATCTCATTCCATACAAATGGACGATAGATAATCTAAAGAACTACTTCATTTCTATCACATTTGAACAGATACCCAGAATGGAGAAGAATGCAGCTGACACTGTGGCTACACTGTCATCTATACTCTAGCAACCAGAACATGAGCTACACTATGAATTCCTAGGCTAAGCATTGTCATTCCCCACCTATGATTTCCAAAAAACCCGCATGATTTGCACTATTACTGGTCATGATTCCTCACGTTACAAAAATGTCTATTATTACCTTCATGACCAAGTCATTCCTGATAGCCTTAACTATAATGAAAAATGACACCTTATCCGAAATATGTCACGGTATGTCATCATTGGTAATGATCTATACAAACAAAGTTTGCATGGTACACTCCTTAGATGTTTAGAGTGAGAAGAGTTGAAACACACATTAGAGGAAGTCCGCGATGGTATTTGTGGGTCACATTCCAACAATCTAACATTAGCTCAAAAACTCATTAGTGCAAGGTACTATTGGCCAGATATGGAGAAAGAGGCTGTGAATATGCCAAAAATTGTAAGAAATGCCAGGTCCATGGTAACTTAATTCATGTGCCACGTAGAGATTTGATTCCATTTCCAACATAATGGCCCTTTCAACAATGGGCATTTGATCTCATAGGAGCCATACATCCACATTCATCAAATGGTCACACCCATATAATCACAACAACTGATTATTTCACAAAATGGGTTGAAGCAATTCTATTGACACAAGCAATCGGCAAGAAGATTTCTATGTTCATCCTAAACTATATAATTTTTCGATATGGTATCCCACACTCCATCATCATTGACAACAAAGGAAAATTCAAAAACAAGGACCTAGATTTCTTATGTTCCAAATTCAAGACCACTCAACATTGGTCATCCATCTACCATCCACAGGGAAATGAACAAGCTAAAGCATCCAACAAGAACTTAATCAAGATCTTGCTCCACACAGTCAACAAAATAGGGTGAGATTGGAATCTGATGATAAATCCATCTCTTTGGGCCTATAGGACAAGTATAAGAATGCCCAGTGGGGCTACTCCCTTTGCTTTAGTATATGGGACTAAAGCGGTACTACCTATAGAGGTATAAATCCCATCTCTAAGAATTAGAATGCATGGTCTAGTAACTGATGATGATTACAGAGTGTCTAGGTTGCAAGAACTTGAATTACTAGATGAGCGCAGACAAGTTGCGTATGATCATCTCAAACTATATTAGAAATGAATGTCTAGAGGCTACAACAAGAAAGTCAGACATAGAGAATTTCAGGTCAGTGATCTAGTCTTGAGAGAAAACACTAAAAATCAATCCCATCGAGAACACAAAGGGAAGTTTGAACCCAACTGGTTGGGTCCCCTTGTTGTTAATGCTACTTTTGGCTTTGTATCCTACCAACTCTCAATGATAGAAGGAGAACAACTATGGGAACTAATCAATGTTCTTTATCTAAAGAAATTCTATGCCTAGACATTCAGTATGGATAAAATGTCCTGAAAAGGAAACTAAAAATTAGATAAAGTCTTGAAAAAATGATCATCTTGGTGAAAACCTAGCAATAGGTGCCTTGATGATACATAAAAAAATAGAAAAATGGAAAAAAACAAAAAAAAATGAAAAATGAAAAATACAAAAAAAAAAGAAGAAAAAGAAAAAGTGCCTTAGTGAAAACTTGGTAAACAAGCGCCTTGGTAGCAAAAATAGAATCTCTACCAAGATGGTGAAAACCTGGTAAGCGGGTGCCACTTGTATGAAATGCTCCATCTATTAATGCAATCCTAGTAATCTCCCAACTTTATGTACAATTTTAGTTTGTACATATCTCCTAATGCTTTCATATCTTGCCCTTTCATAGGTCAGTTTGTGCACCACACAACAAGAGTCTAAAACTAATTGATGTTTACAACTTGGGGGCATTCCTAGTCATATCATATGGTCCCCAGTACCTCAGATAAGTGATATCTAGTCAGTGTCCTTCAGTGTCTCATCTGATTCAGTTCTTTTGTCTCCCTACCAATAAAGGATTTTTGCAACTGACACCAACACAAACAAGCACACCACTACAACAAATCAACCTCTTAAATATGCTAAAATATTTTTTTATGTTGACTATTTCACATTATATTTTTGCATATTATGTCCCTTGAGCTAATTAATGATGTCCTTCATGGATTTAAAGAGGCAAGGAATGGGGCATAATCTTTTATTTTTTTTCTACTTGTTAGTGATTACTTACTCCTAATGTGAAATGAGACATTACCCAAGGATGTGAATGATAAAGGGTCACTATGGATACATCTATTATTTTATGACATGAATCATCACAAGTCATTGAAAATAAACTCTTACTCATACTCACATTAGAATGAGGATGAACTCCCCAAGGCTTTGCATGTTTGTATGCAAGGTGTATTCAGGTCATCACAGTACCTATGCTCTGATGCTTATAAAAATTGCTAAATCAAATGGACATGATGTTCAAGTCATCTTGGCTCTTGTGCCTTGGTGCTTATATCTAATCCAAAAAATCTGATTAAAAGTCAATATTCATATGTTCATGGCTGCCTAAACAGTGAGTGTTGTATCAACATCCGGTGTTACCAAATATTCAGTGATGAAAAAGACCAACAAAAGATCAGTGACTAGGTCCTAGGTTGCATATCATTTACATCCTACATTGTGTCTAATTGCATATCATTCATGCTTTGAATTCAGCATAGAAAGTACTTTTCTTAAGATTACACACTTAAAACATCAAAATACCGAGGGTAATGTGGTCTCTTCAACTGAAAAGTAAGAAGTCATTGTCTCAAGTTAAATATCCTTTTTGACAAAGACATAGCACTTTGATTCTTCATGTACCTGTAAAATCATCATGTGGATCACTGCATTTTCATTTACATCATCATTTCATCCATCCATTACATACATATATTTGCATAAATAAACATAACAAAGAAGTGCATTTTCATAATTCATACAACATCAAAATACATCCATAATGCATAATCATACATACATTGAAAAAGACAAATAAACATTGCATACATTTGCATCACATGATGAACAATATCATAAATCAAAACTACAAGTGCAAATGAAGTCAAATCATTAGATCTCATATATATATCAGAATAGTCAAGGGGTACATCTCAAAATATACAATATAATCAGAGCATAAATGTGCATACATATACAACATCAATAATGAGCTACAATGAGTTATACAACATGTACATCAAAACTGGTCAAAATATATAAAACAAGGAGGAAGATATCAAGTCATCTATCTGCTTGATCCTCAATATTAGGTGCATCTCCTCCTCCAGTAGGGGCCTCTACCAGTGGATCTGCTCTAGGTGCTCTCGCTCCCTCAAAACTCAACATATACTGAGAATAGGAAGGCACTCTCTGACCCGATGGGACTCATGTAAAATAAGATGATACATAATATGCCACCCTACTTGTCTGATGGATGACCTCAGCTCACAAGGTGCATATCTTTGCTTTGGCCTCCCATAGTTGCATGTCCCACTCTGCTAGTCTAATCTCCAGCGTGAGTCTCTGGGCTCTCAACTCCTTCACCTGCTGGCAGAGTTAGCAAATGGTATCTTGAGGGGTGTGTCTCAGCCCCTCCTTTGCAATATCCTCACCTCCACCCACCACTCCCTCCTTTCCTCCAAGGCCCTCCCCTCTCTCTCTACGCCTCCTCACCTCTACACCCAAGTCAAAATTAGGAGTATCCTCCGCCTCTCCCATGGGTACATCCTGATCACCACCAATATCCTTATATACACCCACAGTGCTACCAATTGCACCTAAGGTACTACCCTCTCCCCTCGTCCATCTCTGTCATGCTACTGACGGTCTAGGCACAAGAACCACATGTTGCTTAGGGGCAGGTCTCACCTCCTGTCCTAGCATCCACAACTTGTATTCTATAGTCCTAATCCATTCTTTGGAGACTGATGTACTCCTACATACATACTGTATAAGAAAGTCACAGGCTCCAACCTAAGCCCATCTCCTGCACCTATTGAGCATAAGAAGCAAACTCCTACAGAACATCCTAGATGAGGCCATAATGCCTCCACACATAAGTAATAATAAACCTCTTAATAACATTGATCGATTGACCAATGAGAGGGTGACTCTGATAGAAGTGTCCAAACTATGCCCTAGTTGTGGGCCATGCCTCAATCTAAAGGTAAGGTCTCCAAATCACCACTATCATATTATCTAGGACCCGATGCAAGTAATCTATCTGACCCATCAAAGCCTGTGTCATGTATCTTTCATACCTATAAAAAAGTGGTTGTTGGGGTTGTCTCTCATCACCACAAATGGGCCTGCATGTAGGGATATGCTCCCATGCCCAAATTTGTAAGACCAAAACACCATCTGCAAAACTCTTGGCCTCATGATACATGACCTCATGCATCTCTAGAAACATATGGGCTAGTAAGCATTGTCCCCATCTAAGATGTGTGGGCTGCGCCATCAATCTTTGTACCATGGGAGCCCAACTAATCAAGAGTTTTGCTGACGGTCTACCATGATAACTTCATTGATCATCCCTGCTAAGATACACTCAAGTCTATGAGTGCACCTGTATCTCTATACCAAAATATCCTAAGGGATTTGTTGGGACACCTACTCATCTGCACCAAACACATATCAAAACACCTATAACCCTATATTCCCTGAGCTCACATAGTCCAGATGGGGAACATGGAAGGGAATCCCCAAAATGCGATATACATCCTCACGGGTAATAGTGATATCCCTGGTAGGCAAGTGGAAAGTTTATGTCTCTAAATGAAAATGCTCAATCAAAGCAGTAAGCAGACCATGATTTTCCCTAATCTCAAGCAAACCAATCAAGTGCTCAAAACTGCAAGATGTGATGTGAACTCTCATAGGGTCCGGTAGCAAGATACCAAGTCTCTATGTGGTTGGATGCGTCACCCTCACATGTATATCTGGGTATGATATCTACAAACATCAAAGAACAAAGAATGACATCAATCAATCGATTTGAATCAAAGAAGAATTGACAAAAATCTGTAAACTAATCTTTCTACAAGGTGCAATTAATGTCATAGAATCCATCTAAGCAATTAAAAATTTCAAAAAAATATGTTGAGTGCCTTAAAAATGCTCATTCTTTTTCATACGGCAATACATAAATTAAAAAACTGGCATCAAGTGTCGTATGACATTCAAATAGGTCCCATATTCAATGCATCCCATATGGAAATATACTAAGTCACATACGACAAACCTTGCAGATCTACAAATGTCGTACAAGAATTGGGTTCAGCTCATACGACAACCATGACAAATGCAGATGACAAATGAAAGATACGTTAATTGTCATATGATAATACACCAAGTGTTGTACGACAATCAGAGAAGCAAAAAATAAAAATGGTAAAAAATGCATACAAATCCAAAAAAAATAAAAAAACAAGCTAATATGCATGAAAGGAGGAATAAAAAGGATGACTTATTGGATTGTTGTACTGTCAGGGTCTTTGGTATCGTCGAGATCACTTAAATCGATGAGAGGAGATAGGAATTGGTATTTTCTAGCTCAAAGGGCTCCATAAACTCACAAATTCAACTGCACAAATGATTTTGAAAATGACCCTTTCGGCCTTATATAGGTTTTGAAATTTTCAAAAGTGCTCCGATTTGTGTGAAAAAAAAACCCCTAGCTAATTTCGACGTCCTGAATCCATTTTTGGGATCAAAATCTGAGATCGTTCTATTTGTCAACATCACGATTTAAAATTTGGACCCAAGACAGTTAGCTGCTTGCACAATCAACCTTAGTGACATCAACAAAACCCAGATCTCAATCTATTTGATCATCTTACATCAATTTTTTTGAATTTCAACTTGGTCAACCATGGACAACCCATGGTCAAATCTAGTCAAACTTGGTCAACAAGACCTCTAAATGATGCAGAATGTGTCCCTGGACATATACAACCCATTCCAAAATCGATCACATACTTCTCATCAATTCACAATGACTTTCTCACTTTTCAATTTTAATCCCGAAGGGGGCATGGTATTACACATCATTAACCATTATCACATATGTTACTTTTTTAAATCTTCTTCAGCAATCAAGACAACAACCAAGTCTAATTGCTGACTCAATCAAAGTCCTCGTCGCTTGGGACATATCACTTGGGGTATATCAAATTCATCAAAATCCATATCAAGCTGGTATTCTCTTTATCTTGTAAAGCGTATCAACTCTTCATAATCATTGGTTCAAATTTTTTATTTCCTTGATTCTTTGTAACTAAAGGGTTCGAAGTTAGTATCCTTTTGATTCCTTTGGACAAGCAGGTCTGGAGTCAAGATATTTAAATTGCTCGCAATCATAGGTTCAAAATTATGTGTTTTATCACTTCTTCATAATCACAGGTTTAGAGTGTCTATTGTTGACATTATCTTTGATTCTTTGGTCAATCGAGACTTGAATCAACATTTTCAAATGTATCAATCAATTTCTGTCTCGGAATCGGTTAATCAAATCAGGATCAATTTTTCCATCACATAACTGAGCTCGGGTCTCAACAAATAGATTTATCTTTGAATCACTATGCTTCACACAATAATTCAAAGAGGGGCAAAATGTAATAACCCAAAAATGGGCCTCAGTACCATTAACCCCCTATATCAACAAATTGATCGAAATTGACCCTAAAGTCCTAATCCAAGGCATATTTGCATATCAAGCTATCAAAACTCTAATCGATTTTATCACAAATTTGCATCGGGAATATTCTTAAATGTTTCTAATTTATCTTAATTATCTCTAATTAAATATTATTTGGTGATAAATGATATTATGTTAATTATCCTAAGTGCAATTAATTAAATATGTTAAATATTTAATTAATTAAACTTCATTTAGCCACTTAACCACTTTAATTAGATTTAATTAAATTATTCTTAATTAATATTGTTTATTTGACAATTGATAAAAAACTCTAAGTTAATTCATTGAATATTTATTTAATTGATTAATTTAAATTGTCAATTGATAATATGATTTTGAATAAAATTTGATTCAATAATTGATTAACCCACAAATCAGTTATTTAATTAATCAAATGGGTTGAGAATATTACACATGGAAATTAGATAAATAAATCAATATTAAGTATTTATCTACACACAAATTAGAAGGTTCAGTTAACTCAAATCTAACTATCTGATTCGTTCTATTAAGTTTCTAAGTCAACACTTGATTGTGAGTCAAAAAGTTGATTTGCATGATCATCGAAAGTTATCTGTTTCTAAGTCCATGATTACTTGTCAATCAATTTGAGTCAATCAAAGATTTATTTTTGGTTTTTCCCATGAGTCTTCAAGTTTGAGTTTTCTATATAAACGACCCTTGGTATTTCATAAAAGGTGTGCAATCTTGAGAATAACAGAGTTGTACTGTCGATTTCTTGATTGATTGTGCCTCCTTTAAGATCGTTGCTATTTACATTTTCTTAGTTTTAAATTCTTAGTTGATTTTATTTCATTGTCATCATAGCTTTAGAACATTTCATCTAGTTTAATTATTATTATTGCATTGAAAACTACAAAAATATAGCTTATCTTTAGCATCCATTTCAATCATCTAGCATTCAAATCCTTCATCTAGACGTCGCATTGTGACTGGTCTCGATCATAATCTAAGAATACTATACTCACGTTTGTTAGAAGGAAGTAGGTCACCTGGTTTATGATAGATTCATTGATTACTTGCTTATTTATCATTTATCTGTAATGTTCTACTGAAGTGTTGTGTCTTCTTAACAGGTATAAATTTAACACACACACCAAGACTAACATGAAAATGGCTAGTGTTTAAAATAGATGTAGTCATGAGAGGTGGATCATAAGTGGAAATACTAGGTGTTGAGGTAGGAATAGGAATTGATGTCTCAACACTAATAGGTGGTTTAGTATAACCTAGATCTTGAGCAAACTCCTTAATAGTTTTAACATTGCTAATGCCATGTTCATCATTATGAATCAACTTCCTTAAACTTTAAATTAAGGAAATAACTTATGTATTAGGTTTCTCTTAACTTAACCATTATTAAAATTTCTCAAAGTCATGGGAAATCTTTTGTATTTGGGTAGGAAGAACTCTTAACATTTCCTATTCATCATAAGAAGAGTGGTAATAACAGTTCTCAACTATAGTAAGAATATTATTAGTAGGCATGTGTGTCTCATCATGATTTGTAGATCAAATGAACCCATAAGTCTATGAATTCTCCTAATAGGAATACTATAGGTATGCCTCAATGTTATAACACCCATTCACAAGAAAAGATAGAAAAGATACATCTATCAATTATAAATATGAAATTGACAAGAGATATGGAAACAATCGTTAAACTTTAAACAATATTAAGTGAATTGTTCATAAAATATAATGAATAACACATCTGACTATGAAATGAGAAGTGAGTATATAAAGCATATAAAGGATAATATAATACCATGATAAAAAAATGGAAATGCCATGCATCGGGTTCACCAAAAATGTATAGTAAAAGAATGAGGCATAGATATCTAAGGTGTATGCAAGATAGTTGTCCACCATGTTTCTTAATGCACACTTGGAAGGAAGATGACCCAATAGGCTCAAGTAATACTTAAGCACTAAGTGAGTGCAATGATCCTTTTCTATATGATTAATTATAAAATTTATTTACAAAGTATTTTAATGATACAAGATAAATGAATAAAGTAAGCTAAATTAGATAGTTTCAAGAAAATACATATTGATATAAACCTTTAATTTACTAGAAATATAAAGTCAAAAATTGTACCTTCTTGTTATTTGACTTTGAGTATGTTATGGGTGGAATAAAATGTCTTGGTCATTTTGTTCTAGGGAACAAAAATCCTGAGGTGTTTATTCCTTAGGTATCTACCTAGAATTTTGACTGTCAATCCCACAGGTCCTGACCTTTCTAGATCTATTCTAACAACTACACTATGTGTACCTGGACATTGAAAAATAGGGAAAATGTTGTGGAAATTGTTTTTCCTTGGTCAAACCCTTGTTTAGGAATCAACCTTGAAAATAAAATAAGATTGCATAAAGGAAAGTAAACCTGAAGGTAAATATTAGATCTACCTTGCCAATACCTTCATGATCAAATATTGAGATCACACATATTCATGAACATGCTTGAATGTCACTTATTTTGAATTTTTTAACCTTGAAATGTAGAATTGAATCAAGGATGCATTCACAAATGTATGAATATATGAATGTTACTCCCAGATCTTCAATGTTGTTATGTTTTATTGAACACTTCTTATGGAGGAAGAATGGATGAGAGTGGATAAAGGATCTTCTTGATTGCTTGAGAAATCCTCTACATGTCCATAATGGGAGAGAATATTATTTCAATGGATAATATTTGGCTTCAAATTTCCTTGAATGCTTGGAGAGAAACTAGATCTTGGATGCTTACCTTAAGATATTGAATTCACTTGATTGCTTGAGTGCTTGAATGCTTTTTGAACACTGATAGCTTGAGTATATTCTTGGTTACCAAAATGAGGAGAGATAGGGTGTTTATATACCTCATCACACATTTTCTGATTCAAAATTAAGCTAGGCTGACCATGAGATCTAATTTTTTACCAAAACCCCACAATGGGGCCCTGGTTCACATTTGGGCCCATTCCTTAGGGGAAAAATGCCTTGGGAATTTTTTTCATAGGAAAAAACACTAAAATTCAAATGGGAAGATAGGGAAGATGCTAGATCTAGAGGAAATAGGCATCTGGATCAAGCATAACGAACATGAAATCTTGAAATTGCCAAAATAGGGCCTAACTAAGCATCCAATCATGAGTGCTAACTTTTTAGGTTGGTGTTGGGCCATTTTCCTGTAAAATGCAAAATCCTAAGAAAATGGTCAATCCCTATGAAAACCCTACGAAAGTTGCCATGTCCTATTGCAACACATTTTTAATCATTAAAGAAAATATAAGATGTTTTGTGGCTTGTGAACTTAGTCAAGGATAGTTCAAGGTGTGTGTAAGCTCCAGTTCAGATCACAACAATTTTGGTGCAAAAACCAGTGAGATATGGAAGTTTGAAGGTCTGAGAAATAGGGTTTATCCATGTCCAAGGGTTTCAAGAATTTTTTCTAATTCCAAAAATCCTAGCCAATTCTATTTCTTCATTACCTTTTTCCTGGTCACTTAAGTTCTCTTTCTGCATGTGCCTTTTCCTTTTCCTTTGTTCATGTGTTCACCAAGTTCTCAAGCAGTTAGTCATTTCATCTAGTGACTTGGTGAATGCAGTGGTTGCATGTTCTCTTGATCTTGGCAGTTAGTGGCTTAACATTCAACGATCTAGCGGGCGGTCTTGTTTTCCTTCAGTCATCGATTCTCATAATAAAATGGCTAAGGCACTTAAAATTTAGTGAATAGGTGAGAACCGTTGATGTTGATCAGGATCGACGGCTAGCATGTGTTCTCATAATGAAACCCAATGTTAGCCAAGCATCTGATGATTCAGAGATTAAGTCATTTGCACATTCTCCTGATTTGACCCTAATTAAGAAGAATGTTATGAGATTATGAGACTTGCCTTAGTCGCGTGATCTCCAAATGGCCTGGGTTAAGTCAAAAATAACATGAAGTATGGTGTTGTGGTTAAGTCATAGATTCAATGAATAAAGTGTTTGTGTGATCTCTTAATGGAACTCAAGGTTAACAAAGTATCCAGTGATTCAGCGAAAGCCTTCAGTCGCATGTTCTCTGAACCAAGCATGAGTTATGTCAAAAATTTAGGGACTGGGAGATTTCTTTAGTCGCTAGATTGCCAAATTAAGGTTGAGTTAAGACAAGGCTTTGAGCGATGAACAAGAACCACAGATGACAATAAAGATCAACATCCAGTGTTTAATCACTAGATTGAACCAGGGTTAAGAGACATATTGATTTAGAGATAAAGGTTCTCGTTGGATCGTGTGATTAAACTTGAGTTAAGAAAAAGGTTAAACGATTATGAGATTTGTTCATTCGCGTATTCACCAGGAAAAGGATGAGTTAAGTTAAAACTTTTGCGACTTAGCTTGGGCCATAGATTCAGATGAGATTGGACGGTGGTCACTAGATCTCCCAATATAACCATGAGTCAAGAAAAGATTCAGCGATCACAAGAATTGCCTTTGTCTCCCAATCTCCAGACCAAACCCAGGTTAAGTAAAATGTTCTGAGATTGGGAGATAGTCCTCAGTCGCCAGTTCACCAAATGACTTAACGTTAAGATAAAGACAGTGCCAGGTGTGATGATGTGCTTTCTTCCTATTCGTCACTGAATGATGATGATGTGGTTGCACATTTTCAAAATTTTAAATGATTGTTATAAATTTATGAGAACTGTCTGATGTGCCGGGAAAAGATTAGGATCGACGGTCATGTTTTAAAATGATAAATTAACCGTTGTTGGTCCATGTTTGAATTTTCTGAGCTAGGGTTTGCAGAAAATAGAAATGACGGTGCGCTAGAACAAGAAACAATAAGATTCTTTTCTTCTTGAGCCATAAATGATAAATTTGCAGTTGAGGAATTAAATTAACTCTGTGGTGGTTGGGCCGAATATGATTAGATTTTGTTTGTCATCCTGAGATTGATATTTTGCAGGAGGTTTCTTTTGGTTGCAACATTTATGATCTGGGCCGAGTTGTCAAAGAATTCAAGTCCCTAGTACATAGTGGTAGTTGAGATATTTTTTATGATATGCTTGTTGCAGGGATAATGGGATCATGCCCTGATTTGCAATTTGACTACTAGGGTTTCTACAATGTAAAGGATATCAAATTTGTCTGATATTTTTTGATTAAATTAGGGTTGCTTCCTTGTCAATTCTGTAATAAATTATTTTTTGATTTCATGTTGTTGAAGTGACAATGTTGCCCTAATTGTACCCAAAATGACCTGAAGCTTGTTGCAATCCTTGTTCTTATAAAAGGATTCCCAAGGTCATTTAGGAGTTCTTTCGAGGGTTGAGAAAAAGGATCATTGGCAAGAGACCAAAGATAGACTTAGTTCTATAGGCTTGCATCCAAGCATTGGTAGAAGAGGTCTTCAACCTCTTTATTTTACAAATATCTTAATGAATCTACAGTTTTCTTGTTTATTTTGTGGAATATTATGTGATCAATAAATCACTCCTATATTAGTTTATGACAACTTATATAAGGTTTTCAAGAATTTATTTGAATCTCGTCTCTTGTTTAATGGTTTGTTATTTCCTATTATCTTATGAGTTGATGACCTCAAGATCAATAGCTACAGACATAGTCTGTATGTTTTGATATGTTTTGCTATTAACTTGAAAAGTTAAGTAAATGCTTAATATAACCTAACAGAATAGTAGGGTATTAAGGAGGATATTTGTAAGTAGTGAGATTCTCATTTGATTTTCATTTGCAAGGTGAATGATAAGAATCAAAAAACACAGTGAGGAGTTGTTCTGAATATGCCCAATAGATAAGGGACTGGTCACAAACATTTTGTCAAAATAGATGTTCTTTCTTGTCAAACAATTTTACCCCTAAACAAATCAAATTCTAAATCTTTAAGTCAGTAATTGAGGACTTAATAAAAAAAGTGCCTGCTTTATTTGTGAGTAATTGGATAGTGTGTTTAGCTTCACATCCTTTTCTCTTATTTCACAGATAATAAGAAGCATTATGGGCACATATCTACTTTGTGAGGATTAGTGAAAAAGGGGAAAATTAAGTGATCCTAATCCTAGGTACACTCGCCTGAATTTTGCAGAGTTCAAAGTGTAGAAGGATTTGTGCTTTGTTCATTGGTCCTTGTTCTTGTATGAATGTATTGATTGTGGGAAGTAAGCTAACTCATAAGTGCATCTCTGCATTTCCAAGGTTGTTAAAATCTTGCTAAATCAAGAGCCAACAAAATGACGACTCTGTTGGGGAATAGAAATGATGTAGTCACGATAAATCTAGTTTGAAGATCTTTGGTATTACAAATTTGTTATAAATAATGCGGGTATAAGTAGAGCTAGACTCTTGGCTAGTTTATTTATCTTATCCAGTAGTTACCATTGAAAGAGTAGAGTCAAATCCTAAAGTTTTACTTTTTCTCACTAAGTGTGAGAGGCGACTCTGAGAAATCTCTACAATAGTGCTGAGAAAATAAAATATTGAAATATGAATCAAAGAATTACCAGGGCCATGAGGAGGGATCATCCTGAAGATAGGCTAGAGGGTGAAATCCCAAGTACTTCTGGGGCTCCTCAGCCAAGGGCTGATAGGAATGCTGAAAACATGCCTCAAGCATGGAAACCAAAAAAGAAAAATGAAAATGATCAAGTCCACCCTAGTCAAGATGGTAATACATCAGAATATGAAGAGGCTATGGATTTGGGAGTAGGTCAGTATGAGGACTATGATTCTCCTTCAGAAAGAGGGGAAAGAAGATCACAAAATAATAAAATAATGATCCCAAATAAAACTCTTGAAAACAACAAAAGGTCAAGAAGTAAAAGTAGGAGCAAATAGGATTTTTATCCTTTTTTTGCCCTTGGTGCTTCAGTACCCCAGGGCCTTCATATCTCAAAAGAAAAACAAGATGAAGTTCATGATGAGGATTCAAACTCTGAAACAACTCTCCCAGAATCTGAAGAAATCTTTCAAGAAGTTTATGAGTTGGAGAGAAGAATCCAGGAACTAGTTGCCATTAGACAACAGAGGGAAAAAGAAAAAGAAGATAAAATAAGACAAGCTATGATAAGAGATGAATAGTTAAAAAGGAAGATAGTAAACATGGAAGCAATAAATTATGTTCCAATGCTTGAAAAAACAAAAGAACAACATGTTATCCAAGAAGTATGTGAGGTAAGAAAACCCAGGGATGGAGGCAAACAAAAGGCTATTGGGATTACAATCAATGAACCTGTAAATGATAAAGATCCTTTGGACCAAGTATCAAAGTTAGATATTGATATTGAAAATACTAGAAGAAAGAATGAAATATTGGCTAAGGAACTTGAGAAGGAAAAACTTGAAGCTGTTGCTCTAGAAATGAAAAAAAAAAGATTAACTTTCTCAGGCAATCCTCAGGGCCTCCAAATGTTGTACTAGGTGGTAACTCTGGAAACTCTAACAACCAAAATGCTATTATCACACCAATGGTGGTTATAAATGTTTTTGACATATCAAATAGAGCATCTACTTCTTAGAATGATGCATCATTATAGAGGAGACTAGTTCATATGGAAAGGTACAGGCAACTCCTTTTTAATGGTATTTCTGGTTATCCTAATTTGATTCCTGAAAAAATTAGAGAAAAACTTCCAAAGTTCACTAGCAATTATGTTGTTACATGTGAGCAACATTTAAAGAATTTCATTGATATAATAGATGAATATGAAATTGAACATGAAGATGTCATTATGAAATTATTTGTTCAATCATTAACTGAAGATGCTAGAGACTGGTTTAGAGGACTTCCTTATGACTGTATTGGCTCTTGGGATGATTTTATAAATTGCTTCAAGGACCAATATGGTGATAAGACAAATGAGGGTTTTATGCTAAATGAATTCAACAATATTAAGAAAAACCAAAATGAGGAAGTCCTTGAGTTTAATGTCAAATTTCAAAAAGCAATGCATAAGCTTTTCCAAGTTATGAGACTAGATGAGAAAGTTTCCTTGGCAACATATCTTAATGCTTATGATGCAAAAATGGGTTACCTGCTCAGAGATAAAAATCCTAGAACCATTAGGGAAGCCCAGAGATATGTTGTTGTAGGATTTGAGCAATACAAATCCACAAAACCCAAAGATCACCTTTATACAAAAACCTGTTACAAGGAAGTAGAGACAAGAAGAGGGCAAGGGTTTGACTAAAAAAATATGAAGAAGAAAATATCCTCAATTAATGAATGAATAAAATATACAATGGATCATCCTTATAAAGGAGATTGAAAGCCTTGAAAGGCAAACCCTAGTGCATGTAATAATTAGTTTAATTATTACATTACTAATGCATGCAAGTTTATATTTGAAACAACTAGTGCATGAGCGTTTAAAACAACTAGTGCATGAGTGTTTAAATATAAACTAAAGAAAAAGAGGTGACATCTTAAGAATGGAGTAAATTTAATTAACATAATTAATGCTTTACTCTAACACCCCCCCTTAAGATGGGCAACAATGCAGCTACAAACAATGCAAGAAGAAAGCAAAGGAAATTACAGTGCTAAAAGCTTAAAATGGGTCCTGACAACATGGCCTGATGAGGTACCCAAGTACAAAAGAGAGTCTCTATAAAGTAGAGAAATAGAGAAAACCACATGGGAAAAAATCTACTCCAAAAGGAGACAAAGACTAATTTGAAGGACTGAAAAAACCTCCAAAACTAGGAATGTTCTGGAAAATAGGAACAAGAATGAACATGTAGAACATCACTGAAGAAAGAAGATGCAAACTCTATCAAGAAGTAACTATTGATCTAAAGATCCTCCACTGAAATAGAGCATGACCAGGTAAAGAAGATTGTAATCTATATGAGTGCCCTCAAATGACACTACTCGAATCAGGAGGCAAACAAAGGAAAACAACTAAACTTGAAGATACAGATGGTATAAAATACCAAAGCCTGAAGAGTTGATCAATGAAAGATGGAAGAGTGCCTCTAAAAATAGGAAAGAAAGAGTGTCTATATGGTAAATGATCCATCTCACTGAAATGCATAAGTACCTAGCCATTGCATCTGCCTAGTACATAGGAACAAATACTAAATACATAGCTCACACTATTGAACCAAGGAAGCAGAAGAACGATCAGTAGAAACCCCCACATAATGTTGACAAGGGAGAGGTGATAGGTACAGTGAAAATAGTGCCAATAAGAATTGCATCGTGAAGAACCAGGAACATCGAAGGTGCATTGAAAGTACAAACATAAATAAAGATACCCTGAGGCTAATGTCGTGGAAGGAACACTCACTTGACAAAGGTAGATGGCAAACAAGGGCAAACATCAAAACCCCCATAGCACTTTATAATGGAGCGCAAGTATAAATATCACAAACATGTTCAAGATTCCAAGCATGCAATAGAATGACACTTTATCTCATTGCATGTGCATAAAAGAATGCTACAAAATTGAAGTATACACTACTCAAAGAAGAGAGAAGGCTACTGAAACAAAAGAACAGCCTAAGAAGAGCCATCCCTTAAAGGAAAGAGATCCCAGAACCTGTAGCATCCAAGATATCCACCAGAGTGTAGAAATGCAAAAAATTGAATAAAATATACCTAGAGAAGAATCTGAGAAAATGACTCACAACACTTAAAATCTCTCTAAACAAGCTTTCCAATGATATATCGTTTGCCCAAAACGGAGTCCAGATGCGCAAAATAGAGCTCCCAGAGTGCAAAACAGAACATTTGGCTTTGACAAGAAAAAACACCATCAAAAAAGAAAATTCAGAAATTCAAACTTCAAGATCTATATAGATCTTAGAACCACCTTTTTGATGATATCTTGTTTTCCTGATTTTGACATCGTATGCTCAAGTTATGAGCAAAAAACCACTGAGTGCTCCGGAGGGCCCAAAATGGTGTCTAGATGTGCTAACATCAACACTTCACGGACTTAAAATTGACAGCCAAATGGTCGTCGCAGCATACAAGGCCCCTGGGGCTAAAATTCTAGGCCCCTAGTCACCATATGACCAGGGGCTAAAATTGCATTTTCCTGTCTTAAATTTGACGGCCAAATGGTCATCACCGACAAAAAAAAAATGTTTTTAGCAAAATCACATGCGCGTCTCGGGATCCGTGCTAGGCCCTATGGATTTTTGCCTTGATTTTCCAAATTTTGGTCTTGATTTGCATGTTAGAGAGTAAAATTTTTGCCTTGATTTACGTGCAAGTTCATACAAATTTTGCCTCGAGAAATGTGCTAAGTTGTTTGGCACCCCAAAAAAATACCACAAAATGAAAATTTGTCCAAATGAGACATATTTTATATCAAAATAGGGGTTTTTGGGTGTTGTGATCTCAACAGTGAGGTCCGTTTGAGCTCAAAGTGCACCAAAATTTAAGGACCCCCTAATTTCAATAAAAAAAATAATCGAAAAAGCCCTAATTTGAACTAGATGATTTTCTTATCTCTAATTCCTTCAAACGCAAATAATTTGTAGCAGATTAGGCTCTGATACCATTTAGAATTTCAAAAATACAAATCCACAAAACCCAAAGATCACCTTTATACGAAAATTTGTTACAAGGAAGTAGAGACAAGAAGAGGGCAAGGGTTTGACTAAAAAAATATGAAGAAGAAAATATCCTCAATTAATGAATGAATAAAACATACAATGGATCATCCTTATAAAGGAGATCCAAAGCCTTGAAAGGCAAACCCTAGTGCATGTAATAATTAGTTTAATTAATACATGACTAATGCATGCAAGTTTATATTTAAAACAACTAGTGCATGAGTGTTTAAATATAAACAACCAAAGCAAAAGAGGTGACATCTTACGAAGGGAGTAAAGTTAATTAACATAATTAATGCTTTACTCTAACAACTATAAATATTGAAAGTAACAGGAGGGTATCAGGAAAGCTAAGTAGGAGAGAGGAGCCTAAACCTCCTAAGTTTGGAAAGAAAGAATTGGATAAAGTCTCTAATATAAAGCCTAGAGAGGAGGACAATTTGAAACAAATCCTAAATGCATTGAAGGATTTGAAACCTGGTGAAAACATAAACATGTCACAAAATAATGGTAAACCTCCTTTCAGCAACTTTTATAGGCAACCTAGGTTGAAGAATTTTCCTTACCATACCTGATGGAAGGATGGAAGGCCTGCAATCCCAGAAAGAATCCCATGGTGCATAGTTTGCCAATCCCCACATGATCCTGATTATTGTGCAATTTCCCAAAATATATCTACAAATAACAAGCAGAAAGGGGAGGAAGATGAATCTTATGATGATCGGGGTTGTGCTATGACAATTTCACAACTATGGGAGGAAGTTGATTTTGCAGAAGAAGATGAAAACCAAGATGCATCATATTCCCAAGGCAAAAAGGAGATATATCATCAGCAGGTCTTTTTTAATGAGGAAGAAGACATTGAAAATATAATTTGAAATTTAGAGGAGGGTGATGAGCCTATTGTATTAAGAAGGCCTTATAATAAAGAAATAGCTCAAATCACTGCTGACATGGTTACTCAAGCTAGGGGTAATTATGTTCTGAGAAATAGGATAGTTGGTAATGCAGATGGTAGACCAACAAGTATATTTATTAAGAAAAGTCAAGCGGACACTAAGCAAGCACAAGATAAAAGTAAGGACACTAATAGTGTCATAAAGATGAATATAAAAGGGGGAGGAAAGCTAAGTCATTCAAACAATATATATATAGTAAAGGTGAATACACCAGTGACAAGTATCCCTATTCCCCAAATTGAGAGTAAGCAGAAAAGGGAAGACAAGCTACATCTTACATCATAGGTTGAGGATGAAGATATGTTTCAAAGAAGGCAAGATTTATCTAAATACACACTTATTGATATGAGTTAGTTGTTATCTCAGATAATAGTTAAGGTTCCATTAATGGAAATGATGAGAATAGGCGAGCACAAAAAGAAGGCCCTTACATGGATAAATGGTGTTCTTTCAACAAATGTTCAAAGGGAAGAAAACACTAAGATAGCAAGGGGACAAAAGATAAATCTAAATAGAAGGGGAATGATATTGAAGAAATTGTTTCAAAAATACCCCAGATTTATCTATATACAAATATTGTCAGTACTTCTATGGGAATTGTTGATCCTTTTTTCTTAACTCAAGTCATAAATGGGAAAATGTTAAAAAATTGCATGATAGATTTTGGAGCTTCCAATACAATTATGCCTGTTGAGGTCATGAGAACAATGGGAATTCAAGTGGATACTCCTCATGGGAGATTTTAGGCCATGGATTCTAGAGAGGTACCTGTCATTGGTATAATTAAGGCCTTGCCTTACAAACTTGCAGCTTATCTTGACAGACAACTAACTATGAGTGTACTAGTTCTTGACATACCTCCTCAATATGGAATGTTATTATCAAGAAAATGGAGTGCAATAATGGGAGGTAGTATATAGTGTGACTTATCTTTTGCAACCTTCAAAATTGCTAGTCAAAATGTTATGGTATCCAGGGAAAACAAAACTTCCCATATGATTGAGAAAGAAATAGAAAATGAAAACATGAATTGTTTCCTTTACACTAATGTTAATTCTTTTCAAGTCCAAAGCCTAAAGGTTTAAGGAAAAGATGAACCTTTACTTTTTTCTAATGATAAGGAAATTTTGATAAATCAAGATGGTTTATGGACCATGTACTTTGATGGCGCAAACTCTAAGGAGGGAGCTGGTGCAGGTGTGTTGTTAATTGCTCCTACTGGAAGGATATTTAAATATTCATTTACTTTAATGTTCCCTTGTACAAACAACACTGCAGAGTATGGGGCTATATTAATAGGGCTAAAGTTGGTTTCAAAACATAAAATCAGAAACATTTAAGTGATTGGAGATTCAAAACTTGTGATATCTCAAGTAAGATCCAAATATGCATCAAAGAATGATATACTGAAACAATACAGAAATGCAGTTTGGGATGAGATAGAGAGTTTTGATGCTTTTGGTATTGAGTGGATGGATAGAAGTCAAAACAAAATGGATGACCTACTTGCAAACATTTCTTTAAGACCAAAGCATAGTACATTTGCTAGAATTTCCAAAATTGAGATTCAATATAGACCTTCCATACCAAACAACATTGAAAATTGGAAAGTTTTTGAAGATGATTTGGACATCTTGAGGTTTTTACATTCTGAGACCAATCTTGACGATAGAGAGCTGAATTTCAATGGGTATGTGGAAACTTCAGATGATAACCATATTGTTCTTGGTAAGGAAGTCTTGCAATTAAAAATAAACAAAGTCCCAAAGGGTTTGGTTGTTCTTGAGAGATCATTTGATCATAATGATAGGTTATTTTCAACAAAAAATGTGGATAAGCAAGAGAATCTAGAAGAAATAAATTTAGGGACAGATGAAGCTCCAAAATATATATATATTGAGGGAAAGTTATCTCCCAAAATAAGAAAGTCCCTAATTGATCTTCTTAGGAGATATAGGCATGTCTTTGCATGGTCTTATGATGACTTGAAAGCCTATAGACATGATTTGTTTCAACATGAGATTCCTTTGAAAGAAGGAACAAAGCCTTTTAGACAAAAGTTAAGACCTGTGAACTCTACTTTGGCACCAAAAATGCAAGAATAATTATAGAGAATGAGTGATGTAGGCATCATTCAACCTATCAGGCATTCAACATGGATTTCTAACTTGGTCCTAGTAAGGAAGAAAAATAAAGACATTAGGCTTTGTGTTGACTTCAGAAATTTAAATATGAACTCATTAAAAGATAATTATGGATTGCCAAATATGGAGGCCATGTTACAAAGAGTTACTGGTTCAGAGTTGATGTCTATGATGGATGGGTTTTCAGGCTATAACCAAGTTATTGTCAAGGATACTGAACAATTTAAAATTGCATTTACTACTCCATGGGGTACATATGTGTATGTTAGAATGCCTTTTGGTTTGACAAATGTTGGGGCTACTTTTCAAAGAGCCATGGATGTGGCATTTGCATATTTCATCAACAAGTTCCTTGTCATATACCAAGATGATCTCACAACATACTCAACAAAGGAGGATCAACATTGTGGCCATCTTAAAAAAAAATTGTAAGAGCTCTAGAGTATGGAGTATCCTTGAACCTAAAGAAATGTGCTTTTGGGGTAACATAACATAAGCTTTTGGGTCACATTGTGTCTAAGGATGGAGTTAGAATTGATCTTGAGAGGGTAATTGCAATTGACAAAGTAACGTTGCCAAGAAATGTCAAAGGAATTCAGTCTTTCTTTGGATAGATAAACTTTGTTAGAAGATTTATCCCAAATTTTGCTAAGACTAGTGTCCCTATCTCTAAAATGTTGAAAAAAGATGCAAAGATGGACTGGACTGAAGAAGCTAGGAGGGGTTTTTCTGAAATCAAGCAAGCAATCAAGGATGCACCTATGTTGAGGACACCGGATTATAGTAATCCCCTCCAAATCCTCTCTTTTTCTTCATTTCATATTATTGTTGCAGTATTATTGCAAAAGAACTCAGATGGTTTTGAGCAGCCCATATCCTTTTTTAGTAAATCTTTGCAAGCAACAGAGTTAAGATATGATATAAATGAAAAAAAATCTTTTGCATGGGTTAAAGCTATTAAGAATTTTAGATGCTACTTAGTTGGAGCAACTATAGTTGCATATGTGCCTAGTGCTACAGTGAAGGACATCTTAGTACAACAAGAAGTTTCAGGAAGGAGGTGTAGATGGATTAACAGGATTCAGGAATTCAACATTGACATTCAAATCACAAAACTAGTCAGAGGACTAGGATTAGCTAAACTCATGGGCCAAAGCAATTTAGATGCTAATCATATAAATGTTCTTGAAGAAGAACAAAGGCCATATATATGTGATTTGGATTGTTGTGATTAGTATAAAGATATTGTTGGATACTTGCAGAAACTATTTCTTCCTCCTGAAATGGATGACAATAAAAAGAGGATTGTCAAATTACACGCTATAAGGTATGTAATTTTCAAAGGTGAATTATGGTGGAGGAGTAATGAAGGTGTTTTGCTCAAATGTGTTGATCATAAAAGGGTTGAACATTTGTTACAAGAAATGCATAAAGGTGTGTGCGGTGGCCATTACATGGCTAAGACCACTGCACATAAGATATTAAGGTCTAGTTTTTGGTGGCCCACAATTTTCAAAGATGCACATTTGTTTGTCAAAGGGTGTGATGCTTGCTAGAAGTTCACAAGAAAATTAAAATTTAGTGGTTATTTTCCTTTAAAACATGTTACAGTTATGGCCCCTTTCCAGAAGTGGGGTATGTACTTTATTGGAGAAATACCAAACAAATCAAGTGGGGGTAATTTATGGATTTTGGTGGCTACAGATTATTTCACTAAATGGGTGGAAGCAATTCCCACTAGAAGGGCCACTAGTAAGGTGGTAACTAATTTTATGATGCAAAATATCTTGAATAGTTTTGGATGTCCCGAGACAATAGTAGTTGATAATGCAATGTGTTTCAGGTCTGAAGAGTTTGGTGACTTCTGTCAGCAATATGGGATTCAGGTCTCATATTCATCCCCTTATCACCCCCAAGGTAATGGTTAGGCTGAATCAAGTAACAAGAGCTTGATAAATTTTTTGAAAAGAGTCCTTGATAAAAATAAGAGATCATGGGATTCCAAGTTGCAACTGGCTCTATGGGTTGATAAAGTGAATGTAAAAAAGGCAATTGGTTGTGCTCCCTTTGATTTAGTGTATGGAATTCATGACAGGTTACCACAAAATAATCTATTGCAGATGTATAAGTTCATCCAAATATATGATGATGATTTGGATAATGAGATGGGGATAAGATTGGGAGATCTGGTACAGTTGGATGAATCAAGAAGAGAGGCTCATGACAAGAATATCAACTTGCAGTTGTAGTATAAGAGCTTGTATGACAAAAGGACCATAGTTAGAAGTTTTTTCATTAATGATTTGGTTCTAATGTGGAATTCCAAGTTAGAAGATAGGGGTAAGCATAATAAATTTAACCCAATCTGGTTGGGACCCTATCTCATTGATGCAAAATGGGGATCTGACTCTTATATCTTGAAGGATCTGGTTGGAAATGTTTTGGAATTGCTAGTTCATGGACAATTTTTGAAATTGTACTTTTCATAAGGTACTCTCTTTATCCATGAACAGTAGGTTAGTTTTCCCTTTCAGTTGTGTGTTCCTTTCCTCCTTCCTATTTTAGTCTGCTAGTTTTGTCCAATAGTTGGTATGCTCTCCCAAATATTCTAAGTTCTTTCTATTCCTGCAAGAGGCATACATCCCCAATCAGATCCACTCTTGGGCCATTTTCCTATAAAATATTACAAAATCCTAAGAAAATGGTCAACCCCTATGAAAACCCTAAGAAAGTTTCCATGTCCTGTTGCAACACATTTTTAATCAGAGAAGAAAATATAAGATGTTTTGTGGCTTGTGAACTTATTCAAGGATAGTTCAAGGTGTGTGTAAGCTCCAGTTCATATCACAATAATTTTGGTGAAAAAACTAGTGAGATATGGTAGTTTGAAGGTTTGAGAAATAGGGTTTATCCATCTCTAAGGGTTTCAAATTTTTTGTCTAAGTCCAAAAAACCCTAGCCAATTCTATTTCTTTGTTAACCTTTTCCTATGTGAATTTTGTACCTAGCTATAGACACAACACTTTAGTAAAATATTAGAGGTTAGCTAAAATCAAAATCATGCAATGAAATGGAAACTAATCTAACCAGGTGATTTACTGCCTTCTAGTAGGTGCGAGTATGATATTCTCATATTGGACCGAGATCAGTGACCTTGACGACACCTAAATGAAAGATTTGAATGCAAAATATGAAAGACTATATGAATACAGATTAATCTATATTTTTGGATTTTCTATGCAATAAGATGAAATAAACTGATATGAATCTATTCTATATGAGAAATTGATATGACATGCAATTGATCTAACAATGATATGATAAATGATATGAATGCTCAAAAATAATGAAAATCTCACAACAGCTCTTATTTGCAAAGATTGATTCTTCAATCACCAATTCGCCAGCGTGAGGATGCAATTTGTGGATTGATCTAAAATGAAAAGCTGAGGCCTTAATTTACAGAAATCCAGGACTTTGGAGGTGCATGGAAAAATCCATAAATCACTCTTGATAAACTTGGGTTGATTTTTAAGTTATCAAGAATTTAGAGATAGATTAACTCACAAAATCATGCAAATCAACTTTTTGATTTAAATCAGAAGTTGAGATCATCTTTCAACTCAAAAGAGAGTTTGAGTTTATTTTTAAAACAACTTGAATTGATTTTCTGATTTAAAGCTTAAGTATTTTTTTGATTGTGCATAATTAATTATGAATTAATTAAATAAATAAAGTGATTTATCCTCAACTTAACTGATTTTAAAATAAAACAATTGATTTATGGGTTAATCAATTATTAAATCAAACTTTTATTCAAAAACTAAATTATTAAATTTGACAAATGACATTAATTAATTAAATAAAAATTTAATCAATTAGTCATAGGATTTTTTATTTATTGTCAAAATGAAATAATACAATTTAGGAATAAATATAATTAAATTCAATTAAATAATTAAGTGGCAGTATTAAATCTAATTAATTAAATATTCAAAATATTCAATTAATCAAACTTTAGGATAAATAGGATTTATCTCCAAATAATCATTAAATTAAAGATAATTAGGATAAATAGGAATAAGGAATATTCCTCGATGCAGAATTTAGGATAATCAATTAAGATTTGATAATGTGCAGATGTGCCTTAGGTTAGGACTTTGATGTCAATTTCGTTTGAATTGAAGATGTAGGAGGTTAATGAACCTATAGCCCATTTTTGGGGTATTACATTTTTCCCCTCTTTGAATTACTGTGCGAAATGCAATGGTTCAAAGACAGTCTGTGTATGATATTGAAACTGATGTTTGAAATTGGAATTGATATGAAGCAGAAACTGATTTAAATTGATATGAAGATAATAGGTCATGAATGACCAAAGATAATGTTAACTCTAACAGCAATGAACCGATGATTGCAAAGAAGTGTCAAAATGCCTAATTCTGAACCTTACGATTGCGAAGAAGTGAGTGACCGATTCCAGACCCAGTTTTCGATAAGAATCACATTGGTATCACATCTGAACCCTTCAGTTACAAAGAACCAAGGAAATAACACTATGCACTGATGGTTACGAAAAAATGATATAGTTTACAAGATTAAGAGAATACCAGATTGATATTGATCTCGATAAATCTGATATGCCCCAAGCGATGATTGATTTGCCCCAAGCAATGAGGTCTTTTTGATGAATCAACAACTAGACGTGGTTGTTGTCTTGATTACTGAGGAAAGATATGATTTCAAATTTAGATTACAGACTTTGAATGATGTGCAATACCATGCCCCCTTCAGGATGAAAATTGAAATCTGACAAGAAAAGTCAGCGTTGAATAGTTCAGAAGCATGTTAATTGATTTGAGAAGTGGTTAAACACATTTGAGAACACATTCTGCATCGTTTAGAGGTCCTGGAGACCAAGTTTGACTAGGTGAAACCATGAGTTGACCATAGTTGACCAAGTTGAAATTTTGATAGCTTGATGTAAGATAATCAGTTAAGTTGAATACTGAGTTTCTATGATGATTGAAGGTTGATTATGCAAGCAGTAGACAGTCCTAGGTCTGAAAATTTTAAATCACAATTTTGACATAGTAAATGATCTTAGACTTTGATTTTGATCCCGAAAATGGGTTCAGAATGTCGAAATTAGCTAGGGGTGCAATTTTTGTGAAAAACGGAGCACTTTTGAAAATTAGGTCAAAAGCTATATAAAGGCTAGAAGGGTCATTTTCAATTCATTTCAACCTTTTGACTTTAGAAATCTTGTGGAGCCCTCTGAGCGAGAAAATGGTAGAACCAAAGGTAACTGTGAGTTTGTATTGATTTGAGCACAGCTGGAGACACTAGAGACCTCGGCAATATAGACATCCGATAGGTGGACCTCTTTACTTCTCTGAAAAGTTAATTTTTTCATGATTTATAGCCTTTTTAGCATTTTTCGTACGCTTTTTAAATTTGAATTTTTGAATGCATGGAAACTCGTACGACTCTCCAGCGAGACTCATACGACTTTTGAACTGTTGATAGGTTGTCGTTTCATTAACCCCCAAGACTTGTATCAGAGGGACCCAAGAGTCGTACGACGTTTCATCGGGTCCCTCACAACTCGTACGAAAAGGAATGCATTGTCGTATCACTATGATTTGTCGTATGGTATGATGTAGAAACTCGTACAACTTTCCCTGCCAGTCTGAAGTGTCGTATGGAAAACAGTGAGCCAAAAACTCATTATGAGGTCAATTTTTTTATTTTTCTGGTCTCTTAGCCTGATTACTGACCTTTCAAACTACCTTCTGGCATAGTAATATGTTCAATTCCTACACTTGTAACCCGTTCTATGACCAAATTACTGATAGGATTCCCTATTTTTGTACTGTGTAGGTCATATATCTAGATGTTCATGTATGGATTTCACATCCAGCTACTCAGAGATTATGTGTGTCACTACCTGACCCGATGAGGGTACACCTTATGTCCTATGGATTTGAGTACCTCATTCATTTACCCAATATTAGGGTAAATCACAGACTTTTGACTGCTCTAATTGAGAGATTTTATTCAGAGACCCAGACATTCCACCTGCCGACTGGGGAGATCACTGTTACCCCTGAGGATGTGTATCATATACTGCGCATTCCTTTCCATGCAGGCCAGTGGCCAGAGTATGTGAGTTTGGGGAACTTCGGTCTATTAGCATTCAAACGTCTCTTTGGAGATGATACTCAAATGACTACCTCCATTTCCTAGGAGACCTTAGTGCAACGTTATGGACAAACGCACTGGCTAGAGTGTATTATTGCTGAGATGATAGGAGGGATTATCATGTCTGACCATTAGCAGAATGGTCTATTGATGGGCTAGGCCTTGATGGTGGCACATCTAATGGCAACACCTTTTGAGTTGGCTTTGGGTCAGTGTCTTTTGGCCCATATGTTCTCTGAGATGCATGAGGTAGTGTATCAGGAGAGCAAGTCTTTTGCAACTGGAGCTTTAGTATTACAAATCTAGGCATGGGAGCATATCCCAATTTTGAGACCATTATGTACCTCGCAGAGGCAGCCACAAGAGCCCCTTATATATATATGCTAGGTATGTCATACAGGGGCGGATGGGTCATGTAGAGTACTGGAGGCGATGCCTCGATGATATGACTTTTGTTCGATGGAGACCATATGTGGGGATAGAGCCTTGGCCTACTACGCGAGAGTAGTTTAGTTTCTTCTTTTAGAGTCGTGTGCTGATCGTGAGGTCATCCTCCACTTTAGAGAGATTCATTATCACCAGGGTGTGGCGACAGTATGGATGAGTGCAGGATGCACCAGAGGATTATGCCACTTATGCTCAGATAGCTCGTGAGCTTGGACTTGGATGGACGACGAGGCTCTCTTATCCTTTGTGTTCACAGGAGTATAGTGCTATTGTCGGTATAGATTGGGAGTATAGACCAGAGGTACTTGATGCTAGAGTTACAGATGGATTCATTGCCTAGCTTGTTGACCATCCTATCCACAGGTTCTCAGATCTGACAGAGTTTATACCCTCCATGGAGGAGGCTATGGATGTTACTAAAGCACCGATGAGACAGGGTCCCAGACCCACACAAGTTCCTATTGTGCATCCCACACCTCCGAGACCTAGAGCGATGGCTCCCCTACAAAGACCATTAGGACAGATGAGGACCCCTCGTCCCACTAGTTCCACAGTAAGAAGATCTACAGGTTCTCATAGACGGACTAGGGGAGAGGGTGGTACCTTAGGTGGTGTTGGTACAACTGAGGAGGTACTTGTAGTAGAGCAGGTTGTGGGTGGTGGTACTGATCTGATATAGGAGGATACTGGGTTTGATCTGGGTGCAGAGGTTAAATGTTGTAAGGTGCAAAGAGCGGAGACCACAAAGAAGACTACCCCAGATACTGAGATGCCAGCAGTCGATGTTGATCCTATTGTTCCTCTTACTCCACAGGAGACTATCAGATGACTCAGATTACAGGTCAGGGACTTGAAGGTTTGCAGTGCTCGGTGGGAGGAGAGATATATAGAGGCAGATAGACAGCACACTGAGCTTCGTGCAAAGGTGTAGAGATTACAGGTCGAGGTGATTCATCAGACCACACAGGTAGCTTACTATGTGTCCACATATTACATTGTTGTTCCTATTGCATAGAGAGTCCCTACGTACTCTTAGTATATGTTGGCATCAGAGGGAGCCAGAGCACCTAGAGCAGAGGCAGTACCAGATGCACCACCTCCACCTCCACCAGATGTAGAGGATCAGGCTGATAGCTGATCTATTTTGATATGTTCTGATATACCATGCTCTTTTTGATCATTGATATATTGTTCTGACTTTGATAGCTCATATGAGCATATTCTTTTGTACACTGTGCCAGTAGTGCACCCTTGACTAGTTTGAGATTTTTGATATATATATATATATATATATATATATATATATATATATATATATATATATATATATATATATATATATATATATATATATATATGAGATCAATATTTTGGTTATGACTTCATTTGTACTTGTCATGTTTTCAAGTTATGATGATATCATGTGATGTTTATGCTATGAGTAGAGTAGAATGTATGTATGGATATATGCAATGCAATGATTTCTTTCACATGTATAGATGTAATTCAAAATTTGTTTTGATTATGAAAAGATGTATGTATGATTTTATGCTTATGCACATGGATGTATTGTAATGCAATAGGTGGTTATGATATGAAATGTAAATGCAATGATACACATGATATGTTTTGCAAGAATTGATGAAGACAAGTACTCAGTCTTATGTCAAAAGGATGTTTAACCCAAGAGGATAACTGCTTGTGATGACATGAAGAGACCTTTGAGTTAAGTGTCAACTCTTGTGAGATTTGAAGAGGTGATAGAAGAACCATTTAAGCGTTGAAGTTTATGTATCCATTTGTGAGATCATGCAAACATGCAAAATGCAAAGAACCATGTAAAATATAATGCAACCTAAGACCTAGGACCTAGTCACTGATCATGTGTCGGTCGATTTCATCATTGAAATTTTAGGTAATCAGATAAATCAATACAATGCCCACTAGTTATGATACCATAGACATATGAATATCAATTTGTATGTGCAGGAATCAATACAACACCCACTGGTTAGGCAACCATGGACATATGAATATTGATTTTATTTTCGAAATGTTGGATTAGATATAAGCACCAAGGCACAAACGCCAAGATGACCTGAATATCATGTCCATTTTGATATAGCAATTTGTATAAGCATCAAAACATAGAAGTTGTGATGACCTAAATATGCCTTGCATTAAAAACACATCAAACAGTCAAGAGATCATTCTAAATCCAATGTGAATTACCTGTAGTGACCCTTTATCATCCACATCCTTAGGCAAGATCATGTTTCACAATAGGAGAAAGAACTCACTCAAAAAGACAATAGTTAGATCAAACTTCCTTGAATTTTCCAGGTATCAATGGTCAAGGTATGCATGTCCATCCAATTCGAGATAGAGGCTCTTACAGTCGAACACCATTTCAATCCAAAATTTCCAAAGTTGTTATATTTTCACATACAGGTAGAAAACAAAGAAAAGATTATGCCCCTAGATCACTCTCTAAATCCTATAAAGGACATCATCGAAGAGCTCAAAGGACACAATATGCAAAAATATCAATGTGAATCAGTAAGCATACAAGGAGATAAAAGCATGTAAAGCATAGATCATTTTCAGTTTTGATGTTGATGTTTGATTGTGTTGTTGTAGATGCAAAATCCTTTCTGGAGACAAGACTGACTGACTGACTCGGATGAAGCTTCAAAGGACTCTAACTGGATATGACTCATTTGAGGTATACTGGAGACCATAGGATATGACATTGATTTCCCCCAAGTGTTAAGCATTGATAGGATACTGACGCTTGAGCTAATTGGTGTACAGATCGACTTATTGAAAATAGGAATGCGAAAATAAACCGGGAAATATGTACAAACTAAAGCAAGACTGAAAGTTGGGAAAGACCAAGATTGCGCTAATAGATGGAGTGTTTTGAAACAAGTGGCACCTGTTTGCTGGGTTTTCACCATCTTGGCAGAGATTCTATTTTTGCTACCAAGGTGCCTGTTTCCTGGTTTTCACCAAGGCACTTTTTCTTTTTCTCATTTATTTTTTTCAAATTTTTTTTTTTTGTACTTTTGATATTTTTTACTTTTTTTGTGAATCATCAAGGCACGTATTGCTAGGTTTTCACCAAGATGTTCATTTTTTCAAGACTTTTTCAGATTTTTAAGATTTTTTTAGGACATTTTACCATACACTGAATTCCTTAGGCATAGAATTTCTTCAGATGGAGAACGTTGATTGGTTCTCAGAGCTGTTCTCCTTCAGTCGTTGAGAGTTGATAGGCACTAGAGTGAAAAGTAGCAGTGATAACAAAGGGACCCAGCCAGTTGGGTTCAAACTTCCCCTTGTGTTCTTGATGTGATTGATTTTTAGGATTCTCTCTCAAGACTAGATCACCAACCTGAAATTCTTTGTTTCTGACTTTCTTGTTGTAACCTCTAGACATTCTCTTCTGATATACTCTGAGATGATCATATGTTTCTTGTCTGCGCTCATCTAGTAGTTCAAGTTCTTGCAATCTAGACACTTTGTAGTCATCATCAGTTACTAGACCATGCATTTTGATTCTTAGTGATGGGATTTCAACCTCAATAGGCAGTATCGCTTTAGACCCATAAACTAAAGTGAAAGGTGTAGCCCCAATAGGTGTTCTGATACTTGTTCTATAGGCCCAGAGAGCTAGATTGATCATGAGATGCCAGTCTCTTCCTATTTTATTAACTATACGGTGCAAGATTTTCAACAGATTCTTGTTAGAAGCCTCTGCTTGTCCATTCCCTTGAGGATAGTAGATAGATGACCAATGTTGGGTAATCTTGAATTTAGCACATAAATAATCTAGATCTTTGTTCTTGAATTGTCCACCATTATCTATAATTATGGAATGAGGTATCCCATATCTGCATATGATATAGTTCAATATGAACATAGATATTTGTTTTCTAGTTGCTTGTGTCAAAGGGACTGCTTCTACCCATTTTGTAAAATAATCTATAGCTACGATTATATGGTTATGTCCATTAGAAGAATGAGGATGTATAGCTCCTATAAGATCAAATGCCCATTGGTGAAAAGACCATTGTGCAGTAAAGGGAATTAGATCTCTCCCTGGAGCATGAATTAAGTTGCCATGCACTTGGCACTTTTGATAGTTCTTAGCAAACTTGATAGACTCTTTCTCCATTTAGGGCCAATAGTACCTATCCCTAATAAGTTTTCGAGCTAGTGTTAAACCATTTGAGTGTAACCCACAAATACCATCATGGACTTCCTCTAACGCATGTTGAGACTCTTCCCATTCTAAACATCTAAGTAGCGTACCATCTAGACCTCATTTGTACAGATCGTGACCAATGATGACATATCAGGAGGCATTATGGATAAGGTATCTCTTTTCATGTCAGTTGAAGGTATCGGGAATGATTTGGTCTTTGAGATAGGAGAATAGGTTTTTATATCTGGATGAATCATGACCAACAATAGTGCAGATCATGCGAGTTTCAGGGGAATCATATGCAGGATAAGATAGTGCTTCCACCAAGAACTCATAGCTTAGCGCATGTTCAAGCTGCTATAATAAAGTAGATAGCATTGCCATTGCATCGACAGCCTTATTCTCTATTCTAGGTATTTGCTCAAATGTGATAGATATGAAATACTTCTTCAAATCATCTACCATTCTTTTGTATGGAATAAGATTTTCATCTTTAGTCTGGTACACATCATTGACTTGATGGATAACAAGTTGAGAGTCTCCATGAATGTGTATCTCTGTTACTCTCCACTCAATTGCTAGTTTCATGCCATTAAGAAGGGCTTCATATTCTACAATATTGTTTATGCAAGGGAACTTTAATCTGAATGCTTTAGGTATGGAGTATCCTTGAGGAGTTATAAATAATATGCCTACTCCTGATCCATTCTGTGTATAGGAGCCATCAAAGAACAACTGCCATTCTCTAGAAGAAAGAGTCATGATAGAGGAATCTGGAAATTCTATTTGCATTGGTGTATCATCAATCATAGGTGCATCTGCTAATTGATTAGCAATAACCTATCCTTTAATGGCTTTTCTTTCAACATATTCAATGTCAAATTCACTTAAGAGCATGACCCATTTAGCTAATCTACCTGTGAGGGCAGCCTTGCTTAGTAGGTACTTTAGTGGATCAATCTTAGCTACCAAATGTGTGGTATGCACCAACATATAATGTCTCAATTTTTGTGATGCAAAGATCATAGCTAGACAAGCCTTCTCAATCATAGAATAATTATTTTCGTATGCTAACAATGTCCAACTGATACAGTATATAGCTCGTTCCTTTTTGTTCTCATCATGTTGTGCAAGAAATGCCCCCAGTGATGTATCTATAGCGGAGACATATAAGACCAAAGGCTTCCTTGGAATGGGAGGCATCAAGATAGGAGGATTTGATAGATACTTCTTGATATGGTTAAAGTTGGTCTCAAATTCTTCATTCCACGCAAATGTCACACCTTTATGTAATGTTTTCGTAAAAGGCTATGATATGTCTGCTAGCTGAGATATGAAGCATCTGATAGATTGAACTCTGCCTTGCAATGTTCTCATTTGACTAATATTCTTGGGAGGTTGCATCTCCATTATAGCTTTTACTTTAGCTGGATCAACTTCAACGCCCTTCTTTGAAACTATGTATCCTAAGAGCTTTCCAGAAGTGACACCAAAAGCACACTTCTTAGGATTTAGTCTGAGACTAAATTTTTTCATTCTGTCTAGTATCTTGCTCAAGTCATTTAGATGTTTAGTTCTAATCATAGATTTTTCTAAAGTATCATCAACATAATCCTCCATAGTCCTATGCATCATGTCATGAAAAATAGATATCATGGCTCTTTAATATGCAGCACCAGCATTTTTAAGTCCAAATGGCATGACATTCCAGCAGAAGGTACCCCATGCACATGTGAAAGTAATTTTCTCTTGATCCTCTAGAGCAATTTTTATTTGATTATATCCAAAAAAACCATCCATTAAAGAATACATCTCAAATCCCACAGTCATGTCCACTATCATATCAATGTTAGGTAGTGGAAAATCATCCTTAGGGAATTCTCTATTTACATCTCTAAAGTCTTTGCACACTCTGATTGATTTATCTGGTTTTAAAATAGGTACAATATTAGAGATCCATTCTGCATAATTAATAACTCAAATGAATCTGGCTTTTAGTAGTTTCTCTAATTCAGCTTTTACCAAGAGTGCAACATGAGGATGCATCTTTCTTAATTTTTGTTTAACTGGTTTTACTCTAGGAGCTATAGATAAATGGTGCATTATAAGATTAGGATCCAACCCTGGCATATCTGAATATTTCTATGCAAAGTTGATCTTCTTCTCTGTGAGGAAGGTTGTAAATTTTTTCTTCTCTTCTTCTGATAAAGATTGTGCTACATGGATCAGCTATGGTTCTTCTGCTATTCCCAAATTGATAGATTGAGTGGGCTCAATTAGAACTAGAGATCTATCCTGTAAATGACTCGAAAGGACATCAAATATCTCATCCTTAGGCACCTCAGAGAGGTTTTCACCTTTGGATACGTCTTTTATTTTTACTTTTGTAGGTTTTGAGACTACCACAAAGTGGGTTTCACCCTCAGAACTCATTTTCTTTTTATTCTTATTCTTATTTTTCTGACTAAGATACTTGATGTTTGACTCTGTCATGCTAACACTCGGTTCATTGATGGAATTCCTCATAGGCTCAACTGCATTGAGGTAGCAAGCAAGGGTGTAGTCATTCGGGAAGGTATAAATACCATGGCTCAGGTTTGTGGAGGTTCGATCAAGAAGTTCAGGATGTTGGATAGTCAAAGTGGTGAAAGATTGGGAAAGAGTGTTTACAGATATGGATCTGTCATCATCGGTCCTAACCTGATGCTTGAGTTCAAAGGTGATATTACAACTTAAGACATTCAATTTTTGAATAGGCTCAATCTCATTGTGATAGTCCACTTCAGCCGTCGATGGATCAGACTTGATAAGTTCATCATTTCGCTCTAGACTTACGTTGGGTTTAGGTGCATATTAGTGAATAACATCAACATGTTTCTTTGTAATAAGCTCATCTTCTTCTAGAATGGCTCCCCATTCATAGTCATTAGATTCATCTATGCCTCTAGGAAATCTAAGAACATGAGTAAAGTCAGGATGAATACCCCAAGAAGGGTTAACCTCAGATTCTGATTTGAATTCATACTCATGGGAATCTATCTCAGAATAACTACCACCTTCTTCTTTCTCTATTTGATTGTCTTTGAGATTAGCTAGTTCTTGTGTTGCAACTATCTCTTGCTCTATAGTAGGTTCTTGTGTTTCTACTACATTAATTCTTTTTATTGGATCATCTTCAACATCAAGGAGATCTTTTATTTCTTTAGGCAAATGCTCATAAGGAATGAGCTCATTAGTGGTGTCTGAATCATCACATCAGATTTTTTAGTTATTTATTTCTTTAGTTGATTTGCTACGGAAGGCTCAATTTGTTCTAGAACATGTGGGGAGTTCTTGCTAAGACAGAAAGGCTTCTTCATGTATCCTAGACCTGTTGTATTCTTGTTGGCTCGACCACGATGTTCAAGAGGTGACAGAAGACCTTTACCTTGTAGTCCTAGAGGTCCTTTTCCTTTATATCCCATCTTAGCTATCAGTTTATCCCCTGGGCCATATGACTTAGAAGGAACCTTCGATACCTTATAGTCACTAGGTGGAACATCTTGGGATTCAGGTTCCTCTTTGTAAAGCCATGCAAGCACAGCTTCATCTTCTTCAAATTCTTTCTTAGGTACTTTCTCTACAACAAATTTTCCTTTATAGGCCTCAAGAGGTTCCTTAGATTTTGGTTTGAACTATTTTTGAGCTTGCCCATAAGACTTAGGTGAGATAGGGAGAGATGTCAAAGACAAGACTGGCTCTATAGTATATTCTCCCATACCATTGTCTTTGATATTGACCTCTTTTGCAATGTCTTCCATCTTAGAGGTGGATGCTACACCTGTTTGTGTAGTGGAAGATTCTTTGTTATTAGGAACAAGTTTATCTGCATTTGCCTTCAATGCATTGCAAGTTGTTGACATGTCAGCTGGAATGGTTACCTCTACTCCGTCACAAGGAAATTTCAAGCACTGATGGTATGTAGAAGGAATAGCTTTCATTTCATGTATCCAGGGTCTCCCTAGAAGGATGTTGTAAGCCAAAGGTATATCAAGAACTTGACATATAGTATCTCTAATGACAGGACCTATTCTAATAGGCAAGACAATTGTTCCCTTGGAGGATCTTTCTTCTTCATCATATGCTTTGATAGTTATTTTATTTCTAGGATCAATGGTTCTTTCTGAAAATCCCAATTGTGTGATCAAGTTGTAAGAACAAATATTCAGACCAGCACCCCCATCTATCAACACACATTTGACATGATGGTTTTGGATCAAGACTTCAATATGCAAGGGATGGTTATGTGGATGACTCAAGGAGTTATCATCATCCTCTGAAAAGGAGATATACTATGGAGATGTAAGATGACCAACCATAGCCTGGAATCTATCTAAATCAAGGTTATCAAGAACATTGGATCCGAGCAGAGCTTTGTCTAGAATGGCTCTATGAGCTGGAGTATCCGAAGCAACTCAAACATGGAGATTTTTGCATTAGTATGTTGGAGTTGTTGAACAATACTGTACGAAGTAGGCCTCGTGTCCTTAGGATTTGAAGATTTAGATGTTTCCCTCTATTCAGAGGTGGAAGACAGCTTGAAAGGCACCTTAGGGACATTTGATTGATCTGGAATTTGTCCTTGTAGGTGTGCCTGAGCTTGTGATCAAGTAACTGCATTAGCTGATTGATTTTCTCTATCTCTTCTAACAATTGTGATGACATTGCAACACTCAGATAGGCTTGGTTCAACCATATTGATAACAGTATTATTTCCAAGATAGGCATAATTAACCTTAGCACCCACATTAGGCTGAGAAGATGAATCTCCTTGGCTATGCTTTGGAAATGGTTTGGTGAATGTTGTGTGATCATTATTGCTTTTAGGATTATCAATCGTGATTTCTCCATTATCAATCTTATCTTGAATGGTATGCTTCAAGCGCAAGCAGTTATTAGTCTTGTGACCTTTACCCCAATGGAAATCATAGAATTCATTCTCTCTCCACCATTTCGGCTTAGGATTAGGATTAGATTGTTAGATCTCAGGCAAAGAGATGATGTTATTAGCGAACAAAGTTTTCATAGCTGATTCCAAAGATTCTCCAAGAGGAGTGAACTTTCATTTATTATCAGCGGACCAAGATTTGTATTCTGGCTTCTTTTGAGATGATTTGGACACCTTTTGTTCTGAAGCTTTGATGGCTTGAGTACCAATGGTTAGATTAAAAGTAGGTGCCTTAGATGGGGCATGATTATCAACAATGCCATCTGTGACAATGCCCTTATTCTTGTTCCAATTTTTGTTCTTATCCTTAGAACTAGATTCATACTTGTCCTTTTGAAGTGTGATGTCTCCTTTTTTCATAAGTACTTTTTCAATTTTGATTGCATTATCTACCATCTTGTCAAAAGATGTATGATTTTGCATTTGTAAAGGGTAGTTGATTTCTGGAACAAGATTGTTGATGAAGATTTCCAGCTTCTCAATTTCTGGAATCAGCCTAGCATATAGAGAGAATTTCTTTCTACATCTTTTGAGAAATGTCAGGAATGGTTCTCCTGGATATTATTTGAGATTGCAGATATCAATCATGGTGACTAGATGTTGGATGTTGTAGGAGTATTGTTGATAGAACAATTTGATCAAATCCTCAAAGGTTTTGATTGTAGGAAGCATCCTAGAGAACCAATGAATGGCTGCCCCTCCCAGAGATCAAGGGAAAAGACGCATCAGATAGGTTGGTTCGTGCATGAACTCCATAGATTGAGTACAGAATTCTCTGACATGATCTTGAGGATCATATTTTCCATCATACTTATCATATTTTGGCATTTCCACCCTTTTAGGGAATGGTGGCATATACAAGTCTTTATCAAATGGAAAAGGACATAGGGCCTCCATGGAGAACTCCTTAGGTTCTTTTTCTTTTTCCATTTTGTTAAATTTTACTTGCATGGCGTGCATTTGTTTCATCATAGCCGAAATAGGAATTTATTCCTCATGTGTAATGATATCTTCCACATTAAAATTGGGAGGAAGTTTAGCTCCTTGATGAGCTAATTGTAAAAAGTATGTTTCTCTATCTTCTTTCAAGAAATGCTTCATCATTCTTTTGAAGTCATCGTCATTTTGATACTAAGCAATTTCTTCAGGTGTGGGTTCCTGATCTACACCATGTTGAGATTGAGCTCTTTGAGAGCCATGATTTGTCCCTACTTGAGACATGTTAGGAGTGTTAGGGCTCCCTGGGATAGATCGAGGAGGAGTTTTTTGATTACCTCCATGAGTTGATGCTGGAGGAATGTAACCATTTTTTAATCGAAAGTTGCCAAGACCATCATCTTCGTAAAGACCAGAATTGTATAGTTGTTCAAGAGTTGGACCCTGGATAAGAGTCAAAGGTAAGGTATGAGATGTTTCCCCTAATTTCTTGTGAGAGGAAGCTCTAGTTTCCACCATTAACCTTGGGTGAAGCAAAAGAATACGATGAAGACAACTGAAGAAAGATCTGATTCAAGAAGATCAAATGATGCAACCTTGTCAAAGTTTGATTGATTGGAGCTTAGATTAGATGTAAATGAAGGATACCATGTCCTAGATGTATGGGTAGATGCCCAAAAGATAGCAAACATGAGTTCACAACACTTAGCCATTTTGAAGATGGATTGAAGATTGATAGTCATGACAAGGTTTTGACACAAGATGAAAAAGACTCAAATCAATTAAATAGAAGGCTAAATCAGATTCAAAAGGCCACTTTAGGAAAATGATTGGATTCTTAGTAGTTGCTACTCTATTCCTAACACAGTGATTTTCTTGACAGACTCTGGAAATAGGTTAGAAAAGCTGGGTCTCTGACAGTTCTGACAACTTTCTGGCAATTTTTCAAAATTTCTCAAGTGACTTTCTGCAGGCTCGTATGACAGTGGGTAGGGTATGAAATGACAATTGACAAACTTGTACGACAGTTGCAAAACTTGCACGATAGTTGATAGCAGGGTTTTTGACTTTTTTGAATTGACTAGCAGCAAAACTCGTATGATAATATACTAGCTACCATACGACAATCTGGGGGTAATGAAATGACACTTTCCAAAAGTCATACGACTTTCTGAATTTACAAGATGACTTTTGACTCCAAAAAGGTGTTTGACATCAGATTTTTGCAATTTTCAAGTTTTTAGTTTCAAATTATTCACAAAATTATCTGTCCAGATTTGAAGATAGTACCAAATTGATTTGTTCTTAGTAACCAGATAGATAAACAAGCATGCCAAATAGCAAGCAAGTGATTTCAACACCGAAAAATGGTCACCTATACTATTAGCCCCTTTTGCTAAATCATAAATTGCTTGCTCTTGATCAAATCCTAGCTCTATCATTTATTCGATTATTTTCTATGGGCTAACCATCTTATCCTAAGTCTTTATTTATTTAAAAGGAATATTTCCTCCCCTTTTAATAAATAAAAGCCCCCACTTTTCCTCTTATCCTAAGTTGCACAAATAAAGCATTATTCTTATTTTATAAAAAGGGAAAAAGCACTTTTTGTCTCATATGGACACAAAAGTCAACTTCTATTTTCTCATTGGAGGATACTTGTGCACATGGATTGCTCCTCTTTTAAGCTCCACCGTTGATTAAATCTTTTGCCTCTTAATCTCCATGGTCCATTTCTCCTCATTTCCTATAAAAGAAGAGCTCTCTTCTTCATTCTAGATCCCCAACTTTTTATGCTAACTTTATGCTGCAGGTTTTCTAGGTCACTTTGGAGCTTTTAAAGATTTGGAGCATTCTTAGCATCTACATCTCATTCTTGCATTCTTAGCTTAGCTTCATATTTATGCTTTCTTATATTAGCTTCATTTTTATGCTCTAGATTAGCTCACATAGATTAATTAGCTTGGATTGTAACACTTGTTCTTTCCTTTCATAGCTTAGTTTCATTGTTCTTTCATTTTCATAGTCTAGCTTGCATTGCATTGCATTCATTTGATTCTTGGGGATATTGGCATTCTTGCCCTTGTCTTCATTGAATCTCTCATTGCATGGTTTACTAGCAAGGTTATAGGCTAAATAGCTCTAGCTGAGAGCATTCTTAAAGCCCTTGCACTCCATGCCTAGGGAGCTATGGATCGATTTGTGAGACCTCATTCTTGAGTTTCTTTGCATGTAATGATCCATAGAAGTGTGACACATTTATAGCACACATTTTTGGCGCCCACCGTGGGGTAGAGTAGATAGACTTCGTCCTTTAAATTTTGCATTTTCGTCAATTTTTGTCAATTTTTCGGCAAGTTTTTAGCGTATTTTTTTGTTCTCTGGTTTTCTGTCTCAGAATATCGCGCGATACTTCTTAGTATATCACGCAATATACCTCTGTATGTGCGTGCGATACTTCACCTGTCAAAAGTATCACCTGGCTATAGTAGAGTATATCGCCTGGTCTCGGGTGAAGTATCGCCTGGTGTCGGGTGAAATATCGCACAGACTGATAAGTATCGCCCTAGTATAGTGCAAAGTATCACGCGATACTGGTGTCTGTACTTGGCAGTGAGCTATTTTTGAGTTATTTTATCTATCTTGCAAGTTTTAGGTTCTCTGCTATCTTTTTGAAATTTCCAGCGTTTTCAAATTCGTGCCACTCTGGAAAACGGGTGCCCATTTTTTTTTGAAATTTTGCAAATGGTATCAAAAGTTTAAGTGTGATATATCGTTGGAAAGGTCTTTTCGAGCCTAATCCAACCATGATGGTTTCATTTTCAGATTTTATCATTTGATCAGTTATTTTTGCACATTATCTGATTTTTTTCATGTACTAATCATTGTTAGATTTTGGATTTTGATTCTCCTAACTCTTGTTGGTCTAACAAGTTGTGGTTGTAGGTGCCTCTTGCTTGAGATATTTTGCCAAAAGAACGCATGTCAAAGAGGGCTACTAATGGTTTTTGCAGGGCTGCCCTAAGCATAAAAACCAAATCAAGTGCTTGTTTAATTGCTTTCTTTATTAAGTGCGGCATATACTAGTTGTTTCCTTTCATAGGCACTTAATACCTTGTTGTAGAAATTTTGAGGTGGTAGGAGAGTATGCTCTTCACCCTTGTGGTGAAACAGAAATCTTGACCCATCTTAGGATTTTGAAAGCAAGGGGGTAATTAAATCTTTGCTTGGTGTGTTTGGGAGAAGTTTTGAGATAGGGGAGTATGCTCTTCACCCTTGTGGTGAACCAAAAACCTTGAACCTCAAAAATCATCCATTCTTTGTTTAGTATAGGATCCTTTAGTGGGCATGCTCTTGAGCAATCAAGAGGAATGACCCAAGTGGGGACAACCTTGTCATCATTTTCCTTGGTGGCGAGTGATTCCAACTCACTATAATCTCAAGGCTATCAAGGACACAAAACCTTGGTAGACATAGTACTTATCTTCGCTTGATGTGAGTAACTTGTGGGATTGTGACCATGAGGAAAGCATTAAGCAAGAATGCTTAAGGTACTCTTGAGGCCACGAGGTCCTAGTCCTTTATGAGGAGAAAGAGGGGTGCTATGAACGGAAACCCTTACTATGAACCATTAGATAGAGGCCACCCTATTTTAGCCACTTAGCTTCTTGGTGCAAGGATTGATCCAAGTGGACTTACTGGGATCACCCCAAGACACTCACCATATGTGTTCCTTTGGTTGTGTTTTTGACACTTCCATGACAACGCCAATATCTCTTGTGGGCAACCACTTGGTGTGAGGCAAGGGAGCATCAAGTTGTGGGCCACGTTGCTAAGTAATGAGCCTTGTCCTTCTAGGTAGTAATTGCTTGAATTATCTTCGATTGTGCTATGCCTGTGTAAACGTTCTCAACATTCAAACAAATGGTAGCACTCATAGAGTTTTTCATTTTGATATCACAAGTGCTTGTCTTGGCAAGGTTGCTTTTGCCCTTGTTTCAAGTGTTCTATGACATGTTTGATCACCTACTATTTGCAAACCTGTCTTTTATCTACTATTACTGCTTGTCAAACTGAGAAATTGCACTATCCAACCTTTGAACTTGATCAAAATGCTTTAAAACTGAGAATTTTATGTTCACTGGTCAAAGAATCGCCCAATTCTGCAACAGTATCGCATGCCTTACTGTGAAATATCGTGCGATACTTCGCGCCCTGCTATTTTATCGCACGCTTTGCTGAGATATATCGCACGATAGTTCGCTCCTACTGGACTATCGCCCGGCTAGCCTGGAGTCTATCGCCCAACCATACTGCAGTCTATCACCTGGCTTAAAGCGAAGTATCACCCGAACTGAGAAGTATCGCCCTGTCTTCCTGGAAAGTATCACCCATAATCTTTTTGATGTCCTATCATTGCTGCAATTCGGAGTGGCTAAACTTGCACTTTAACCTATCGTAGAGTGTCTTTTTCTGTTCTTACCTAAAACTGGTTTGTTACCTACATGCTTAGATTTGTTCTAGACTGAAACAAATGAGCTAAAACTATTTGGTTTGAGTTTAACGAATGCTACTCTTGATCACTTGCCGCATCACGGTTACCTCTCTAGCTACTTGCTTATTAAGCTTCTTGCTCGTTGCTCGGCTTTAGTCAATTGATTGATGTAAGTGCTTGAGCACTTTTGATGAGCCATCTCTCTATTGTTCTACTTTGACAAGTGATCTTTATTAGCTTTTCTTATCTCAAATCTAAGAAACTTTGTCTCATTCTATTAGTCAACCAACATCTCTTTTCATGCTGGTTACAACTCGGTCTCAATTTGAGCAGGAGAGTCATCCTCCGTTCAATTATACACAGTTACCTTCTCCAACTAAACGTTCAAAATCACCCATTAGCAACAATAGTTCTAGTTCTGACCAATCTGAGAATTCTAAGGCTACACCGTGGTATAAAGGAGGTTTCCTCTTTTCCGCATTCAAGACCCCCAAAAACACAGACAGTGTCTCACTCACTTTGACTGAACAAGAAAAGTTTCAACTCTTGCAAGAACACTTTGAGCGTAAGGATAATCAAGCGTGCTTAGACAAAGAACACAATCAACAAAGGATGGATGCTACTAGGTGCATGGCTTATAGAGGGACATTTCATGAGCAACCCGAGACTAGTAATCATGAGCATAGACCTCTTTTTAACAATGGCAACAATGACAACAACACGCCACCAAGATCTCCTCCAAGGCCAACTTTTGCTATGCCTTCTTCACCACCTAGACCTCCTCCCTCTCAACATGAGGCAGAGGCTAATGATGAGATTTCTAGTGTGGATCTTATGAGATGTGAACAAGATGTAGATTTCCAACGAATGATGCATAAGCTTTTAGAGCATAATGGCGATCAATATTTTCAATATATGACTTCTAGAGGATACAAGCTTCCTCCCGGCTATGATGTCAGACAAATTGTCCAACAAAGAGTACCAACTGAATTGGAAGTCCTTCAAGAAGAATTACGTCGGACAAATCAATGCCTTACCCAAATGGCATTAGAAAGAGATCCTCCAAAGGTCTCTTTTGTAGAATCAATTTGTGCTCTTCCTTTTGATAAAGATCTATACATGGTCCCATTTCCTAAGGATATTGAGGTTCCTAAATATGACAAGTATGATGGAAATGGTGACCCTCATGACCATGTGCGTCATTTTTATGCTCTTAGTATGGACTTTCTTCATGAAGACACATATCTTCTACGCTTATTCCCTCGAAGCTTAAGAGGCCAAGCTTTGGAATGGTTTGCAAAATTGACACCACCGCTTAAGACTTTTGATGAGTTAGCTCAGCGATTTACCCAGCAGTACTCTTACAACATCCAACAACCTGTCACTGTGATAGATCTCGGTAATCTAAGACAACATCAAGGTGAGCCATTTGCAACTTACTTACAATGTTGGAGGTCATTGTATTCTCGATATCCTTGTCAGCTACTTGAAAGAGAAAAGATTGACATTTTCGTCAACACACTTGTGCCTGAGCTATTTTATGATCTAAGGAAGCAACTGTTCTCCTCCTTCCATGACATGGTTAAAAGTGCATATCAGATTGAGGATGTAGCTATAAGAAAAGGGGATATTGTTATTAATAAAGATGCTAAAGGCAATGGTAAAGACAAGAACAAACCTTGGAATAAGAACAAGTATGTTGTTAATGATGGGGTTGTTGATGCTCCTAAAGTTAAAGAGCCCGCTTTCAATCTCTCCAACGCTATCTATGCAGCAAAACAATAAGAAGTTTCCAATGCTCATAGTGCTCCTAAACCTCAATATGCAGATAAGCCTAAGAAGTCATTTTGAAAGCGAGTCTATACCAAGTTGGCAGAACCTTACGATGTGATCCTTAAGACTTTGGTTGACAATGGATATCTTACGCTTCCTGATAAACCTGGTAACTGGGATCCGATAAATAAGCCTGATTGGTGGAGAGAAGATCATTATTGCCATTATCATAGAACCAAGGGACATCCAACAGACAATTGTTTTAGGCTTAAGGATGATATTCAGGATCTTATTAAGAACGGCACAATCTCCACTAATGGCTTAACTAAAAATTCTGATCACACAGCTTTCAAAGATCCTCTACCTAAGCATGATAAGGGGGAAACCTCTCAAACACATAAGAAGAATCATGATGCAAAGATCAATTACACGTATCCTTCTAATACGCTTGTGATTAACATGGTAGAGCCCGTTGAGAGTGTTCTAATGATGAGGTCTCAAGATGATAATAACACCAATCATGGTAAGCCAAAGTTAGTCTTGCAAACACGTGGTAGTTCATCTTCCTGAAGTGAGACACTAAATGCTGTTACTAGGGGGCAAGCCAAGATTGTCCTTAAAACTGTGCAAGATCCCAAGCAAGCTTTGCCTTCCAAACAAGCAGCTCCTTCAGCCACCCCTTGCTATGATCTTGTCCAACATTTGCAAAAGACACCAGCACAGATATCTATCCTTGAGTTGCTTCGGTTATCCTCTTCACATAGAGAGATTCTTGATGAGGCTCTACGTACAACACATGTTCCCAATGACATTGATCCAGATCAATTTCAAGCTATGGTCAACCACATTTCATCTCCGCTATCTCTCTCCTTTTCTGCAGAAGATGACATATCTATTGCTCACCCACATAATCTAGCTTTACACATTGAAGTTCTAGTCTACAATACCCGGGTCCACCGAGTCCTGATAGACAATGGTGCAGGGTTAAATATTATTTCTTTCAATGTCATACAACAATTGGGTTTGTCAAAATTTTATGTGGATTCTAAAAAGAAGATTATTATAAAAGCTTATGATGAAGTGGAAAGATCTTCCAAAGGTCTTGTCACACTGCCTGTCCGAGTGGGCCCTGTCACAAAAGATATTAGCTTCCAAGTATTGGACATCCCACTCGCATATAACATTCTTTTGGGTCATCCTTGGATCCATGACATGCAGGCTGTTCCTTCCACTTATCATCAGTGCGTCAAATTTTCATACAATGGCACTGAAGTTGTGATTCCTGGAGACCATACTATTGCTATTAATGCTCTTGCTGTTGCTGAAAAATTTGTTCCTCACAATGAACCTTCTGTTGATCCTAGTATGTCTCTAGTTGCTGCTGAGAAAACACTTAAGATGATGAGACTTGCTATGGGTGAATATACGCTGGATTCCTTTTCTTCTATACCTATTTCTCCTAGGTCATATGGGAGACCTTCTTATCACATGAAGCCTTCCACTTCTGCTATGGTGATCTTTGATACTTTTGTTCCTTCATCTGTTCCTTTAGAAGCAGACAGAGAAGAACAAGCTATTCAAGAGTGGATCTATAGAGAGGATTCTAGAAATACTCCCATGCTCAGTAATTTGGACACAGATACAGATGAGTCACTGCTACACACTATGGCTCAAATGGGAGATGATCTTCCTTCTACTCCACTCCTTTGGGGAGAAGAATGTATATCTACTAATGATATGGCTGAGGCCTCTATGTCTAGAACCTATGTGCCTAAAGAATCATTGCACTATGATAGACAACGTCGCAACATTGCACAACTGCTACAAAGAGGTGATCTCTCACATAATGACATGAGTATCTCTACTTCTCAGCATCTCAAGCCTCTTCCAGAAGATCCTCCCATGATAGATATGGATGTTGATGTGGTTCATACCTCTCGTAACCCACCTGACATGGTTGATGGGTCTTGTGTGGGGTCTGATGAGTTTGTTCCTTGTATTGCCTTAGTGGACCACGTTGGTCCTTCTATGACAAGTCTAGATCTAGCTACTTTTGGAGCTTACCCTATAGGCTCAACCTCTCTTGTTACCAGAGATGACACCCCTCACATAAATGCTATTGAACCGGTCACTTCATTTCATCTTGCATCAACACCTGTTACTTCTTCCACCAGCGAACTAGCCCAAAAAAAGATTGAATCAACAATCAAGTATCACAGTCATCATGTCAAAAGAAACGAGCAATGGTCAGATGGTGAAAACCACATTGTGGTGGTATCCGCACCTAAGAAAAGTAAAAATAAAAATCTGCTCAAAAATAATGATTCTCAAATAAAAGATGACAAGCTGATTCTCTACAAAAAAATGGTGCACTACTTCAAGCATGATCTCATATCTGTTATACTTCAGCCCATTCCTAGAGCTGAGAACAAAGTTGGTAATGCCTTGGTTACTTCAACATCCATCTTACAAATGAAAAAGCATAAATTTCACTTCAAGTTCCTGGTGGATGAATTACGCTATCATGCTTACAAATCTTACAATCCTACCATCTTTTCATATCTTCCACCTCATATTCCTCTTGCAAATCCACCACGCCATTCCTTCCACCATCCCTTACACTTTTCCTTTGTCTTTGGTCACTTGTATAGGAAGGGTCTAGATGGAACTCTCCTTAAGTGTCTAGAAATAGAGGAGTCAGAAAAAGTGCTAGCTGAAATCCACGATGGCATATGTGGATCACATTCTAACGATCCTCCGCTAGCTCAGACATTGCTTAGGGCTAGTTATTATTGGTCAAACTGGTTGAGACCTCCTATTGTCACAGTTGCAGCATTTGGGCCTGGGGCCTATCAGTTCTCTACATAAGAGGAAGCAGATTCTTGATGCCCATTTCTGTATGGGGCATTCTTTGTACATACTTTATGATCCTGAAAAAATTCCAAAAAAATTCATATATGATGCTGAAAAAATCCTAAAAAGCATAAAAAGTACTGAAAAAATACAAAAAAAATCAAAAATTTCAAAAAATCAAAAAAATTGAAAAAGTGCCTTGGTGAAAACTTGGAAACAGGCGCCTTGGTAGCAAAAATACAAAAAAAATTATAAAAAGTCCTGAAAAAAAAATTGCAATAAATCTATCAAGTGGTGAAAACCTAGAAACAGGTGCTGCTTGAGACCCTCTGCACCTATGTCTATCAGTCTTGTGTGGCGCTCATTCGCTCCACTTCTCACTTTGCCTCTCCTAGCCTGGAATTGACTCTTGTCTTAGTCTAGGGGGCATACGTTGTTTTAAGCTTATCTTGGGTCTCTTTGTGCATCTGGGTTTCTTAGGCACCTCGCAAATGGTGTTTTTCAACACCACCTCAACTGTGTTTTTCAACACTACCCTAGCATCAAGTGTTTCTTAACACTTATTAGATATCCTACTTGCAGTCTAGATGATGCAATATTTCTCACTGGCAGATGCGATACTCAAAGTTTGACTCTATGACCTACACACATGCACTTAAACATTTGACTCGCTGAGACTTGCTTGACTTTATTTCTTTGCATGCTGTCTATGATGATTTCTTTGCTAAGTGGTCTCTCCCTAAGAAGTTTTCGATGATGCCTAGCTAGAAGACTGAGGGTATGAGAACATTTTTTATTTCTTTATCTGCTTGTGGGTATATTTTGTTGGTCCTCACTGTCATGAGCATTTATGCTGGTCTTACTTGCCACTATGGACCTACAAGGTATTATCCTTGACTGTTTTGCAAGTGCATGCTTATAGTCATCTTGACTTTCTTGTGTCTCGATGCGAGCATAATCTTGCTATATCAAACTTAGGTAATCTCACTGCACTAGTCATCTTGACCTACATGTCTCTGATGCCTAGGTGAGATTTCCACATTTCTATCTGATATAGATCATATTCAGATTCACATAGTTATGCTAGTGTGTATTGTATGATCTTGCGATGCTACCAATAACGCTCAATGATGAATATTAGATGTCTATTGGCTTTGTGACCTTGCAAGTAAACCACTTTTCATGTAGCTTGCATTGTTAGGTTCATGTTAGATTAGTTTTGCATCTTGCATATGAAAAGAGCTCTCTTTTCATCTTTCATGGACTTGTTAATCAACTGCGCTCACCTTTCACTTCTTCCCGATCTTGTCTTTCACTTCTTGTCTTTCATATCCCATCATTTTCCTTTCATTTCGGGATCAAAATCAAAATCCGCGTTCACCTTGATTATTCCCGTTGCTTTTCTCCTTCTTCCATGCAGTTGGTTAACCTTTTGAGGCCTGATCCTTTGATCTTCGCTGGGGCATTCTTCATCTCTTCATCTCCATCTCTTTCAAACTTCTAGTCTTTCATTCACTTTCAAATCCCAAGTTCAAATTCTTCCCCTCCATGGTGTTTTCGGGTTGAGGGACCACTAGGTTCATGCCCCGTGTCCCATGTGTGGGGCATATCTTCACTGCTTGATGGTTATTCTATTCTCTTTCTTCGATTATGATTTCTAGTGATTTGATCATGCTGCTCTTGCTTTTGCTTTCCCTCTACCTGGATTTCACTTTTGATCCCGAGGGGGCAAACACATCATATCTTATTGGCTATCACTTTCCTTAGTGTTCAGTACTGTCGCTACCAGGCTAACCATGCAGGATTTGCTATTTTTCTGCACTTCATTCTTTGGAGTCAGATCGCTATCTGCTTGCCTTCTTGGCTATCTCTTGCCTTCTTGGCTGATCTGAGTTGCTTTGTGATCCCAAATCGATCTCACATTTCAACTTCATTCTTTGACTGCATGTGTTCCCAGATCGATCACACATTAGTCAAAGAGGGGCAAATGTATACACCAAAAAATGGTCACCTAGACTATTAGCCCCTTTTGCTAAATCATAAATTGCTTGCTCTTGATCAAATCCTAGCTCTATCATTTATTCGATTATTTTCTATGGGCTAACCATCTTATCCTAAGTCTTTATTTATTTAAAAGGAATATTTCCTCCCCTTTTAATAAATAAAAGCCCCCACTTTTCCTCTTATCCTAAGTTGCACAAATAAAGCATTATTCTTATTTTATAAAAAGGGAAAAAGCAGTTTTTGTCTCATATGGACACAAAAGTCAACTCCTATTTTCTCATTGGAGGATACTTGTGCACATGGATTGCTCCTCTTTTAAGCTCCACCATTGATTAAATCTTTTGCCTCTTAATCTCCATGGTCCATTTCTCCTCATTTCCTATAAAAGAAGAGCTCTCTTCTTCATTCTAGATCCCCAACTTTTTATGCTAACTTTATGCTGTAGGTTTTCTAGGTCACTTTGGAGCTTTTGAAGATTTGGAACATTCTTAGCATCTACATCTCATTCTTGCATTCTTATCTTAGCTTCATATTTATGCTTTCTTAGATTAGCTTCATTTCTATGCTCTAGATTAGCTCACATAGATTAATTAGCTTGGATTGTAACACTTGTTCTTTCCTTTCATAGCTTAGTTGCATTGTTCTTTCATTTTCATAGTCTAGCTTGCATTGCATTGTATTCATTTGATTCTTGGGGATATTGGCATTCTTGCCCTTGTCTTCATTGAATCTCCCATTGCATGGTTTACTAGCAAGGTTATAGGCTAAATAGCTCTAGCTGAGAGCATTCTTAAAGCCCTTGCACTCCATGCCTAGGGAGCTATGGATCGATTTGTGAGACCTCATTCTTGAGTTTCTTTGCATGTAATGATCCATAGAAGTGTGACACATTTATAGCACATAGATAGTCATGACAAGGTTTTGACACAAGATGAAAAAGACTCAAATCAATTAAACAGAAGGCTGAATCAGATTCAAAAGGCCACTTTAGGAAAATGATTGGATTCTTAGTAGTTGCTACTCTATTCCTAACACAGTGATTTTCTTGACAGACTCTGGAAATAGGTTGGAAAAGCTGGGTCTCTGACAGTTCTGACAACTTTCTGGCAATTTTTCAAAATTTCTCAAGTGACTTTCTGCAGGCTCGTATGACAGTGGGTAGGGTATGAAACGACAATTGACAAACTTGTACGATAGTTGCAAAACTTGCACGATAGTTGATAGTAGGGTTTTTGACTTTTTTGAATTGACTAGCAGCAAAACTCGTACGATAATATACTAGCTACCATACGACAATCTGGGGGTAATGAAATGACACTTTCCAAAAGTCATACGACTTTCTGAATTTACAAGATGACTTTTGACTCCAGAAAGGTGTTTGACATCAGATTTTTGCAATTTTCAAGTTTTTAGTTTCAAATTGTTCACAAAATTGTCTGTCCAGATTTGAAGATAGTACCGAATTGATTTGTTCTTAGTAACCAGATAGATAAACAAGCATGCCAAATAGCAAGCAAGTGATTTCAAGCCCATCTGAAAATAATGAACAAGGGACAAAGCAACCCTGTGCATGAACAACCAAGTGACTGAATGTGCTAATCCCTAGGAGTGCTAACAGTGTATGTTCCAAAAAGTTTTGCAATAATGCACATATTCCTAGAAAATGAAAATTTGGCCTCACTAGGGTTTGTAGTAATGGTCTGACTCTGCAACTTTTGTGATCTCAAGAGGGTGAACTCCAATCCATGTGCACTGGGGTTTTGACACAATCCAAGAAATTAATCAATCAGGAGCTGCTAGGGAGATCTAACAGCCCAACAAGAGACCACACCTGTGAAGATTTCCTCCACAAGGACATTTATATAGCGGCTACTGCTACCATGGTGAAAATGGCTATTATCACTTGAGGTTCTGTCAACATGGTTGACCCAATTAAGGGAATGTCCACTACGGTTAACCCTCTCTAAAGGTGACTCACAAAAGATACCACATGGAGACTGGTTCCAGATTCAAGCAACTGAGTTTCTGATACTACCCAAAAAGGGAGTAGAGCATAGTCCTCTAGCCTTTTCACTTTTAACCAAAACAAAGCAGACAGATTAATCCGACATGCTAAGACCAAGATTATCTCACAAAGATCTATGATGTCAGCCACTTATGATATATCAACCTCTCTAGAGAGAGAATGTGATGCAAAGGTGGTATGGTGGACTTTCAATATGCAAATTTGAGGGACTACAACAGGGTTCTACCAACACCAACTAGTTATTCTCTAGGATCATCCACATTGATCCAATCCACACCACAAGCCATCAGAGTGCACAAGTAACATTTTGTGCCACCACCCACTCTACACCTTTTAAATACATCTTCATGTCCCTCAATACAATAAATGGATTCCTATCATCCTCACAAAATACCAAATACCTTCATTAAACTTTCCCAACATATTCATGAAGAAAATTTATCACAAACCGCCATGTCACTGCCCCGTAGATAGACCTGACAACAATCATTCATAACTTTTGACCCCAATCAGATTTCTTCAATCCCTCTAGTCAAATTTGGCGAAACTTGGCCCTCTCTAACATATCCAAAATTTGGCCCAATCCAACAGTTAATTATGGAGATATGTCCCCTGTACTAGACTGCATTTTTCTAGATTGTGTCCCTACTCACTGTTCAGGAATAACTTTCCTTCTCCCTATTCCCTTTGCACTTCCCTGACTCAAGACATTAAAAATGGTATATAATACATTGAAGGGCCCTCTCCCACAAGTTACAACATCCATAGAAAGTGGGAGGGGCTATCTATGCATGTTTGTTTCCAAAATAAGTCTAAACTGTTACATATACGCCCAAGAACAATCAATTAGTTGCCAAAGGTTATTTGCTTCTTAAGAATCAAAAGAATATTATCAAATGAATTGAAGAACATCTATATCATACTAGGGACAAAAATCCATTCCTTCAAATCAAAACAAACACGTTCTACCCAATAGAAGTGCCAATAATACTGACTGTTACAAAGAAAATAAAATAATTGTAGAGAAAAGTTCTTCTTTATTGATTCAAAATGTCATTCTCCAATCCTCCTTCGACCCCCCTCATTACAATGTTCAATACAACTTAAATAACCTTTACTCAAGCAACTAACTCTCAACCTCTACAAAGACCGACCAACTAACAATTGTAACTGACTGTTACAGGTTTATTACAATTTTGCAAACACAAAGTTGTTTAAAATGTTGTCAACTTGACAACCTACAACTTGTAGACTCCTCATTATCAACAATGACATATAAATGACTCTTTAACTTATTTAAACTATAAAACTCTAAACATATCCATTAGTCCTTTCTCTTAGCCATTTTTGGCATTCTTGTCAACATTTTGTCAATTTTGCAATTTACATCTTTTTGTACAACATTTATGCATATCTTGTATCTTAACCTTGAATGACCTACAACTCCTCCATACTATGACTTTGATGAACCAAATACATTACATTTGACTATGACATTAACATTAAATGACTTTTAACTCCTTAAACCTCACTTGTGCCATTTTGGCCTAAGTTTGCCCATTCTTGGCAATGTATTACAAATTTGACAATTTCATGCTTCCCTTACATTTTGATGGCTTCAATAGCCATGGTTCATCATCAAATGACTTTACATATCTTCATTAGGCATTGATTTCTCTTGGTACCTTCATGGTCTCCTTCATAGGTCCTGGTGTACCTTGTAGTTTCATGTGTCCACTTGGTGCCCTTGCACCAGAATGTATCAATCAGAAGCTGAAGACGCACAAATCTAGTAGAACGTGAGATGCTCTTAGTAAGCTCCCTACCTACAAGGGTTCCTTTGTTGAGAAGAGTTTTTTTGGAAACCCACTCTCTCAAGAACTGCAAATAGTGTTCATAGGGCCTATTTACTATGTGTAACAAAGATGCTGAAAAGCAAATCTATGTTTGTTTTTATAGCCCAAAATGAAATCTGTGATATGAAAGCAATAAAGGTCACACAAGCTTGACACGTGAAAGTTCATTTTAGTCCAAATCAAAATGTTATCAGCTAAGAAGATTACCTGAATTCCTCGCAATGTGCTTAGTAGATTTTAACCTATTTTTAGTAACTCTCACGCTTTTCCCAATCAAAATCAGTAGAAATCAATCAGAAACAGCAAATTTCAATTGTTAATGTTAGCTGTCAGTCCAAATCTGGAAATCAAATTTGGAAAACTGGCTGAAAAAGTGAAAGGACAATTGAAACCTGGCACTGAAACTCATACGATAGTGGGTCACCTACCAGATGACAATCTAGAAACTCGTACGATAATGGGTATTAGATCATATGACAATAGAACTTCCAAATGACACTGTATTTCTGATGGTACAATCCTCGATCAAATCAACAATCATACGATAATGGGTACTGCCTTATACGAGTTTCTGACAAAACTCGTATGAAATTTGTATGAATAGTAATTAAAAATCATAGCTTGGAATAGAAAATGACAAGAAAATGATAGAAATTGAATGGAAATCCATTCCAGGGCCCCACGGTGGGTGCTAGAAATGTGTGTGTGAATTTTGTACCTAGCTGTAGACACAACACTTTAGTAAAACATTAGAGGTTAGCTAAAATAAAAATCATGCAATGAAATGGAAACTAATCTCACCAGGTGATTTACTACCTTCTAGTAGGTGCGAGTATGATATTCTCATATTGGACTGAGATTAGTGACCTTGACGACACCTAAACAAAGGATTTGAATGCAAAATATGAAAGACTATATGAAAGCAGATTAATCTATATTTTTTGATTTTCTATGCAATAAGATGAAATAAACTGATATGAATCTATTCTATATGAGAAACTAATATGACATGCAATTGATCTAACAATGATATGCTAAATTATATGAATGCTAAAAAATAATGAAAATCTCACAACAGCTCTAATTTGCAAAGATTGATTCTTCGGTCACCAATTCACCAGCGTGAGGATGCAATTCGTGGATTGATCCAAAATGAAGAGCTGAGGCCTTAATTTATAGAAATCCAAGACTTTGGAGGTGCATGGAAAAAGCCATAAATCACTCTTGATAAACTCGGGTTGATTTTTAAGTTATCAAGAATTTAGAGATAGATTAACTCACAAAATCATGCAAATCAGCTTTTTGATTTAAATCAGAAGTTGAGATCAGCTTTCAACTCAAAAGAGAGTTTGAGTTTATTTTTAAAACAACTTGAATTGATTTTCTGATTTAAAGCTTAACTATTTTTTTGATTGTGCATAATTAATTAAATAAATAAAGTGATTTATCCTCAACTTAACTGATTTTAAAATAAAACAATTAATTTATGGGTTAATTAATTATTAAATCAAACTTTTATTCAAAAACTATATTATTAAATTTGACAATTGACATTAATTAATTAAATAAGAATTTAATCAATTAGTCATAGGATTTTTGATTTATTGTCAAAATGAAATAATACAATTTAGGAATAAATATAATTAAATTCAATTAAATAATTAAGTGGCAGTATTAAATCTAATTAATTAAATATTCAAAATATTTAATTAATCAAACTTTAGGATAAATAGGATTTATCGCCAAATAATCATTAAATTAAAGATAATTAGGATAAATAGGAATAAGGAATATTCCTCGATGCAGAATTTAGGATAATCAATTAAGATTCGATAATGTGCAAATGTGCCTTAGGTTAGGACTTTGATGTTGATTTCATTTGAATTGAAGATGTAGGAGGTTAATGAACCTATAGCCCATTTTTGGGGTATTACATTTCCTAGTCACTTAAGTTCTCTTTTTGCATGTGCCTTTTCCTTTTCCTTTGTTCACCTGTTCTCCAAGTTCTCAGGCAGTTAGTCATTTCATCTAGCGACTTGGCGAACGCAGTGGTCGCATGTTCTCTTGATCTTGGCGGTTAGTGGCTTAACATTCAGCGATCTAGCGGGCGGTTTTATTTTCCTTCAATTGTCGATTCTCATAATAAAATGACTAAGGAACTTAACATTCAGCGAATAAGCGAGAACTGTTGATGTTGATCAGGATCGACAATTGGCATGTGTTCTCGTAATGAAACCTAGGGTTAGCCAAGCATCTAACGATTCAGAGATTAAGTCATTCGCACATTCTCCTGATTTGACCCTGATTAAGAAGAATGTTATGAGATTATGAGACTTGCCTTAGTTGCGTGATCTCCAAATGGCCTAGGTTAAGTAAAAACTAATATGAAGTCTGACATGGTGGTTAAGTCATAGATTCAGCGATTCAGCGAATAAAATGTTCGCGTGATCTCTTAATGGAACTCAAGGTTAAGAAAGTATCCAACGATTCAATGAAAGCCTTCAGTCGCATGTTCTCCGAACCAAGCATGAGTTAAGTCAAACATTTAGCAACTGGGAGATTTCTTCAGTCGCTGGATTGCCAGATTAAGGTTGAGTTAAGACAAGGCTTTGAGCAACGAATGAGAACTGCAGATGACAATAAAGATCAACGACCAACATTTAATCGTGGGATTGAATAGGGGTTAAGAGATATATCTAGCGATTCAGAGATAAAGGTTGTCATTGGATCATGTGATTAAACTTGAGTTAAGAAAAAGGTTTAGCGATTATGAGATTTGTTCATTCATATGTTCGCTAGGAAAAGGATGTGTTAAGTTAAAAGTTTCATGACTCAGCGTGGGCCATAGATTTAGATGAGATCGGACGGTGGTCGCCAGATCTCCCAATATAACCATGAGTCAAGAAAAGATTCAATGATCACGAGAATTGCCTTTGTCATCCAATCTCCAGACCAGACCCAGGTTAAGTAAAATATTATGAGATTGGGAGATAGTCTTCAGTCGCCAATTCGCCAGATGACTTAGGGTTAAGATAAAGATAGTGCCAGGTGTGATGACGTGCTTGCTTCCTATTGGTCATCAAATGATGATGATGTGGCTGGACATTTTCAAAAGCTTAAATGATTGTTATAAATTTATGAGAACCATCTGATGTGCCAGGAAAAGATTAGGATCGATGGCCATGTTTTAAAATGATAAAATAACCATTGTTGGTCCATGTTTGAATTTTCTGAGCTAGGGTTTGTAGGAAAATAGAAACTACGGTGCGCTAGAACAAGAAAAAATAAGATTCTTTTCTTCTTGAGCCATAAATGATAAATTTGCAATTGAGGAATTAAATTAACTCTATGGTGGTTGGGCTGAATATGATTAGATTTTGTTTGCTGCTCTGAGCTTGATATTTTGCAGGAGGTTTCTTCTGGTTGCAACATTTATGATCTGGGTCGAGTTGTCAAAGAATTCAAGTCCCTGGTACATAGTGGTAAATGAGATATTTGTGATGATATGCTTGTCGCAAGGATAATGAGATCATGCCCTGATTTGTAGTTTGACTGTTAGGGTTTCTACAATGTAAAGGATATCAGATTTATCTCTAATATTTTTTGATTAAATTAGGGTTGCTTCCTTGTCAATTCTGTAATAATTTTTTTCCTAATTTCATGTTGTTGAAGTGACAATGTTGCCCTAATTGTACCCAAAATGACATGAATCTTGTTGCAATTTGTGTTCTTATAAAAGGATTCCCAAGGTCATTTAGAAGGAGTTCTTTCCGGGGTTGAGAAAAAGGATCGTTTGCAAGACACCAAAGATAGAATCAGCTATATAGTATTGCATCAGTAGAAGAGGTCTGTAACCTCTCAGTTTTACAAAGATCTTAATGAATCTACAATTTTCTTATTTATTTTGTGGAATATTCTGTGCTCAATAAATCACTCTTGTATTAGTTTGTGGCAACTTATATAAGGATTTAAAGAATTTCTTTGAATCTCATCTCTTGTTTAATGGTTTTTTATTTCCTATTATCTTGTGAGTTGATGACCTCAAGATCAATAGTTGTAGACATAGTCTGTATGTTTTGATATGTTTTGCTATTAACTTGAAAAGTTAAGTAAATGCTTAATATAACCTAACAGAATAGCAGGGTATTAAGGAGGATATTTGTAAGTAGTGAGATTCTCATTTGATTTTTATTTGCAAGGTGAATGATAAGAATCAAAAAATATAGTAAGGAGTTGTTCTAAATATGTCCAATGGATAAGGGACTGGTCACAGACATTTTGTCAAGACAAATGTTCTTTCTTGTCTAACAATTCTACCCCTAAACAAACAAATCAAATTCTAAATCTTTAAGTCAGTAATTGTGGACTTAAATAGAAAAATCCCCTGCTTTATTTTTGAGTAATTGTATTGTGTGTTTAGCTTCACATCCTTTTCTCTTATGTCACAGATAATAAGAAGCATTATGGGCACATATCTGCTTTGTGAGGATTAGTGAAAAAGGGGAAAATTAAGTGAACCTAATCCTAGGTACACCTGCATGAATTCTGTAGAGTTCAAAGTGTAGAAAGCCTTTGTGCTTTGTTCATTGGTCCTTGTTCTTGTATGAATGTACTAGTTGTGGGAAGTAAGTTAACCCATAGGTGCATCTCTACATTTCCAAGGTTGTTAAAATTTTTCTAAACCAAGAGCCAACCGATGGTACACTATCCTCAACCATTTATATTTGTTAATCAATCTTGACTATCTATTAATCTCATCTAAATTACTATAAATACAACCCTTCACCATTTTTATCCTCTCTCTCACCCATATTCCATTGGAGTGTTGTTAAGCTACCAAAATCTTGAGTGAGCACACATCCAAGAAAACATCATGAGAAAATATACTCAATGAGGGTTTGATATAGTTTCTATATCCTCTTTTGACCTCTTTTATCCTAATCTTGATGTTGCTTTAAATTGTGATTTTTATTGTTTTAACTTTTCATTACATTCCTTTTGAAATCACTTTCCTTGCACACAATATAAATGTATTGTATTGTAATTGACTGAATTTATGAAATGGAATTATCACTTCCATTTAATTTTAGAAGGGGTTAGAGATTCAAAGAATTAGAAAATGAGGAAGTAATGCCATTGAACCTATATATCGAATAGTGTTGAGTGTATTTAGGAAGTTATGTTAGAATGTGGAATAGTTTCCTTGGTGGGGTATTTAGTAAATATAATTTTCTTGGGAATACATTATTTGAACTAATGCTAGTGTGAGATTTGTCTTCTAGGTATTGTTTCTTCTTCTTTTAGAATTACAAGATTTCATAGTGGAAAATTATCAAAACATTCTACTTGATATAAACATTTACTACCATTACTTACATTCATAAGTGAAATTTTTTGGATTGATTTAAATTCTCTTCCATAATGTATGTGATCAAGGGATAAGTTGCACGACCATATAGGAATGATATCCTATCATAGATTTGCATATTGCACTAGATTCCATCATGCATGTTGGTCACATATTACTAGATCTTCTACAATGGGTTAGGCTTCTCTGGTGGAGTGACATAAGGAAGCTTTGTGTTTCATGTCAAGATGAAATTCACCTTGATGACAACTCCCCCCCCCCTCTCTCTCTAAGCATGATATCACAATGTATGTGCAATTTTAATATAATGTAAAAAACTTTGAGCTCTATATAGTTATGAATAAATAGTGTAAATGGATCAATAATAGGTGTAATGGTTATATATTTATTATATATATATATATATATATATATATATATATATATATATATATATATATATATATATATATATATATATATATATATATATATATATATATATATATATATATATATATATATATATATATATATATATATATATATATATATATATCTTTCTAAATAATAATGAATTAATTGACTCTTTTAATTTTGGTCAACATTTTGATCACTTTATTCCTTAATTGCCATGTTTTATTAAGTGATAATTGAGTGGATGCTTCGTGAAAGGTAAAATATAGATTTATTATACAATATTATGTTTAAATTGAAGTCCTAATGATTTAAGAAGTAGATAACTATTATATTTGTTTAATTTTTCCTATATAGAATTACAGCTCTAATTTGTTATAAAAGATTTTGGATGTTATGATTAGATTGTTCACATGTTTTCCACCAAATTATTTTAAGCAATATAAATGTATATTATAGAAAATACTTGACACCATTTACTACCACTGATTAAATAATATAACTACTGATATATCTTTTTATATGAACTGTGGTTGTGAATCCAATAAATTGTTATATTGCACGACATAATCATAGATTAATAATACAATATGACACAAATACATAAATTAGAGCTCCTAAAATAACATAATCTTATTATGTTAAATCCCCTTAAATCATATCAAAATCAATAGTTCCATAACTATGACAAGTGTGTCAAACCTATATAGTTTGAACTCAATGATCTTGTGTTGAAAGAGAATTAGAAGAACATTAACCAAGTCTATAAGAAGAATGGAAAATTTTAGTCAAATTGGCCAATCATTTATATTATCATTCTTAAATATAGATCAAGTTCGTACGCACTAGCTACACTCGAAGGTCAAGAGCTATAAGACTTCATGAGAAGTGTGTGCCTTAAGTGGTTCAATACCTAAGTTGATAACAATAGTTTCTTAAAATTGGAAAAATCCTGTAAATTTTGAAAAAGAAAAAAGAGAGAAGAGAACAATTATCTTTTGGTAAAAATCATTCTAATTATGCCTTGGGCAAGTACGCTGATGAAAACCTATTTTAGGCATCATGTGTAGTGCCAATAAACCATCTTTATGAGTTCTCTTCATGCCATGTAACCTCATCCCATTCTCATCCTATTTCTTTAATGTATTTAGTTTCCTTCTGTAATGAAAGAAAATTGGTGATAGGGGAAACATTCTCACTAGGATGGATAATCAAGGCTACAATATTACCCACTATTTTTCTCTCAATACATTAGGAAGGAAGCCAACCCACAAGGCCTAAGAGGACTCAAGCGTTGAATGAGTGTGAGGGTTTTAGTTTTCTATATGGATTATTAATTGATGTAATTTGGAATGAAGGACATAGAATGGGATATGATGCAATGAGGGTAATCCGTATATGCAGACAAACAACAAACTAATAAACAAATTTTGGGACCATATCTAAGAAACATAAACAAAAATTAACATGCACACCAAGTTTTAGCCCAAATTGTCTATACAGGATGACTTGGAGGGTTAGGGGCGACCAAACTCACCCTTGACCTGATAAAAATTGATGACAAAGCCAAGGATCTATAATAGACTATCAGACCTTTGTGCATCTAGATTTGAAACTCTGTCACTTTTCAATTGTATACTGATTATGTGAAGAATGTTGGGAGAAAGGGTTTTGCCTCAATCAAACCCCTATTTAGGAATTAACCTTGAAATCAAATTAAAATTACATGAAAGGAAATGAAGCGTGTTATTAGTAACAAAGACTTGATAAGTGTCTTATACCTTGACAATGAAAGTTCTTCTTGAAATGAGATCACAAGTGTTGATGCAATAACATGACTCCTTAAAGACCCAAAAGGACATCACAAAAGACATGCTTACATAATGATTATGATGCTTGCTACAATGCTGAGATGAAATGGTTGAATGCCTAAATATGATTTTTTCTCCTTGAATTGATAACTTGAATTCTTGGTTGCATAAGAATGTCATTGATTGAATATGGATCCCAAAATGAGGGAGGTAACCTTGTACTTATACCTCACCTAGCCATTTTAGGGCGCAAAAATTGAACGAGATCAACATGGAATTGGATTCTTTCCCTCTCTCTGATTAAAATTTGGGCCCATTTTCCATGTAATGGGTGACCCCTAAGGTAAGGGGCAACCTAAGTCAGCCCCTACACTCCAAGTCGACCCATATAGGGCAAAAAGAGCCTAGATTTAGGTTAGGGGTCAATTAAGACATTAGGACACTCAAAATGTCCACAAAATCAAGGTGCGATAAATAGAAACATACAAAAGACCACTCATAATGAAATATGACCTATTTACACGAGATGATGATTGAATAAAATAATTAAAGAGGAAACACCTATAATTAAGTGCCCACATTAATTAAACTAAGAGAAAGAACTTAAATACATAAAAAAAAATCCTATAATACATAGAAGATTGAACACATACTAAAATAAGTACTATACAAGTGTGGAATTGGACACACTAGGTAATGATTACAATTTACGATGCTACACCTTCATTGAGTTTTTTATGTTTTCTAACCACCCCCTATCAAAAATCATTCATTCCCAACAACTAGTCCATATTTGCAATGTCTAGCTTATTTCCCACCTACCTCATCTCCCCTCTCTCAAATTTGCTCAAGATTGGGGGCACTTACCCCCTTGGATTTTTTAAATTTATCCTCTCACAACACTTAGACATCTACCATTTCATGGTACAATTCTAAAAAATATAAGCACTATTAACCAAACTACCTAACCTCATGATGCATATCCTTTAGACACCACTCACTAATCTACTTTCCATGTGTCATGTCATGGTTTTGATTTTCACAAAAAAACTAAAGATACCAAATCCTTGTTGGAAATCACTAATAAACCCCTATTATTGGGACACAACACTTCATCAAACACATTATCAATACTTTCTATCATGACCATCAACCCATCCCCCTTCACCTTCTAATTTCAACAAGCTAAGATGTGCACGTGTATGTGTTTCTATATGCATCTATCTCTTTTCAAGTGCTTGTTTATGCACTTAGACCTACTATTCCATAATATATATTATTAAGATCGCCATAATCTAACATTTTATGGTAAGTTGATCATTTTTTCATCATGTCATTATGCTATTTTCATCTTTTCACTATGTATGTTAGTTCGTCATGGACTTGATATGTTGTCCTTATGATCCACCATATCATGATGTCTAAGGTCAATATTGCAATATAACTTAGTTTCTTTCCATTTAAAAGTTACCTTCCTAACATGTACCCACCATCCACCATATCTAATCACAACATATAATTTTATTCTCACTATCCATATCCCCATCAATTTTTATTTCATGCCATCCAAACACTTCACAACATTCATCTATTTACTAAAATTATTTCTTAATCTATATGTATCCCAACCTTCTTGCATATAGTCCCCCCTAACCACTTTTTTCATCCTTTTAATATCCTACTTGACCCAACTCCCCCTTCAAGATACCTGTAATGCCCCGTCAGGGACCAAGGAGAAATTAACCTAAAAAATGTTACTAAGTTTATAGAATAATTTTTTTCTTTAAGAGTTTATAAATAACAATGAATAAAAAAGCATAAGCAATATAACATAAATACAATATATACTCATGAGTATAACTCATTTACATATTACAATTCCCAAGGGTTCCTCAACGTAGAATTACTTAAGTGCTAATTAATTACTAAGAATAACTACAAGAACTAGATCTCACATGTGCAAATAAAAATAAGTACATGATCATATAAATGTGAATATAAATATAGTTGATACCACAAAGTATATACAATGAAACCACATCCACTACACAAGTCATAGGGTATGTACTAATACCCCAAGTACAAGGTACAATGCAATAAAAGAAAGATAAGATTAAGTCTCCAATGATAAACAAGAAGATACAACTGCTACAAGGATCATCCAACACTAGTACAAGAACATTAGAATCTCAAATGGTAAAAGAATCACTACCAGCCGATCACGTGGAACCAAAGGTCCACTCCCACTGTGTTGAGAAGATAACAATAGACCCCACTCAGATATCAAACACCAAAATCCAACATAATACAACACCTAGGCAAGGGATCCTAAAAGCTCGCTATCTCAAAAAGGTACAACACCAACTGCAAAGATAATACCCACTCAACCAGAGATAACCAACAAATGTAAGAAACCTAAGATGCTAAAGGGAAGTGTCATCACATGAGTCAACTCTAAAGTTAACATGGCAGTCTCTCTGGACCCTAGCCCCCTAATGACTCTATGCGGTATTAGTAACCTCTCATATAGACAAGGCTGCACACTATGCCTCATCCAATCCATGCAGATGACCACCATCTTCTCACAAATCATCCTATCCTATACTAGTGCTCAAGGCATGGGCAAGGAACACATACATCTTATTAATTTATTTCAAACTCTCAATGTATTTAAGTTTTCACTTTATCAACTTGCAAAAGATACCCCAGTAGCCACTTCTAGGCTCTAACGCCTCCAAAATAAGCCACTTCCTATCTATACACTCAGATAACCTATCCTAATTGATGCAAGGGCAGGTTCAAGAGGGGCCAAACAATGGCACACCCTAATGATCCAGCCTACTCAACAACACACGGAAGCAACAATACACAACAATGAGAGAGAGAATGCAAGATCTTTCATTAATTTTCATCAAATAGAATGATACATGTCAGGCTATAAGGCCTTCCTGATTAGGGCCAGATATTATAATGAATTACACAAGTCATCAAACATGTGAGGATCTGTCAATAATATCCAATCTATTATCTTCTTATCTCTCCTAAAACTGCCCCCTAAACTACAACCAAACAACTACATTTATACAAGAGTCTACCGAACTGAGTCAACCTTTAGATCCACAATCAATAGAAGGAATGGTTAGATCTGGGACCACATGCTTCCCAATGGTTGATTCTAGCATTAAATTCATGACCCATAATAAATGCACAAGTCGGCCACAACATAAACAAAAGAAACTACTCGGTAAGCAAGGATGACCGAGCAACAGACAAGCATCGTTGAGTGCCAGTGAAACAACCGACGGCCCAGGAGATAACCGACCACACTTGGTAACCAAAGGAAATCAACCAACTACCGACCAACTTGGTCAAAGAAGAAACCAAGCAACACAGACAAACTCCAAAATGTTTTTGGTGACACAGGATTGCCAAGGACCCAAGATGCTCCTGCATCAAACACCTGGGGTTATTTTGAAATGATTCTCTGAATCATTTGGTAGGTATGATCTGAGCTGCATCCAACTCAGACTGTGAAATCCATGAACTGTCTTCCATCGGTCTATTCTTCCATTTTACCAGATATTCCATATTTTTTTTTCCTCTCGTACTCTTGCCAATTCTTTGCTCCAAAATCTGTTCAACTTCCTCTTTCTGCTTCTTAGGATATTCCATCGATACTGTCATGTCTTCATCAGGTTCATGATACTCATACAAATAAGCAATGTTGAAAATCAGTGATATGTCCATGTCATCAGGTAACTCGATCTCATATGCATTTCCACTATCAAATTTCTTCAAAATCTTGCAAGGTCCAAACTTCTTCATCTTCAGCTTCCCATATGTTCCAATAGGAAATCAACCTTTCTTCAAATGAACCATCACTTCATCACCAACATCAAAAGTTTTGTGTCTCCTTGATCTATCAGCTCTGTCTTTCTATTTTTGATTACTTTCTTCCAGCTTCAGCTTCACATCTTCATGCAATGTCTTCATGTACTCAACAAATTTTACTCCTTCAACACTTCTCTTATTTTCATCAGCAATATCCCTCAAATCAGATATACCTCTTGGCCGTGTGCCATTCACAATCTCAAATGGTGTTTTTCCAGTACTCCTATTCATTGAATTATTGTATGCAAACTTTGCTTGTGTCAATACAAAATCCCAATTACTCGGTGTGTCTCCAACTAAACATATCAAAATATTTCCCAAACTTCTATTCACAACTTCAGTCTATCCATTGGTTTGTGGGTGAAATGTAGAACTATATTTCAACTTAGTGCCAAATTTCTTCCAAAGGGTTTTCCAAAAGTATCCAACAAACTTACTATCTCGGTCAGAGATAATACTCCTCGGTAATCCATGCAATCTGACAATTTCCTTAAAGAAAAGATTTGCTACATGTATTGCATCTGATGTCTTTCTACAAGGTATAAAATGTGTCATCTTTAAAAATCTATCTACCACAACAAATATAGAATCATTACCTCTTACTATCTACGGTAAGCCAAGAACAAAATCCACACTGATGTCAATCCAAGGTTTCTCAGGTACAACAATCGGTGTATACAATCCAATATTTTGACTTACTCCTTTTGCAACTGAACAAATTCCACAACTTTTCACAAATTTATGAACATCTTTATACAACTACGGCCAATAGTATTTCTCCTTAAGAAAATTCCATGTTTTATCAATACCAAAATGTCCAGCCAAACCACTACTATGTTTCTCCTTTATCAAATTCGTTCTCATTATTCCTCTTAGTATACACAACTGAATACCTTTAAACAACATACCTTCCTGAATAAAATATTCATCCCATTTAGTGTCTTATTGATCTTGAATAGGTGCTCTACACTTTCTCCATGGCACAGAAAAATTAGGATCAGTTTCATACAAATCTCTCATCTCATCAAAACCAAGAACTTTAATTTTTATCTCGGTCATCAAAGATCTTCTTCTACTCAATGCATCAACAACTCAGTTAGTGACTCCACTCTTATGCTTTATCACAAATGTATAACTCTACAAATACTCAACCCATTTCACATGTCTTTGATTCAACTTATTCTGACTACCCAAATATTGTAAAGCCTTATGATCAGTATACAACACAAAGTCACTCGATATCAAATAATGTCTCCATTTCTTCAGTGCTTGAATAATAACATAGAATTCTTGATCATACATAGAATATTTCCTTCTAGCATCATTCAAATTTTCACTAAAGAAAGCAACAGGTTTACCTTCTTGACTCAACACAGCTCCAATTGCACTTCCACTTGCATCACATTCCACTTGAAATACCTTACTGGAATCAGATAATGCAAAATAGGTAATTCAAAAACCTTTTGCTTTAGAGTCTCAAAACTTTTGTCAGCTCCATGTGTCCACTTGAATTCTCTTTTATCTCCTCTCATAGTCTCAGTCATAGCATTACATATTGAATTGAAATTCCTTATGAACTTTCAATAAAAACTTTCCAAACCATGAAATTATCTTACCTCACTAGCATTCACAGGTGTAGGCCAATTCAAAATAGCTTCAACCTTTTTGGGATCCATCTTCAAACCATCAACTGAGATCACAAATCCCAAATACACAATTTCCTCTTTCATGAATGAACACTTTTTTAGATTTATCAACAACTTTTCTTCTTTCAGTCTCTGCAAAACTTGTCTAACATGCAACGAATGTTCTTCTCTGGTCTTACTGAATATCAGAATATCATCAAGATATACAATCACAAACTTACCCAAGAATTTCTTCAAAACTTCATTCATCAACCTCATAAAAGTAATTGGTGCATTAGTTAAACCAAAAGGCATAACCAACCACTCATACAAACCTTCTTTTGTCTTGAAAGAAGTCTTCCATTCATCACCTTCTCTGATTCTGATATGATGGTACCCACTTTTCAAATCAATTTTGGTGAAATACTTTGCTCCAGTCAAACTGTCCATTATGTCATCCATTCTCGATATAGGAAACCTATACTTCACTGTTATCTTATTGATTGCTCTGGAATCAGTACACATTCTCCATTCTCCATTCTTTTTAGGTGCCAATACAATAGGTACTACACAAGGACTCAAACTTTATCTGATCAAACCTTTCTCCAGCAACTCTTGAATCTATCAGTTCAATTCCTGATTCTTGGTAGGTGTTAACCGATGAGGTGCCTTGTTTGGTAAACTAGCTCTAGGGATTAGATCCATGCAATGATCAATTCTTCTCTTTGGTGGCAAACCATTAGGTACATTATTAGAAATGATATCATTGTACTTGGTGAGTAACTTATCAATCTACTTAGGGACACTATCCTCTATTTTCTTACTCAGTTTATTAGGAATCATAGAAAAACATACATCATTCCTTTTCAAAGAGTTAACAAACTTTCTTCCTTCCATCAAACACACTTTTACAGATGTGCAAACATTACTAATAGGTTCTTCCATCAATGGTAACAAGATTTGTTTTCTTCCATCAGCCACAATAGTATACTTATGCAATCTTGCATCATATATAGCATGTCTATCATATTGCCAAGGTCTACCCAACAAAATATGACAACAATCTATAGGCATGATATCACATAACACCTTATCATAGTACTTTCCAATCTTCAAATTCACATAACATTGTTCACTTACCAGGAGTGTATGCTCATCTTTGATCCATGAAATCTGATAGGGCTTCAAATGTTCCAACCTTTCCAACTATAACTTTGTGACCATCTCTTCAGATGCCAAATTTTCTGAGCTACCACTATCAATGATTACCTTCCAAACTTTATCAGGAACTCTACATCTGGTCTTGAACAAACTTTTCCTTACTAGATCTTCCTTTTTGCTTTCATTCCACAGTGCTCTCCTTACCATCAAGTTATTTTCCTTCTCTAGTTCATTTGGTGATTCTTCTTGCACCAAAGCATTTCTACTACTACCAGTCTTCTTACTAGCATGTGTACATTCAAAGGATCTATGTCCTTCTTCTTCACAATTGTAACAAGTTCCTCGAAAACCTCCTTTGCTATAACCACCTCAATAGTTACTGCCTCTGCCTCTAGATGAACTTTCACCTTTCCACTCAGTCTTTCCTTTATCCAGATTTGTCTTTTCTGGTTCATATCTACCATTTTCACCATTAGATCTACCTCTTCCTCTAGGGAATCTACAACCTCTACCTTTTTGTCTTTGCTCGTGTCTTTTGTTCAATTTTTCCTTGGCTTTCAATGGAAATTGATAAGCCTCTTCAATGTTCTCCAACTTGACCAAACTAATTTCCTCTTGGATGGAAACTCTCAAACCATTTAGGTATCTACCAATTCTTTCCACATCATCTTCATCATGTCCAGATTTGATGTCTAATCTATAGAATTCCTCAGTATATTCCTTTACCGAGCTATCTTTCTGCCTTAAACTTTGCATTTGCCGAACTAGGTTAATCTGATAATCACAAGGTAAAAACTTTCCTTTCAATTTACTTACCATTTTATTCCATACCTTGATTTTGTCTTTGCCTTTCCTCTTCCTATCTAGCTGTAGATGTTCCCACCATAAGGATGCATGAATTTTCAACTTTGTGCTTGCAATCTTCACTTTTTTTTGTCTTCAGGAATGTTTTCATACTCAAAATACTTTTCCATCTCGGTGATCCAGTCCACCAATTCATCAGAATCTAATTTTCCACCATACTCAGGAGGATTGAAATGTGGTGTAGACTTTAGACTTGTCAAAGCCTTCAAAAATCTTTCTTCACCTTGATCCATAATAGGTGCAGGTTCCGTATTCGCCTGTTCTTCCTCAATTTCATCATCACTAACATTTTCAAGATGTCTGCCTCTTCTTTGGGCTATTTCAATAGCTTCTAATTTAGCAGCAATCTTCCTTGGCATATTTGTCAATCCTGGATTTGCATCTCACCTCCCACGAACCATCTTGACAACCCTATGCAATTGTAGGTCAGATCTCAATCTACTACCCCACAACAATCAACTAGGGCTTCCTAAGAGGAACTTACAAACCTAGATCCACAAACCTAGATCAAGATCTCATCTCTCTCTAATACCACCTGACACAAGGGCAGGGTCAAGAGGGGCTAAACAATGGCACACCCTAATGATCTAGCCTACTCAACAACATGCAGAAGCAACAACACATAATAGTGAGAGAGAGAATGCATGATCTTTCATTAATTTTCATCAAATAGAATCATACATGCCAGACTGTAAGCCTTCCCGCTTAGGGCCAGATATTACAATGAATTACAAAAGTCCTCAAACATGCGAGGATCTATCAATAATCTCCAATCTATTATCTTCTTATCTCTCCTAAAACTGCCCCCTAAACTACAACCAAACAACTACATTTATACAAGAGTCTACCGAACTAAGTCAGCCTTCAGATCCACAATCAATGGAAGGAATGGTCAGATCTAGGACCACATGCTTCCCAATGGTTGATTCTAGCATTAAATCTGTGACTCATAATAAATGCACAAGTTGACCACAACAGAAACAAAAAAACCTACTCGGTAAGAAAGGATGACCGAGCAATAGACAAGCGTCACCGAGTGCCAATGAAACAACCGACTGCCCAGGAGATAATTGGCCACACTCGGTAACCAAAGGAAAGTGACCAACTACCGACCAACTTGGTCAAAGAAGAAACCAAGCAACACAGACAAACTCTAAAATGTTTTTGGTGACACAGGATTGCCAAGGACCCAATATACTCCTGCATCACCAATGCTCCAACCAAAAATAACAAAGAGAATAATGACCAAAACCACAAAAGCTTATCATAAATCATAAACCATGATAATCAACAAAGTAAAATAATGGAACATACTAGCGAACAACACATCCTATACAAGGATCAAAGAATCCATCTCAATATACTCATTACCAAAGATCATCCATCCCATAATGGATATCTCAATAAAATAATAACAATCCTCATAATCTTATATCACAAAACCAATGATAATCACAACATCAATGACATCCATCTTCAAACACAGAGTAACATAGCCCATAAAAATAATCATCAAGAATGTGGAACAATCATAGTAGAGAACATAAGGTGACCAAGTAAATCTGATTCAATCATAACGACAATCATCACCTTTTAAGGTCAAATGAAATAAAGATCAAACACAATAAGGCACATGAGACCACTCACAAATATCACAGAACCATACATGATGCAATCGAGACTTCGAAATGGTTATAGAGATTCTCAACATAACACCAAAGAGCAAAGATATAAATTCATAAATATACACTGAAAATACACAAGTCATAAAGAAATTAATTCCAAACCTTTGGTGTACCATTCCTAAAGCCAACATAATTTTCCCAAAATAACACTATCAAATAAAGCAATGAAATGCACCAAGCATCTAAATCAAAATATAAGTCTCAGTTGAATACAATAATCAGTTGTTTACTAAATTTTGGTTTGACCATAACTATGCTCATATAAAATTTCATGCATAAATGCCTATTTTAAAACAAGTATTTAAATGACAAGTGTCAATGTGCAAATAAAATGCCATAAATTATCTTCACAATAATGGTATTAAATCTTGTAAATATAAATATCATTTAATATATTACAATTTAATTCAATATTCAATTAAAAAATTTCTATCATTAATAAATATTAATATTTGTTAATTAAAAAGAACCTTTAATAAATATTAATTTTCCTACTGTAATAAATAATAATCATTTTAATATTTAGCAAAAAAATAAAAATTATTTTAATATTTATTAATTTTAAATAAATTAATAAATTAACAATAAATATTAAATAACATTTAATATTTATTTAATTTAAAAATTAACTTTAAATTGTATTAAATTTAAAAAAAAATTATTTATTTTTTATCGGTAAAAGGTCGAAGCCCTAGACATTTTTATTAATATAAATAATTATATTACAATGTGACCCCACTCACTGCAAGCGCTGGTAGGAAAGAGTGGGGCTGAGAAAACCTCCAGCCTTGCCCGAGACCATAGGTCCTGACCTTATACAAAAATTTACATGGGCATACCCACGACTCGACAATTGTCGAGATTTGTTAAAATACATATTTTCCATAGGCATACCCACGGCTCGATACCTATCGAGATTTGTACATAATTTACGTAGGCATACCTACGTCCCGAAAAAACTCTAGATTGCTTTTTTTAAAATCATGAATTATACATAGAAAGGCAATTAGACAAGGATTACATCATTTGTACAATTGAAGTAGAGTTTCTGATCCTCCTGCTATGTCGAGTATATGTGTTGAACATCCGAATGATAGTCCTTCCTAAAAAAAAACAAGACAAAATTCCTCCGAGACCAAGGTTAACCTGCATCAAGATAAAAATTCTACATCTCTGCTACATAACCTATCTAAGAATATTTGATATTGACTATGAAGCCTATAGTTAAATACTTTTATTCTTGACAATATAATACTAGAAACAAATACTCTTGTGATTAAAAATCCTTACTGCTAAAGATTAACAATTCCTGCCACGAGAGTCTTAACATTTTAGACATATTTACATCAGAACTAAATATACTCCTCAGTACTATACTAGTGATCTAACTAAATTCAAGTCATACCTGGCTAACTATCAGAAAGAAGATAATAGCAGAGTTCAATATGGGCCTCTAATATTTACATCATTCAGAAAAAGCTGCAAAGATTTCCAAGCTCCTCAAATTGTAAGGCAAAAAATAATTAGTTTGAACATATGGTTATATATATATGTAGATTATATATATATAACCATGTGTTCATACCCTTACCGGATCTGTGAGATCTCAATGTCCCACAAACCCTTAATAATTTGGTACAGACTCCTTGTCGTTCATTATCTTCTCTCATCTGCCCGGTTTATGTCGTCACATGATCGCAAGATATTGTTTTAATTCTTGTGATCATGTGACATATGCGGTAATACATCTGAGAGGACGCTATATTTGAGTTTGGCATCCGTTGAAAAATTCTCAGATTTGAACTTATGCCATTGATCTGGTAGCTTTTGAAACGAACGACCACAATTATATCATCTCCATCAGTTCCTTTAAGACTCAGGTCCCATAGGCTACATGTCAACATCCCGCTTAGTCACAAAGCATCTTTCTTCCCATAGCGACTAAGCGACTACCGTTGATTTGATATCACATACAAACTCTTTCAGCCCCACCTGGACAGGTGGAAGGATCTTGCTTAGTCGCAAAGCAACTTCCACACCATAGCGACTAAGCGACTATTGTTGATTTGATATCGCATACAAACTCTTTCGGCCCCACCTGGACACGTGGAAGGATCCCACTTAGTCGCAAAGCATCTTCCACACCATAGTGACTAAGTGACTACTATTGATTTAGTATCTACAACTCTTTTGGTCCCACGGCTACGTGTCAATATCCCGCTAAGCATTTTTCTTTCCATAATGGCAAAGCGGGAGCCATCGATCAAAAATCTTATGCAACCTCCTTCCGGACAACTTTTCTCGACCCCACCTTTACACGTGGAGAAATCTTGCAAGTTCACAAATGTATTTGACAGGGATCACGATTATGCGAGGGTTGTTGGATCCTTTCCTTGTTCCATCATAGGTAAGTCCGTTGACTCGGGTCCCACCTGGTCCTCCATTGTCGCATGATTGCAAGAGTGTTATTTTATTCACGCGATCATGCGACCGCTTTATCATTGGCGCATGAAATAATATTTAATACTATCCTTGTCGGGCTCGGACTTATAACTTTTCATTATCGCATCTGCGCTGTTAGCATACGTGGGTCCCAGTAGAGCGCATTCACCTGCCTGAACTCCATTGTCGCATGATCGTAAGGCATTATTTTATTCCATGCGATCATGTGACCGCTCTATGATTGGTGCACGTGGATTCCCAACCTAGCTCATTTCAACATCAAATCGTACACCATTTTCACTGTTAGGATCATGGAGACTTAAGGAATCGATTTATACATTCATTTCATGGAGAGCATCAATTTCTGCTGTTACTTGAAAATACATTAGATCGATGAGTGTTCGGCTTTGAAACGTCAGTAGTTTGAACTTATTATTAAGTCCTTCATAATAGCATAACACTATTCTTAGATCCCAGGAGATTCCATAAAAACATATGTCCTTGTCTCTTGATACTACATTCTTAATTAAGGAAAAGATTCAATTGCAAGTTGCCCATTAAAGCAAGTAATAACTTTATTTGTTGCTCAAGACATCCCCAGTTCTTATCATACATGTATCCTGTGCTTTCCTCTTTTAGATTATTTTCTAGAAAATTTCCTATTCTGCAAACTTGGCCAAGTTTCCAAGGTTTCTGTTTAATCCCACCCTGCTGCAACTAGTTTTCATTTTGCGAAGAAGATCCTCAAAGTTTCATGGCTTGTGATCTAAACCCTATGTTCTTTGATGTATTGTCAAGCCCCAGTTCAGATCGCATGCACTGAATCGCAAAGCCCACAGAGATGTTCAAGTTTTAATGTTGCAGGAAATACGTAGTTTGCAGGGTTCCAAAAAAGTGTTCAGTGTCGAAAACACTTTGTGTTTTCAACCTTCATCTTAAAGCCCTTTGTGTTTTCTGCCTGTTGGTCTGCGAAAGGCTTTGGTTGTTTACGATCTTCATACTAAGTGTTGAAAACCCTATGTGTTTATGACTTATGGTCCTAAAGCCCAGGATGTTTTCAACCTTTGCTTCTTCGCAATTATTCTACTCTGGTGTCAGCATTTTCCATGTGCACAACTCTGACCAGGCGGGTCCTAGCTTTTCAAAGTTGTGCCAGCGTAGAGAAGATTTGACGGCTGTCGCATGATCTCATGAGATCTTTCGACCCCATGAGATCATACGACAACCATTGATGCGGTATCAGCAAAGATCGGCGATGGACCCAAGGTGAAGGTCGAGTTAAGGTTAAAAATAGGTCTTGCAGGCCCAGACGTCTGGCGGATAGCTCCAAGCAGTCAACGGGTAACAACTTTCAGCTGGTCGCATGATTGCCTGCGGATCTTCTGATCCCATGCGATCATGCGACAAGCCAGCGGTCACGATGAGGTTCAAGGCAGGTGATCCGTGTAATAGTTTCAAGCTTGCCGCATGATTGCATGGGATCTTTTGATCCCATGCGCCCATGCGACAAACTATCTGTGGTTACGGGGGTTAATTGTCGGTCAACAGTCTTGAGGCAAGGTAATAAAAAAAACTTGCAAATGCATGCTGGTCACATGATCACATGCGGCTTCCTAACCGCATGCGACCATGTGACAAGCCTCTAGCGGTCAAGTAAAATAGGATTCAGCGATGTAGCATGGGCCCCGTAGATGCAAGATCTACGGTGGTCACATGATCGCATGGGATCTTCCGATCCCATGCAATCATGTGACCACCATTGGATTTTGAGGGCATTTCCTTTGGTGTTGTCGTACGTTGGACTGAGTCGGCAGATCTTATGAACTAGGTGTCCTGCGTGGCAAGGATGGAATTTTCAAAAGCTAGTCACATGATCGCATGAAGGCTTTTGAGCTCTTGCGATCATGCGATGAGTCTAGCTAGGATGGTGAAAAGAGATCTTAAACACTAAAGCGAGAAGAACCATAAACTAACCCTGCCTAAACATCATGCTTTCCTCAAGAGGGGTGGCTGAGAGAAAGGGAGGGGATTAGTAGGCTGATAATAAGATAACCAAGTGGTCGGTATTCTATTAATTAATTATATACAATATTAACCACTAGTCTTTCACATAGAATGCACTAGGAATGGGGAAAGCTGAATAGTAAATGTTTGTTGAATTTGACCTAGAAAAGTTCCTAATCTGACCAAACCTATTTAGGATAAATGTTGATTAATTTTATATGCACCAACTCTAAGCCACTGCATTTCTAACGGTCAGTTGGTATTTTAATTAAAAATCCTTATTAAAATTAAATCACATATGCCTAATCTTGTCCATTACCTAATATATATTTGTTCTTCCATGTCGTCTCAGCATGATAAATCTAGGTTATGACTCCATCAGCTCCAAGATTAGCTAACATATCTACCTTTGTATTACCTTCTCTGTATGTATGCCTAATTTCATGTTTGGTGAAGCTTTCCATCACTAGATTAATCTCCTCTATTTTAGAGTTTAAGATCCAATTGGGTGTTTTTTTGGTACGAATGGCATTTACTATAATTTGAGAATCACCTTCAATTATTAATTTGGAGATGTTAAGATTCTTACATAGCTTTAGACCCTCTAGTTCCGCTATGCATTCAACCATGTTGTTAGTGGTGGGATTGATAGGCCTTGAGAACTTAGCAATAACTTCCGACTTCCCATTTCGAATTATCCCCCCAATGCCAGCAACTCCAGGGTTCCCTCTAGATGCCCCATCAAAGTTGAGTTTATACCATCCTTCTTTCAGAGAGATCCACTTGCAGGAGGCTCTATCACTCTTCCTTTTGGATCCCCCTTTGCCATAAAGGGGGGGAATATCTAATTTAGGCCACTTGCTTCTAATTTTTTTATCCCAGCTTTTAAAGGACTCCTCATAACTCAATTTGTCTCTGAGCTTACTGTTAATGATTTCTACTATTGAAACTTCTATCTTGTTGGTGATTGTATTCCATGATAATTTCTAATCTGTGAAGATCCTTCTATTTCTTTCTTTCCAGATTTCCCATGCTACTATAGATGGAGAAATGAACCATATATCCTTATATAAATTGTCTTTAAAGAGAGAAGGCCAAGCTTTGAGGTGGCTGACTAAATTAGATTGAAGAGTTGACTTCCAGCCTAGGCTTTGATGGAGCCAATTCCAGCAATTCTGAGTATAAGGGCAATTAAGGAGAATGTGATTAACATCCTCAGAATGATTCTCACATAGGGGGCACCTAGATGGCCCTTCAAAACCCAGTTTATTAAGTCTATCCGCTGTAAGAATTATGTCTTGCAGAGCTGCCCAAAGAAAAATGCCAGCTTTGGGAAGGCAAGATTTGTGCCAGCATAGATTTAGTGGGATAACTAAGCTATCCATATTCATCTCTCGAATAATAGAATTGTAACCCTCTTTAACTGTATAGTTGCCTTTATTTGATTTAGCCAAGATTAAGATATCTAGTCTACTTTTGAGTGAAGCTTCTCTATCTTTCAAAATTGTGAAAAGGATTTGTTTTTCATGCCATGCGAAACCAATTTCTTCTAAATTACTCCATTCATAACCATCTTTTTTACATAGATAATCTTTAAGATAAATGCCTTTAACTCTTTTACATTCTTCCATAAACTCTGGTGAAATTCCTAGAGTGTCTAGGGGGGATGACCTGCCCATGAATCATCCCAGAAAAGTGCTTGATACCCTAAACCTATATCCCATGTTAGACCTTTGCTAATAATGCCTCTGCATTCTTTAATAAAGTTCCAAATCTGAGAGCCTTTGACAAGAGTGCGAGATCTGAAGATATTAATGGGGTTCACATCAAGGATATATTTATGAAGTAGTATAGACGCCCATTTGCTACTAGATTCCTTATACATTCTCCATATAAGTTTAGCTCCAAGAGCTTGGTTTTGCCATAGGAGATTTTTGATGCCTAGACCCCCCTTCGAGATTGGTTTACATAAGGTATCCCATTTAATGAGGGAAAGTTTTTTGTCTTCTGATGGACCTTGCCAGTAAAAGTCTCTAAGCAGTTTATCTAAGTTCTTTTTGATACTAATAGGGAGGGGGAGTATGAACATATGATACGTAGGTATGGCAAAGAGGATTGATTTTATCATAGTCACCCTACCTGCTTTCGTTAACCATCTTCCTTTCTAAGAACTCTTCTTATTTTGTACTTTAGTGATAACTTGCTGCCATAGTTTGGAAGATTGGATGCCTTTATCCAAGTCAATACCAAGATATTTGCATGGGAATTTCCCAATCTTGTATCCCATAATATTACATATCTCTGATTCTACCTTCGGGGGGGTATTAATAAAGAAGATTTTTGATTTGGAGGGATTGACCCCTTGTCCTGAAGCTTCCATATACATGTTTAAGATGTCCTTAAATGCTCTAGCTTCTTTCCTGTTAGCTTGGTCGGGTAGGATTGTATCATCCACAAACTGCTAGTGTGTAATATTTGGAATATTTTTCGAAGCCTTCAATCCTATGATTTTGCCTTCCATCTGTTTCTTAGTGATGGATCTACCTAACGCTTCTGCCATAATGATGTAGAGGAAGGGGGATATTGGATCTCCTTGTCTTATGCCTCTAGATATACTAAAAAAATCTTCCAGTGTTCCATTGATTAAAATTGAGATTTTAGGTGTGGAGATACAATTAAAAATGAGATTAATCCATTGTCTGGAAAATCCAAATGCTTCCATACATTTGCACAGAAATCTCCAGTCTACTTTATCATATGCTTTTTGGATGTCTAGCTTAATAAGCATGTTAGGATCCTTTGTTATTTGGGTCGTATGAACTACTTCCTATGCTATAATAATTCCATCCAAGATCGATCTATTTGCTACGAACCCTGTCTGTTCTTCTGATATAATATTGGGGAGGAGAGATTTAAGCCTATTTGCTAAACACTTAGAAAGTATCTTATATATTGTATTACACAAGGATATAGGTCTAAAATCCCCTGGCTCCATGCTCTCATTTTTTTTTGGATTAATGCAAAGAAGGTATTGTTTATTTCATTTAATAATGATCCCGAATTTCTCATTGCTTCTATTGCTTGCCATACCTCCTTGCCAACAAAGTGCCAGCATTTTTGGAAGAATCCTACCTGGAACCCATCTGGGCCCGGGGCTTTATCCGGATGTAACTGAAAGACCACTATTTTAACCTCCTCAAGGGATAGTTTGTCATTAATCATCTTATTATCTGCTTCTGTAAGTACCTTGGGAATAGTTTTAAGCATTTCTTTTTGTGCTCTAAGGTCAGTACCTTCTATGTTGTTAAGAAGGGATTGATAGAATTGCAAGAAGATTTCCGATATTTGTTTAGGTTCCTTAGTGAGCTCTCCCTCTTGATTCTTAATTTTAGAAATTTTATTAATGCTTCTTTTAAAATTGGTGGTGTTATGGAAGAATTTTGTATTACTATCTCCTTCCTGGAGCCAAGTTTCCCTAGATTTCTGTTTCCAAAATATCTCTTCCTTAAGGAGGATGGCATTGTATTTAGAAATTAACTCCTTCTCCTTATAATAACTTTGATCATTCATCCCATGTTCTATTACTAAATTATTAAGGTCAGCGAGCTCTTGTTCTAACTGAATTTTTTCTACAAAAATGTTGTTAAAATTGTTCTTATTCCATTCCAATGCTTTATTTTTAATGATTTTTAATTTAGCTATTAAGCAGTACATTTTGGATCCTTTAACCGATATCTGTTTCCACCAGTCCTCTACTAGATTAATGAATTCTAGGTTTTGGAACCACATAAACTCAAATTTGAATGGATTTCTTGTTGGTTTAGTGTCTTCTATAATAGAAAGCCTAATTGGGAAATGATCCGATCCAGCCTCTGGAAGGATTTCTGCAGAATATAGCTGATTAAAGTTTTCCGTATTAGTCCTAATAAAGAACCTATCCAGCTTTTCAGCAATGTAACTAAAACCTTCTCTTCTATTATTCCATGTATATATTCCATTATTTGTGTCTATGCTAATTAGATGATTATCCATAACCCAGTTGCGAAAATCCTTGTGAGCTTGAGATACATAATGTGAACCTCCAAATTTTTCTTCAGGAGCTAAGATGGCATTAAAATCTCCTCCAATTAGGAAAGGGTATTCTGATGCATCATTTAAGAAAAGGTGAATCTCATGCCAAACTCTCCTTTTTTCTTCGTTGTGAATTGGTCCATATATATTGATTAGGTAAAATTTCAAGTTAGACTTTAGACTTTTAACTTCTAAGGCCATCCAGTTACTGTTATTAGAAATTGGTATGCCTACAACTTTACGGGGGTCCCACAGTACTGCTAATCCTCCTGAATGTCTTGTAGATGTAACGAATTCTGATTTCCATATGCCAAGTTTCTTACTAATTTTAGTGCTTTCCTCCCTGTTGAGTTTGGTTTCCTGTAATAATATTATTTCAGACTCAATTTTTTTTAGATATCTCTTAATTAATCTCTGTTTGTTAGGAGCATTTAATCCCCCAACATTCCAAGTAGTGACTTTCATTTCTACTGGGGAAGGTACTTCCCCTTCCTTGTGTGCAAAATTTCAACTATCTTTTTTTGGCTGCCCGCATTACCATCCATTGTTCTTAATTCAACTGCTGATTTCCTACCTCTTTTCTTCTTAATTCTATTAATATTAGGGGAACTTAGGCTTCCTCTATTCATTGCTATTCCCAATTGCCTCTCTTTATTAGTAATTCCAAGGAGACCCTCAATAGAGTCCTTAACTAGTGTAAAGTTTTGATTTGAATTAATGATGGGGTTATCCTACTTGTCTGAACTATTCTGTTCTAGTTCAATCTAAACTTGAGTTTTTCCCTTATCTATAAGCTCCTTTCCATATGATTCAAATATATTTTCTGAAAGGTCCAGGTTTAGTGTTTCCAACTCTAATGGGATAGAGAATGCATGGTTCTCCCCATTTTTATGGGTATTCTTAATAGTCATGCAAGGGGCCACATTCCTGGAATTGCTAATGTCCTTACTTTCCTCTTGCACTATAGTTGAATTTCCTGGAACAAATTTGTCCTCTTTTTGCACTATATTTTCTACATCTAATTGGTTTGATACCATGCAAAGGTGGCCCGGGGGGGGGTGTATAGTTTGAGACTTCCTTTACAGGGATAGTGAGATAAGTATGTTGAGTGGCAATAGAATCCACTTTCTCATTATCTTCTCAGGTAATATTCTATATTAGATTGATTAAAGTATCTTTTTGATATTTCAATTCCTCGTGATCGCAAATCTCATCCATGAACATATCCAAAAGTTCATCTGTAAGAGTTTCTCCTAGCTTATTATTCTGATTATCTTCTACTTTACTTTTTTCTTCATTCTCTTTAGAGGCATGCTGGACATTACTAAAATCTTCCTCTGTTTCTTTGTTGATATCATTGTCCAGCTTCTTAATAGGTGAAGGGGGTAGTCGATTATCATAATAATAGCTAGGCTCTATCGGGGTGGATATTACATTTAAATGAGAGTATGGCATTTCTATGCTTTCCTTTGAAATGTTCCTAAGAAGAAAACCTCCTTTATCCTTTAAGAAATTTACCTTTATATTATTATCTGGATATAACAATGTTTCTTTACTATGCTTTTGGTTGTAAGTATACAATCTGTTATCTATCTTTGGATTTTCTACAAAGTCTTCCAGCATCATTGGATTTATAAATATGGAATTTGAATTGAAACTAAGCTTAAGGGGGGGATATACTTCTTGTGCTAATTTAAATTAATTATTAGGATAGCCTCTGCTTGATTATGTTTAGTTTTAGCAATTCTTTTAAAATCACCAATCTTATTTCCTATGCTTTTAAGAATCTCAATATGATTACATTCTAGTGGTAAATTTCTTAGTAAAATTGCTTTTTCTACCAGGAAATCTGTTACATTTATAGGGTTAAACAGAGGAAACCAATTGCAAACATAAAAGGGTATGTTTCTGTATTTCAAGGAACCTACTCCTAATATTTTCTCTTTAAGGCTGCTGGATAAGCAATCTACATAAAGGAAGTTATCAGCCATGATAGTAATACTTACCTCAAATGGGATTGTAGATGTTAGACCTTCTATTATGTCTTCAATGTGAGCCCCTATTCCAGTCCATTTGCAAAGGAAGCCTCTGTCTGCAAAAGCATTCTGGTTTTGCAAAATACAACTTTCATCCACTATCATTCTAATATGATTTTGGTCATAATTTCCACTTTCTAGTGGAAGCTTTTTCTCATTTTTTACAAAACGTCTATGAGGTGGAGAGTACACCTTCTCAGAAGACTTTGACGGAGCAGGGATAATATCTTTATTACTTTTAGCCGGGATAAGGAATTTCCTTTTCCTTGATTTCTCATTTCTCCTCCTACGATGAGGAGGGTTGCAGGCATTCATAGATTTGTGTATAGATTCACAATTGAAAAATCCCTTCGACTGTTTATGCCCTATGGTTTTTACAGGGGGAAAATATGAGTTTTCCATATTTGGTTGTGATGACTCATAATTAATCTGCGGTTCCTTCCATGCACCCCTTTCCCCTTCCAAAACCCTATTAGTATGTTGTATCTTTTTGCATGGGGTTTGGTCCTTATTTAACAATTCAAAGGGATTTTCCAAAGTTAAAAAATTGTTGTTGCACTTCTTATGGTTAGATTTCTCCAGATACCTACCTTTCACCACCTACCATTCTGCGTCACTCACTTTTTCCACCCCGGAGGACAACTTAGCTCCTGGAAATCTCCCTCTCCCCATCGCAGATAGAGGATCGTCGGAGTTTTTAGCTGAAGTAATCCTGGACGCCAGAGCCTTTGTATCCCCGGGGTGATCCCTCCTTCTTCTTACTTCTGACCATGAGGCTGATTGATTCAATATGCAAGCTGAAGGTGCTTGAAAAGGTACCAATCCAATTTTCCTTTGCTCTAGATTGCAATGATGTGGAACATACTCAGCTCTTGTAGATCCATCTCTAAACTTCCCCATTTTAGCATATTTGGTCTTTGCAAATAGGGCAAATTGTTCATTAATTGACTTGACAGAGAATACCTTATACTCTGATTTCTTGTTGCAGTTCACAAACCCTTTACCTTTTGGATTTATAGAGTCCGAAACCCTAGCTATATGAGTATCATATAATAGAGACTTCCTTAGGTTTTTATCCTTGTTGTCAAACTCTTCATTTTAAGGCTCTGAAATTTTACAGGGGGTCGAGGCCGCTTCTTCAGCCACAGGATGATCCTTCTGAGATTCCACAAGGCTTTTAGCCCACTGTTTCACGATAAAACCATCGAGATGCTCATATGTGGGATGCAAATGACGCACATCCGGCCTCCTGCAGTCCTTATGTTTATGGCCGTAGGTCCAGCAATTAAAACAATAGCTGGAAAACTCCTCTTTCGCGTTGTTGGGTTTCAGATCAAGGTTTCTAAAGGAGCGCGCATTACTGTGGGCATGAGCACTCGTAGAAATTCGCTGGTGATGAGCAAGCCCTGCTTGCATCTGCCTTCTCTGCAAAGCACACTTTCATTGAATGCAAATTTTCTTCATTTTTGGCGCAAATACATTAAGTCGCACATTCAATTTTTGTATTAAATTAAATTTTAATAAAATATTAATAATAATAATAAAACTATATAAATATTATTTTTAAAATCTTTTTTTGTAACCCCATAAATGGGGAGATGTGACACCTGCCACTGCGGTAGGCCATCGACCTTACCACTGGGCCGCCCATGACTTTGTCGCAACCCCCCATCGATATTGTCGCTGGGCCTTGCCTAGCGCAGGCCAGGCGGGGGTATGCCCATGCGGCCCCCAATGTGGCGGGGGTGGGCCCAGCCTCCTCCTTGCCATGTATATATATATATATATATATATATATATATATATATATATATATATATATATATATATATATATATATAATTTTTTCATAGGATTAATCAACAAGAAATTTAATGGCTGATTGCTATTAGGAAGCAAAACCTTCTTGGATCTACAAGGTAATTATAGCCATTTGCAAAAATTATTTAAATGTTTTAATTTGATTCAAACCCTAAGGTTTTCAACAATAAAATTTAACAAACCCTAACTGATTTAATACAAGACCTTTCTACAATATTCATAAAGACTAAGTATTCACAATACAAGATTTCTTTCACCAAAAGCTTCAAAATAGAAATCTAAGCAAGAGAAGAATTCCAAAACAAATATCAACAAAATTTGGTAGGCATGAAACAAACAAACTTTCTTTAAAAAGAATCAGATCTATGAGGGTTTCAAACTCTACCTTAAACCATCAATTGATAGAAACCACGAAGAATAATCAAAACCTTGAAAATTCCAAACTTTCACAATTTCCTCCAATCCAACCCCAGAGCCAAAACCTACAGATATGTGTACAGAATAATGACCAAAGTTCTGCTAATAAAGGAAAACTAAGCAACCTAGGGTTTTCCAAAACTCATGCAGAATAAAAAAGGAAATCCACCTTAAATTGAGTAAAAATAATTTATTTAATTAATATTTCTTATTTTTATTAATTCACTCAACTTGAAATTTAAAAGGTAAAGTTCCAATTTCTTAATAAAGTGTTTTCTAAATATGCAACCCAACATTAAAGTTACTTAACTCCTTTTTACATTTAGATATCAATTATTTTGAATTAAATTAAAATTCCTAGCATATTTGAAATATTCAATTGAATAATAAATATTATTTTATATTTTAATTATGCATTTAAATTCTAATTTAAACTTAGTGTTTAGTTAAATCTCCATTTTTCATAGCTAGACTTTTTAATTGATTCTTTTTAATAAAAATAGGTATTTAATTAATTCTCATTAATTAAATAACCTTATATTTTAATATTCAAATATTTTATAAGATATGAGTAATCAATTAAGAAATTAACTTTAATTAAATCCTTTATCTTTTTTAACACAAAAATCACATCAAACCTATAGACATGCAAACCAGAAGAAACTAACTACATCAAAAATACTAAATCAAACATAAAGGAAGGGTTTATGAATTCATGTCACCTTGACGAATTCAGAAGGTAATAAATAATATACTTGTCCACTATTTCATGATAATAAATGGCTTAGGTTAGGATTTGGACATGTTTGTTATCTCCCATCTCTTACCATTGAGATATTGCGATAGGGCACACTCATCCTGGTAATTTAGGGAGGTTGATGTTTGGTACTTGAAATCTTGCATAACAGACGAGCATATACATACATGTATAAATATATAACATACAATGGCGGAGATCCGCTGATCGTGTCGATCTCTTAAGAAAGTAACTACGACTCTGTCCCTCAACCACATCATGCATGTAAAATAGAAAAGTAAAACATACACGCTAACCATACACATGCAAGTATGAAGTTAGTAAAACCATGAATATAAATAACATCATCATATACGAATAATCAACATGAGGAGTGGCCTAAAAGAGTTTGCCCATATAAACTAAAAGCAAACTATGAGAGGGGTATTACAATACCACTTGGGTCTCATTAATCCACTTGCCATCTCATCAAAATCATCTAAAATCAAAATCGTCAATTCATCCAAGTATTGAAGTATCAAATCCAACCTCAATCAATCTTTTCTAATAATTTTTGATAAAATCTATGTCATCAATTAATCATAAAATTAAAATATCAATGTTTGGGACATATCATCTTCAAGATCACCCTACAGAGCATCCATATTTATTTTTATTGAAATTATATCACTTTTTTTCTAGTTGTGATGCTATTTCAAAGATGGGCAAAATGTAGACACCTAAAATAATTGTCTACATCACAATATTAATTTTCTAATTTAATTTTTCATCATGAATAAATAATCATATATAATTAATTTATTAAAGTAATCCTCCTTCCAACATTCTCATTGTTTTAATTAAATGTCTAATTAATTGAAATATTCTCACAAATTAATTAAAATTTATGTTTAATTAATTTGGCTAATTTTCACCCATCATCAATTAATTAGACCAATTTGATTATCTTTCATCTATCATCAATTAATTAGATGAATTTGATTATCTATTTTACTAAGCCAATTCTCTTCCATTAGTTATTTACATAATCATAACTTATTTAATTAATTATATTATGCACATTCCTCCACCACTTCAATATAAAATAATAATAATAATAATAATATAAAGTCAACCCTCACTAAAATCCAAAATAAACTCCTTTTTGCATCTCTATCTTCCAATTCAAATTAAGGTAATGTGTACCGTCCATTTTTTAAATCCTTGTCTTTTTTTTTCTTTTTTTTTAATCAATAAACGGCCGAAGCCTTGATTTTATCTATTTAAAATTTATTTTTTTACATTTTCCTCCGTTCGTGCGGGCACTGGTAGAAAAGAACGGGGAAGAAAACCTCCAGTCTGGCCTGGGACTTTTGTCCAGAAATAAATCAAGTTTAGAGTTCCTACAGGCGTAGGATTACAAAGCTCCACTTGATGGAGTCGAAGAGGGCATTCCCTCTTTAGTATAGCTTAATGGAGGCATACCTCCACGATAGTGAACACAAATATATTAATCTTTTATATACAATGGTCTTTTAAGAAGAACTGATGAGCATTCCCATCCTGTGCCGTACATTTATTTAGATTGAGATTACATATACTTTGCTCTTATCTTTAGAGCTAATGAGCCTTCCTTTAATTTTAACTGTGCTTTTGAAAAATCATGTTATTTTCTCTCATCCTCGCTCTTCGAGTATTTGCCTTAGCTTTGATAAGTTCTTGGGCCTCTTTTTCTTTATTTCTGCCTTTTTGGTCTGTTATGCTTTCCCTGTATACCTGCAAAATAGAAAGACACCATGCAACCTCTATTCTCCTAATTTACAGTTAATTAATCATTTTCATGATTCAATCCTCATAAAGCTAGTTCAGGTTAGGTATTGATGAAATTAAGGAATTTCATATCTTAATCCATGAGTTAGTCTACTAAATAAAACATTACAATCTGAGTCCATTTCTATTGACAGTCATGCTATGAACATAAGAAATTTATGGGCACTTTACGAATCTTTTAATTTGTCATAACATTTTCTGTTTTAAAGATTATCATTTTTGTGATCGATGAGACTTCATTGTAGGTTGTCATGCCCTTAATATATGATGATTGTTTTGACTAAATGAGATGTTAACTTCTTACATTCCCTATCTTGAAGTCTGCTATGTAAGAGGGCAGTATATATATGTGTGTGTGTTTGTGTGTGTATTTTTGCATTTTTATACTATACTCGCAAATGTATCTATACTTGTTTACCTTTAAATTCATTTACATTTATTTACATCTAATCTTGAATTCTTGTTTTGAAATCATTTTTCATCACCTTCCGAGTTCTTCTTTCAAACTCTCATGAATTTCTTCAATTTCTTGCCCATCAGCTCCTAGGTTAGCTAACTTATCTGCGTCTATATTGCCCTCCCTATAAATGTGATTCACTATATAATCTCCTATAACTTTAAGAGATTCCAATATTTGTTCAATAGCACTATTTAGTTTCCAATTCGGCGTTCTACCCTGTCTTATTGCATTTATAATAATAGCTGAGTCTCCTTCAATCGCAATTCTTTTAAGCCTCCATTTTTTGCACCAAGCCAGACCTAATCTAATAGCTTCTATTTCAGCTTCGTTATTTGTCTTCATTCCTATAGGTTTTGCTAACCTTCCTAATAACTTTCCTTCCGCATTATGTAAACATATCCCTATACCCGCCACCCCTGGGTTTCCCCTAGCTGCCCCATCAAAGTTCAACTTAATCCATCCTTGCTTCGGTGGTTTCCATTTACAGTTCGCCCTTGATAAGGATTTATTATCAATGCTAGATCCAATCCAGGGAGGAACTTTCAAGCCATACCACTTCTTTCTTTGGTTGTTGTCTTCTAGTGAGAATTCCATCATTGATTGTCCCAGCATATTTCTATTGTTTGTAATTTCTACTATATTTGCCTCTAATTTGTTCAAAAAACTCTCAATGTTCATCCTTTTATCTTGAAAAATCCTACGGTTCCTTTCCTTCCATAATTCCCAGATTAACAGAGATGGGATTATGTATCTCATTTTACTGTATAAATCCTCCTTACATGATCTTTGCCATGAAATAAAAACTTCTGTGATATGATTTTGAAGAGCAGTCTTCAGATCTAATTTCTCCAGAACCCAAAGCCAGCATTTATTGTCATACTCACAATTTAACAAAATATGATTAATCGTCTCACTTTCTTTCTCACACAAGGCACACCTAGAAGGACCATGGTACCCTATTTTTTCAAACCATTCAGCGGTGAGAATCCTTTTCTATAAAGCTGCCCATGAGAATAGACCTGCCTTAGGAAGACAATTTCTATTCCAACATAGATCAATGGGAAGACTGGTGGGTGGATTATCTATCCCAAAAATAACTTTGAAACCTTCTTTCGAGTTGTATACACCACTCTTTGAGGCAGCCCATATAATTGTGTCCTCCCCAGAGTGTGGATAGAAGTTTCATTCTTGTAGAGCCTTGTTAAGTTTATTCTGGAAATCAAGGGGAAGTCTGAGTTCCTCTAGAGATTTCCATGCCCAGCTGCTACCCTCACTATTATTGATTTGTGAAAAATAGTCTTTAACCCACTCTCCCTTACTTTGTTTGATTAGTTCAATTAGCTGATCATTCCCAAGAATTTCACGTAGGGCCGATTTTCCACCCCATGAGTCATCCCAGAAAAGAGCCTTATCCCCACTTTTCACATCCCAAGAAGGGACTCTAATACTATATCTTTACATTCTTTTATGAAGTTCCATATGCGTGAGCCCATCGGATAATTATCAGAATGACAAACACTTTCCTCCTCTTCTCCTAGTAAGTATTTATATCTTAGTATTTTAACCCATTTTGCCTTTGGGTTTTTAATCATTCTCCATACTAATTTCGCCCCCAAGGCCTTATTTTGAAGCGTAAGGTCTTTTATTCCCAAACCTCCTTCTTTTGGCTTACAAATCTTATTCCAAGCAATTAAAGCTAGTTTAGATTTCTCCTCCGACCCTTGCCAAAAAAATCTCCTTAACTTTCGAGCAATCTCCTTATTAATACCTGCCGGGATTCTCATGCTCATCATCTGATAAATAGGAACTGCAGAGAGGACTGACCTGATCATAACAGCCCTTCCCGCATTTGATAACCATTTACCTTTCCATTGATCTAGTTTCTTGGAGATATTTTGAATTGTGCTTTCCCATAAGTGATTTGATTTGATCCCCTTATCCAGAGGTAAACCTAAATATTTACATGGGAATAAACCTTCTCTGAAGTCTAGAATACGTTTAATCTCATTCTTTCATCTCTCTTTAGTATTGATAAATTTTTTTTCTGATTTTTCCTCATTTATACATTGTCTCGAAGCGTTAGCATAAGTTTTTAAAATTTCTTTGAAAGCTTGAGCTTCTTCTAAAAGCGCTTTTCCAAAAAGGAGATTATCATCGACATATTGTTGATGAGTAGTAGCCTCGACTCCCGAAGTAATCTTAATTCCTTTAACCTTATCCTCTTCCTGAAGTTTCTTGATACCTCTCCCTAAAGCTTCTGCCATAATAATGTACAAAAAAGGAGATAACGGATCTCCCTGCCTCAAACCTTGAGAACAGCTGAAAAAGCCTTTAGGAGACCCATTCACCATAATTGAGAAGTGAGGGGTGGAGATGCATTCAAAAATCATATTGATCCATTGTTTTGAGAATCCAAAAGCTTCCATACATTTACACAAAAATCTCAAGTCCACTTTATCATACGCCTTACTAATGTCTAACTTAATCAACATACTTGGATCCTTATTATTTGTTACTGAATGTATAGCCTCATGAGCAATAATCACTCCATCCAAAATTGACCTATTAGGGATAAATCCTGTTTGTTCTTCGGATATAATCAATGGAAGAAGTTGTTTCATTCTACCTGGCAGAGCTTTTGAGAAGATTTTATACAAAGTGTTGCACAGGGAGATAGGTCTAAACTCGTTAAATTTCTTTGCATTGACCTTTTTGGGAATAAGAGCAATGAATGTGTTATTTAGCTCTTTAAGAATATGTTCTGAGTTTCTCATTCCCTCTAGAGCATCAGTAATTTCCTTGCCCATAAATGACCAACACTTTTGAAAGAAAAAAGTTGGGAATCCATCAGGACTAGGGGATTTATCCGGGTTCATTTCCTTTAAAACCTTGAGTATTTCATCTTCTGTAAATGCAACATTTAGGAGGTTATTTTGATGCGAAATTATTATACGAGGGATGTTTCTTAATAGCTTGGTCTAGTCCAACAAATCCACACTCCCTAAGTTATTCAAAGATTTTTCAAAGAAAGAGACTGCTAAATCTGTAATTTTTTCGGGATCCTCTATTGTATTACCATTGCTATCTTTGATTTTGGAAATCTTATTTATATTCCTTCTAGCTTTGACACTATTGTGACAAAATTTGGTGTTTCGGTCCCCTTCCCTGAGCCATGTTTCTCTCGCTCTTTGGCCCCAGAAGGCGCTAATTTGTGAAAGAGAATCATAGTATTTACATAATAGTTCTTGCTCTTTGTTATCATCTGAAGTCTGTTTACCTTCTTCAGTAATCTCCTTATTCTCATTTTCCAGCTCTTTTTCTATAAGATCTCTTTTCACAAATATATCCCCAATAGTGTTCTTACTCCATTGAGACAGATTTCTTTTTATTAATTTTAGTTTCCTTATGACTTTATATATCTTGGAGCCTTCAAATCTTGTCTCTGTCCACCATTTTTTAATTAGATCCAAACATTCCTCATTAAGTAACCACATTTTTTCAAATCTAAATGGGATCTTTTTATTTCTGATTGGTTCTGAAATTACTAGTTCTATAGGAAAGTGGTTGGAACCGGCAATAGGTAGTACCTCATTAGTAAGATCAAAGTCAAAATTTCTCAATTCCCCAATAAAGAAGAACCTATCCAATTTTTCTACTATTAACTCTGTGTCTTTTCGTTTGTTAGTCTAGGTGTATTTCCCTCTGTCTGATTCAATTTCTGAAGCCCCTATACTATTTATCCATTCCTGAAATTCTAAAGTAGTTTTTGATATGTGTTTTGTCCCACCCAGTTTATCTCCCAAGGATAAGATAGCATTAAAATCTCCTCCTAGTATAAATGTATCGTTCGGGAAGCTTTCAATATAATCCTTAACCTCCTGCCATACAATTCTCTTTTCATGTAAGAATTTTGGAGCGTACATGTTTATTAGATTAAATTTTAAATCTGATTTTAAACTTTTGATTTGACCTCCCATCCAATTTTTATGTTTTTCATGAATATTGAAAACTATTTCTCTTGGATCCCAAATAAAAGCAATCCCACCCGAAGCGCCTTCTGCCTCGCAACCTATAAATTCTCTAATCCCTATACTCTTTTTTAAATTCTCATATCCTTCATTAGAAAGTTTAGTTTCTTGTATCATAGCCATATTTGGTTTAATTTTCGCTAATTGCCTTATTACAAGGCTTCGTTTGTTAGGGGCATTTAAACCCCTAACATTCCAACTAATGATCTTCATGAGGACTCGGGAAGGATCTTCCCCTTCCCAGAGTATAGAATATCAGTAATTTTAACCTGACCTGGCGCCATTCCTTCCTTAGCTCTTAGTTCAGCAAGAGATTTTCTACCTCTTAGTTTGACTAGTTTCCTCGTATCAGCTTCTAACTTGCCCTTAATAGATTTTCCTAAACCTAAAGTTTCTGTATTGTTCCTAATGATGATCTCTTTGTTTTCCTCACAGAGTTCCTCTTTCAATAGCGAGCCTAATACTCCTGTTATTATATCATTACTCCTAGAATCTTCCAGAATAGAGGCAGGGTCTAATCCTAAAAAGTCTAGCAGTGATCCTTGGTCAATGGTCTCCACTAAGGGGGACTTTTCCATTTCTTCTTTTTGCATTTCTTTTAACTGATAGAAAGATTTTGAATGGATGAGTTCTGAGTTTTTATCAATATTAGGAATATCTGCAATCTCTATTTGGGTTCCTGCATTAACATTTATAGTTCTTAACTCCACTTCGGATTTCCTCCCCCTCTTCTTTTTAATTCTATTGCTATTAGGGGTGCTCAGACTTCCTCTTTTCATTGCTATTCTTAACTGCCTATCTTGGTTGGTGATGCCAAAGAGGCCTTCTATGGAGTCTTTAACCAATGAGAGATTGCCGTTGGGTTTGATTCCATCAATGGTTGTTGCCATTCCTAATTGTCTATCTTCATTGTTGATACCTTCTAGGCAAATTCTGATCTCTTCCTCATTTTGATTCCTTGTATTATTATTTATTTCTTCTTTCCTACCATACGAGGGATCTTCTCTTTCATTAATATCCCTTTCCATGTCTCCTATCTCATCTAGATTTGGAAAGCATTCCGTTTCAATGTCTTCTTCTCTATTTTCCTGAGTATTATCTGATGCCGACATCTCTATAATGCTTTTAATTAGCAAAATTTTTTGGTGCTCAAGTTCCTCTTTGTCACATATTTCGTCTATAAGGGTGTCCATTAACTCATTGGTGATCTCAACTATTTCTTTTTCTATTTTTTGGTTCGCCTTAAGAAGTGATCTTTCTTTATCTTCTGGACTGTTGGAGATTCTATTCGGGCTGTAAGAGGTAATTTTAGTGTTAATTTCTTGCTTGAAACTCTGAGTACTAAGGTTATTCTCATGTTCTATGGATAAAGGTAGGGGAGATTTGATCTCAACATTTAAGGTCTTATTTATTGATATTTCCTTTTCTAGAGCAAAAGGGGGTTGACACTCAGAGTCTGAAGGTTGTGTGGAGGTGCTGATCGGATTTGTTTTCTTAGGAGAGGTCATAGTGAAACCTCCTTTTTCAGGGTTAAAGCTCTCCTTCAATTCTGATGTCTTCTGAATATGAGTGTCCATTTGTCCTAAATTATTGATTTCTAGATCATTTGTTTGTCTTTCTACAAAGTCTTCTAGAATAATGGGGTTAATAATAATAGAGTTAGAATTAAAGCATACTCTAATGGGATGTATCCATTTTTTATGATAGTTGATCTTTACTCTAATGATTTTTTCATACTGGTTATTATCATTATCAATAATGCTTAGAAAGTCACCAATTTGTTTTCCTATTAATTTGACAGTTTCTACATCAGATAATTCTATAGGCAGATTTTTAAGAACTATAGCTTTTTCTACAAGAAAGTCCTTAAGTTTTATTAGGTTGAATAGGGGAACCCAGTCAAAAATATAAAAATCAGAGTCTTTATACTTAGCTAACCCTTCATTTCTAATTTTACTTTTAATATTTCCATCTTTACAATTAATGAAAATAAAATTTTCTAATAAGATAGATATACTTACCTCATTCGAGAGTTGAGATTTCAACCAGGCTATCAGATCTGTGGTAGAAGTTCCTACTCCAGACCATTGGCAAATCAGCCCTGTATCTGCAAAAGAATTTTGTCTCTGTTCTATGCATTTTCCATCTAGATCTATTCTAATCATGTTAGGATTCTGAAAGAAATTACCTATTCTTTTATCATTGTTACTCTCCATAGTTTTATTACACTTATGAGGGGGCATGCATACCTGTATGTTTTGTTCCTGAAACTTCCTTAATACATTGTTACTTGTTAAACCTTTTAGATTCTTTCTGTGTGTTTGATCCTTCTGTGGGTAGATCTCTAAGACATTGGTATGGAACTTATTCTGTCCTGCCTTATGGCCTTTTTTGGGGGGTGAATATCTCCCATTATCTTTCTCTTTAAGCAAATAAAATGAGTTATTCAGAGATAGATTAAAAGGACTATGAGATAGCTGATACCTTTTAACCTTTTTCCTATTTTTAACCGTCTACCAAGTGGATTCGTTCTTCATCATGCAAACGGGAGGTGCTTGAGTAGGTAAGATCCTGCCTTCCCCCTTAGTAGATAGGGGTTCATTGGTTCTACAATTTAAATTGTACTCAGGCCTTCCCACCTTAGCAGGCCCGATGCTTATGCCCGATTTTGCATATTTAGTCTTGGAATAGATATTTATTTGTCTGTCCAATGCCTTGACTGAGAAGACTCTTAGCTTACCATTCCCTGTTTGCTTAGGGATTAAATTGTTTATTCTAAGTGCATAACTTGGATTCTCCTCCCTAGCAATTTCCTTAAGTTTTTCTTTCTGGGAATCCTTCTCTTGCTTATCTGGTAGTGAAGATTCAGAGGAACCCTTAATTGGAGCAGAGACATCAATGAAAGGATAAGGTTTTGCTTGAGTGAAGACTGCGCGCAATTCCAAATCTATATTTTCTTTAGCTAATTTCTTCTTTTTTGCTATGAAATCTTTCAAATGCTCATATGAAGGGTGATGCTATACTAGTTTATGACAATTTTTTTCTTGTGGCCATAGAGCCAACAATTAAAACAATAACTTGAAAAAACCTCTTCTTTGTCTTGCTTCTTTGCAGCACCTGTAGCCATATTGGGCCTTTTTGCTCTAGGGTTATCCTTATAGTATACGGCTAAATCTTTCTTTGCATCTTGATTCGCATGGAAAAGACCAACATTTATCTGACGTCTTTGTAAGGCGAATTTCCTTTTTGAATGAAAAGTTCGCATTTCGCTGATTGTGTAATGTCCCGTGCCAGAATAGGATGAATTTATCTCTGTTTGTTAACTGAAAATTTTGTCAAATAGTTGTCCTGGAATGATCAACTATTGATGCCTCTTTCATTGGTCTAAATTGCTCCCTTTGGATTGCTAGCTGAAACTGAAAGAAAGGGCCTGGCTCCTCCCATTCAAACTGATGAATTTTGCCAATATGTCCTCTTTGTATCAGCAGGCCTGGGATCAATTCTGAAGCTTCTCTTCTTTGTCAAACTGAGATCTCTTGTTAAAATTCATGGCTTTTTTTATATCAAATGGTAGCCTCCTCTCTATCAAAATTTGTGTCTTCCTTCCACAATTCGTAGCCCTCTAGATGAAATTTCGCACCCTTCTTTATAGCAGATCCCTGCTCCTTAATATCAGATTCGGATCTCTTCCAAATAATTTTCAGTGCTCCTCAAAATCGTGGGCCTGCTGTTCCAAATTCGGATCTCTGCTGATGCCCTAGATGTCGTGACTGCTCCTTTTGCTAGTCTTAATCACATGTTCGTAGTCCCAATTAAACTCAAAAACCCTCTTCGAGTTTCGTTGCAAAGATCTTGAGTACTTAAGGTGCAGATAGATCAAATTGGAAGCGCGCTATTTTCTGATCCGTAAATTCCAGCTGAAGCCCGTTCCAGCGATGGCAGAATCAACTGAAACAGCGGACAAATCTTCAAATGAAGCTCTAAGTTTTCTGAAATTCAAATGCAAGGAAGAAACAGTGGCTTCGATCCAGGAGAAAAAATGCGCGAAAATGCTCAAACACCTCGGAGATATATCCTTAGTATTAATCGTGTTGAATGCTGAAGGGGGGAACCTGCCGTTTGGTATGTCTTTGACGCCTTATCTCCACTGACTAGGATAACTGTCAGATGTGGTCGCTGTCTGCAGAGTAAGTTCTGTGCAGAAAGAATATTACCTTCCGCGAAGTTCTGAGGCCTCCCTCTGCTTGAATTTGTCTTGATGTAAATCCTCCTAATTCTGATCTGCTTTGTATTTGTTTTGAATTTGCTTCTTTTCCTTGAATTTCGCCTTTTTGGTGTGAAATTTTGTTTTGATTTGATCTGGTTTCACCCTTAGGGTTTTAATTCTGATTTGATTTATCTTGCGTGCTCAAAATCACCTTCAGATTTGCTTGATTTGCATCTCTACTCTTGTTCGAATCTATCTTTGGGAAATTTCGCACTTGAATCTGCAACAGATCACCATCAATGGTCCAGATCTGACTTCAATAGAGTCTCTGATATGTGGATGAGGCTCGGGTGACAGTTGATGTAATATGTGACCAGATAGGAGCTTGATCTTCAAGATAGATACATCATGAATCAGACCTCCGCAATCTTCAGCCGGATGTTGTGAAGGCAGGGACAGATTGTAATATCAGGATGTTATTGCATATGATTTTTTTTTACAATTTTAATTTAAAGATATTAATTATAAATGGTTAGATCAAAGCCTCTTAGATAAAAAAAACATCGATATAACATCTATACTCCTCATGCATAAAATTTTGAGCCTTGGTTGTAAGCTCTATAGGCAAGAAGCCCCACTCATTGACCAAGGGTCAAGGTAAGGGCTCTCAATTGTTGACACGGTAGAGAGCGACCCTGTGGGGATTTGAACCTTGGTTGTTGGCTCTATAGGCAAGAAGCCCCACCATTTCACCAAAGGGTCATACCCCTTTTTAAATCCTTGTCTTATTCATTTACACTTTTCTCAAATAATCTCATTCCGTATGCCCTTCACCTCATCTCAACCCTCATTAGCTTTGCTTGGAAGCTAAATGAATCCTCACTCTCAAATCTAAGGGCTAATTCAACCCTCCATATAACTCCGTCCAAAAATCTATAAAAAACCCTCATCCTAAAGCTTAATTAAAAGATAGTGGATGATTAACACTATATGTCAAAGTATTTTCATTAACACATCTAGAGTAAACCCAATTCTTCAATTAATTGTGGAGGCATATGAAGGTTTAGAATGAGACATTTATTTAATGTCATTCCTCTTTTATTTTAGACATTAACATCCACAAATGGTACATGAACTTGAATGCTTGTCAAATTAATAATAAATAAATAAACATCTAATACACTCAATAAGTTTATGTAGGAAAAAGGTGTTTGAGAGAGATAAAATGTTGTCTTAATGAATTTAACCCTACACATCATTATCATCAAAAGACTTATATAAGAACAAATATCACGTGGAGAGCAAATTTTCTTATATGACTAACACCATCATCTTTAGTGTAAAACATGTAGATGGAAAGGATAATATTTTTTTAAAGAAAACATGTATCTTTTGCACAACTTAAACAATTATTCAAAAACCACCTTACTTCACGATATAAAATTTACAAAACATTCAAGTCAAATATATGAATAATTTAACTTTTAAAAAAATCTATTAAGAAAAGAAAATTAAAAGACACAATTGTTTATTTAAAAAACAACAACTAATATATGATGGTTTTAATAATTTTTCAAAGAAATTATTAAAAAAATCATTCAATCAATTCTTTACAATGTAAAAATTAATATATAATTTTTTTTAACAATGTTCAAAATATCCATTTCAAAAAAGGAAGTTTAGGTTGTTAATAAAAACATTATTCATTCATTCACTCTTTGAATGAATGAACGAATGAATAAACAAATTTTAATTATGTCTAAGAGACCATGCAGTTTAAGGGACCAAGAGAGTCAGAGTTCATCCATTTTCAGGTTTCTTTCCATGTCAACTCTTCTATTGTGTATCTTGACTAAAGAATTTATGATATTTTTGAGCCTTGACTCCTCAAAGATGTCAATGAGAGTATCCATTTTCAAAATGTTTTTAATTCAAATACAAATATCCTCATATACTACACAATCAAGGATTAAGTGTCATTCAGTTTCAACCACTCCTTTTTCGAAAAAAATGCGGTTTCAAATAAAAAGTGGTTGAATAAGTGGAACATTAAGCTACATGAGTGTCCTAATACAAATGTGGACATACAAAACTTTGTCATAAAGAAGTTTCAGAGTGCCATGTGGACTAATAACATTGGTCGAAAAAAAACTTACTACATTCAAGAGTTCAACCCAACTTGGGAGCATGAGGAGAAAGCGTATTTAGGGGCTGCTATTAAAGGGAAATCAAGACTGTTAATGACACAATTGAGGACGAGATCACATCATCTCAGGTGCGAGACAGATAGATGGAAAAGACCCAAAGAGGCTTGGGAGGAGAGAACTTGCATGTTTTATAAGACGGGCACAAATGTAACCAAATGACACTTTCTCATAGAATGCACAACTTATGACAATATTCGAGCTCAATATGAAATCAACTTGAAAATTGACAACATACACAATTTATTTGAGGAGGATAAGGACAACCAAACTACTAATTTGCTGGTTAAGATTCATAAAAGAAAATCGAAAATAAAAAGGAATATGAAATTTGTTTAAGACTCTGAGCTTTCCTTGGACTATTTGATTTTCCTTGAGAATGATCCATCCGTTCTAAACTCATAGAACCATATTCTCACTCATAACTATAATCCTTACTTTTCCCTAATTACAACCTTTAAATAAACTTTTTCATCACATTCTCACAAATTATTGACTTCTTTGATACATTAAATGAAAAAAAGGGAAAATTAAGATAGCGATCGTCATATACGGCCAAATCGCCGGAAATGGTGTCGTAAACGCAAAAACAAACTGAAGGCCCAGGAATACAACACAATTGACTTTTAATTTATTCGACATTGAATTCTGAGCGCTATTTCTGCGTCATTTTCATCTTTTTCTTCAAGTAGAAGACGGTATGGATAGAATTTTTAGTCGAAGAGCTGGCCCTACAACAAGGAAATCATAGTTTACATCGAAAGCTTAAAAACAATTCTTGCAAAGATTTGCCCCACTATATAGGTATATCTGTAATTTTTCTTCCCCATTTCCTAACGATTGAGATCTGCGATTACACTAACTTGCGTAGAGAATCGGACAGGAGGGGAGTACTGAAACATTCGTAAGGTTTAAATAGCATGGCCCTGCGTACAGCCTACGCCTTCCTCTTCCTCTTCATCTCCTGCACTTCTTTCAAGCTCGCCCATTTCTTCATTTCATTGTTCCTCACAGACTTCTAACCAATTCCGAACCCTCTTCTCCTCTTTTGTTTTTTCAGTGTTTTGCTCTCGGTCGAGAGAAAAATAAGGAAGCTCCAAACTACTTGGTTACGGTTGCCCACAGGTATGCCTTTCGCGACAGTATAAATTTCCCGTAAACCGTTATGATTTAGAATTTGGCTCTCTTTGTATTCTGATGATGGATTATGCAGTGTTAAAAATATTAACAAACGAACCGTAAGCAAAGAATTTTAAGCTTTCAAAATTGTTGTTAGTTGATTGTGGGAGTTATTGAAGATTGTATGCCTATGTAACTGATATCTGACATTAAGAACTTGATGGAAAAAGGATAAATTTTTATTGCTTGAAAGAATTTTTTATTGACAGTGAGTGTTGTTTGAATGGATTATAAGGTGACTGCGGCTGTAGTTGCCCTGGTCGTCGGGGCTATATACCTTGCGAGGTTGCAGTTTCGAAAGCGGCCAAGGCCTTGTTTGAATATGGAGCAGTTTAAAGGCTTGCCTAGATTGCCCACGACTGCAGCTCCACGGCGATATGAGTTAGAACTCCGGCCTGATTTAGATGCCTGCAAATTTGACGGGAAACTGACGATTACTTTGGATGTAGTTGAGGAAACTAAGTATCTGGTGCTCAATGCCGCTGATTTGGTGATCAAGAATGAATCTGTCTGGTTGCGTGGCAAGGATACAACAAAGGTAAATAATTGTATCCAGATTTCAGTTCTTCGAATTCTTTTTTTTCCATACTCTTTTTGTGTAAATCATGGGCAGCCATTATAGTGGGATTAGTCTGGTCTGCATTCATGGTTCTCCCTATGCCCCCTCTCTTAATTGCTCTGTAAAACTAGATTATTTAATACTCGGAGGTCACTTGACAGTCTTAAGATTTGTCCAGGTGAATCACGTCACAACCTTTGAATTGGCAAATGTAGACGTTGGTTAAATTCAACTTTGGCATTAGTAAGGGTCAGCGGTGTTGCAGGGATTTTTAAGGAATATTTTAAATCTAGTGGTTCTATGAATTTTTAGTGCAGTTCAGTTTAAAAGTTTAAGCTATCAAATATAAGCATATGGAAGAAATAAGTACATAAGTAAAAATAAAATAAAACTGTGTAAAGACATAAAGAAAAATAAAAATAGACAACTTGATTTTCCTTCTAAAACATTATTTTAGCGGGAAGATGTTTGACAAGTGGCAAATAATTTTCCTAAATTGGTGGGGCAAATTCTAGCCCCACCATTTTTTTGTGCTTAAATATGCAGCCCTAAACTAGAGGGGCTCCTATTTTTGTGGAGAAGATTCTAAATAATCTGGTAACAATTTGTTTTATTCTTCAGGGACCTCTTCTTCCTTGAAAATAGAAGCTGAAGTGCCTCCATGAGATCCACCCTTAATGTAGATGTAGATTACTTGCAACTAGGCTTTTTATCCAATGGTCATTAATGCCCATCAAGCAATTTCTGGACGTCTGTTTTACAAGAGTGTAACATTGCAATCTACACAACTGTGACTTCTGATATTCTATAGAATTAAAGGGACAACCACTACTCATTTTAACCGTTTTGGATATATGCACTTACATACGTTATCTTTGATTCTTCACATTGTATTTAAATGCAATGGATATGTTAGTAAATTTTCCAAATGTTCTTTGGAGTTATGGACAGTTCTATTACAGTAGGGGTCAGTCACATTTCTACTGATTGTTATTCAATAAACTTGCCTTTTGTTCGTAGGATTTATGGACATGTCTATTCTCTTGAAGAAATTTTACCCAAATCATGTGCTAGCAACTTTCTTTTAGCCACTTCACCATAAGGCATTGTACAGTATTGATCTGGTTTATTTATCTGTATGTTTAATTTTTATATCTTTTTTTCTCATCATTGTTCCCTCTCTGTTTATGTGCTTCAAGTCTTTCCATATTATTGTCATTGATAGTAGAGTTAGTAAGTTTTAGTAAAAGTTATGAAATTCTTGTATTCAATGACATTGCCATATGCTTTTTTGTATTTATGGACCACTTTATCACAGTGAATGAATTTGAATCTTGTTTATTCACTTTAAAATGTTTCGTACCATTACAGCATAACCTGTTAGACACAGTTGCCCTGTTTCTTTTTGCCATATCCATTTTTCTCAAAGCATTTCCCCTTTTAAGGCTTGGCATACTCTAGCTCTAGTCTGTAAATTTTAATATTCAAATTTACTTGTTTTACTAGTCTTTATTTTTAAGTTGTTTCGTTTTAGTTGCTTAATTATTTTTTTATCTGTTTTATTTCAGGAGTTTTTCTTTCATTTTCATGAAAAATTCAATATAATCCTAATTATGAAGTCTTTTGAGAAAACTTAGGCTATTTACTGTCTTTATATTGTGAATTATGGCTGAACTGGGATTGTTGCTGTTAAAGTTTGGAATCGCTGCAAATGTAATAACACTGCCTGATTGTATGTGTTTTTCAAAGGCAGCAATCTCTCTCTTATTTATATTGTGGATGAGATATGGATAGACATGTCTCTCTCTTATTTATATTGTGGATGAGATATGGATAGACATGTCCCTTCATGGGACATGTCTATTCATTAACACATACTCTTTTAATTAATATAATGACATTTATATATGTATATATATAGTATTTCTATAGTCTTATTATATTAATTTCTCTAACACAATAATACTTTAGATATATATAAATTTATATCTCATATATAATGAATATATATATAAATTATATCTCATATATATATATATATATATATACAATAGTATTTGCTCATAGGTTTATCCGACTGAAGCTACCAAACATCAACACTGTTAGTTTTTCTGTCATTGATGTTATGGTGGATAAACTTTGCGTGGCATGGTTATTGTATCGACTACAAGTGACATCCTATCTTGAATGTGCTCACTGCTGTATATGTATTGCATCTGATCTCGTGTCCTTGTTTATCGAATTTGGGTGGCAATTATATGTTTGACACTTGTTCTGCATATCACTGTGTGGTGATTATATGTTGGAAGATGTAGGCTTAATGACAAAACAGATGAAGATTATGCCTGGTGTAAAGAAACGGATGCACAGCTGTCAATGGTAGCACGGCATCTTATCGTATGTTGGCAAGGCTGTGATGATAACGTATGCAGAGGTCTTGCTATAAAAAAACGGTGTATGCAGTAATACGCAAAACTATGATAGTTGGTCCCTCAACTAATTGCGAATATACTGTCCACCTGCATATAGGACAAAGACTGCAAAGACTCTTCGTTTTTGTTGTTAGCGGGTCTCTTAAATTCGATCGGGATTTTCCAGACACACAGTCGAATGTGGTCTTTAGCATAATCGAAAGAATAAGTTTTAAAACAGTCCGATATAGCCTTTGAATATATTTTTTTGCAACCGTTTTCGAAACTGTACGTGTCACTGTGTGCTGGAGTGCTCAGGCAGCCGAACCGTTTTATCCAGTATTGGGAGGAGTCGGAATACAGGTCGTGACAAACTGGGATTTCTGTTTGCAATGAAAAGAATCGAGAGTTTTCAGTATAAGTGAGGTGCCGGTTTCAACCTAAGATACACGGGTCATTTCTGGTATGCAGAAGTTTTCAGAAAATGGCTCGGGTGTGTCTACTATTCAAAACGCATGAAGTAGTGTAAGAGATGCAGAGAAAGGAGTGAGCGGGATTTTTTTGGAGTTGTGACACGAGCTGTGTGCGAGCAGGAACAAAACGTAAGGCATGTAATCACGGGAACGTTGAATCAGTGAGTTAGTTGAAAAATGGAGTAATGCGAAATAGATACCGTGTGTAGTGAGGAGTTAAAAAATATAGCAGAGCAGGTGCAAAGAAAACGTGGGTGTATTGGTGTATTGTATCCTACACACAGCGGCTAAAATTTGCGGGTGCAAAATTAATGAATGAAAACAAATACGAGGAGTAAGCTCATAAAAATTAACCTATAATCCTGTACGTTTGGAGACAAGCGGTCAGTAGATTGACATGCAGAACAGGAACGTCAAGAGGTGGAGAGGTGCGAGTTCAGTGGTCTGTCGAAAAATTAGGTAGTGTGCGGCAAACAGAAGTTTGTTTTTAATTTGGGAGTCACAGTGATGTGCGGCTAAGAGCATCAAGCTTTGTAGATCATTAACTGTTCTGAACAGGAATGACAAAGAGCTCATATGGATATGGCTACGTTTACTATCTCAAAAACTGAGTGCTACATGTCTTGATTCCTTTTTAAAGGAGATACGTATACAGCTTAAGTGTGAGAAGAGACACAGAGGTTTGACGTAGAACAGAGCTTTGCAGCCAGCTTTAAAACGAAGCTCTGCAGCATCAAATTGAGTGTGTAGTCTGTGACAGAAATAACCGACACAGCCTGCATATATGTATAAGAGACATTTAAAAAAACACTGTTGGTGATGACAGTTTAAAGATAGTTCTTGCAGCTGTGACTGTAAGAGAATGACAGAGTTAATCAGAAGACATAGAGAGAACAGACAGTGAGGGGGAGTTTAATTCTTTGTATACAGTCGAATCCTTTTTGGATAAATCTCAGTCATCCTACAGCGTCTTCATACATTAGTGAAGACAGAACGAACTGTTGTGTTGATTCATTGTTTACCACTTGTAACGAAGGTAGTTGCCTTCTGATTCAGGTTGGAGCCTGATCCTGTAAGTGTGAGGAGAGTTGTAGCTCTCAGTTGTAAAAGGGTTGTTGCCTTGAGTATACTGGTTGAAGCCAGTTAAGAGTTGTAGCTCTTTGTAAGAAGGGGTTGTTGCCCATTGGATTAGTGATGCCGTGGTTTTTCCCGTTTTGGGTTTCCACGAGATAACTTTGTGTGTACTGTCCTCCTTGTCTTGTGTTCTCTGGTTTTTAGTTTTTAGAATTAAAAGTTTGTGTCAATACTGATTCACCCCCTCCCCCTCTCAGTATTGTTCGTTTTTCAAACACTCCCTCTTAGCTAGGGAGGATAAACACATGGTTAGATATTACCTCAATGTAATATCAAGTTGGCATGATTAAGGATATCTTTGATCAAAAGATACCCACCAATTAGATATCATCTCGTGATATCAGGAGTAATGGCCTCAGAATATCAAGTCGCACGATATTCACCAAGTACTCAAAAAGTCCCATAGGTAATGTATCCTCAATAATACTTACCATAGAAGGCCACGGTTTGTTCTAGGAACTTAATCCACCATGCAAGATATCTTTTATCATGATCTGTTTCAGCCATCATAAGATGTCTATCACAATAGAAGGCCATGGTCTATTTAAGGAACTTAATCCACCATGCAAGAAATCTTCTATCATGATCTATTTCAGCCATCAGAAGATGTCTATCACAATAGAAGGCCATGGTCTATTTAAGGAACTTAATCCACCATGCAAGAAATCTTCTATCATGATCTGTTTCAAACTTTCAGCCATCATAAGATGTCTATCACAATAGAAGGCCATGGTCTATTTAAGGAACTTAATCCACCATACAAGAAATCATCTATCATGATCTGCTTAGACATCATAGGATGTTCATTATAATAGAAGATTAAGTTATTGTAAGATCGTCACCTTTCAATAACTTCTGCAAATACAAGTGATAATCACTTGGAAGTCGTCACTTCCTTATGATGTACACAGGGCCCAAAATAGTCATGAATTAACGTTCATGATTCATAGTCCTCTAACTGCTACAATTCTTAATTATTGGAGAACCCATCTCGACATGGTCTACTCCCTCTAAATAGATATGATCAAGATCTTCAAAAATCAATTGAAGCATATCCTCTATCTGCTCCCTTTCTTTCCAAGGTTGCCTCTAACAAATGTACCAAACTCCCTCTAAATCTGATATCACTCTTATTTTCCTGCAAGAACATTCGCGGAGGAAAATATCAAGGCAAATAGCTCTTATAGTACGTATAGAAATACAAATGAGAGAGAGAGACTACAATGAGTAGATAAATGTAATATTCAAGGATAATAAATACTTATCTGGGCATCAACATCCTTTACACAAGTTGCTTCAATGAAGGTCCATATATATCAAATCAAAAAACACCTTCTCAGATTATTTGAAAGACATCTCCCTTTTGAATTATCTCCCCACTAAGGATGGTTCAAATGGGAATGTAACATTGGTTATTATTCCCCCTACAATGTAAAATTCCCACTCTTATATTGTTGAACAATGCTTATGTCTTCTTGTGAAATGACTTGATTTCTCCAAGAGAGGTGACAATCTATAATTAATGCTTGCTTTCTAGAAAGAGACACCCTTCTTTAAATACGTGCTTCTTTGTTAATGCTTGACTACGATCATAACAAATTAATGTCTCTTTAATGAAAGCCGCTACAAGGTCTAACTAATCATTATGGAAATTGCTGTGTATACTTTGCAAATTCATCGTCCTCAACCTCTTACTAAACAACGCTTTTTTTCTTCTTTAATCAAGTCACTTTATTCAAATATCAGTGCATAAATTATGTCTTTAATGAATTGCCACGTTTAGAAATGACATAGTTGCCAATATATAATCGTTGATGTTTGCTTCTTAACAAACCTGCTACAATTCACTTGACCTTATTCTTTGCACTTGGTGTGGACAAAAGCCTGCAACACAACTTCACTCATTGGATTTCACATAGACCCATACATAGTCAGTCATAACTTTTGAACGCGCCCCTTTCTCGTCAATCACTTCGGTGAGATTCTTTGAAATTTGTTTATCACCAACATATTCAAAATGCAACAAAATCCAACGGTGTATTTGTGAGATATGGTCCCCGTACTGAGACTGTATTTTCTGAGACAGTCACACATTCACCATCAACAAACTACTCTCTTACATTTGCAGCTTGGCTCTGATACTATGTTAAAGTTTGGAATCGCTCCCTGTACTGAGACTGCATTTTTTGAGACAGTCACACATTCACCATCAACAAACTACTCTCTTACATTTGCAACCTGACTCTGATACCAAGTTAAAGTTTGGAACCGCTGCAAATGCAATAACACTGCTTGATTGTATGTGTTTTTCAAAGGCAGCAATCTCTCTCTTATTTATATTGTGGATGAGACATGGATAGACATGTTCCTTCATGGGACATGTCTATTCATTAACACATGCTCTTTTAATTAATATAATGACATTTATATATATAGTATTTCTATAGTCTTATTACATTAATTTCTCTAACACAATAATACTTTAGATATATATAAATTTATATCTCATATATAATGAATATATATATAAATTATATCTCATATATATATATATATCTACAATAGTATTGTCTCATAGGTTTATCCGACTGAAGCTACCAAACATCAACAGTTGCTACAAATGTGCTCCATTTTTGATAAACTACAACATCTGTAAGTTGTGCTAGTTATTTATTCATTTATTTTTGTCTATCCTTTTCTTCTCAAAACACTTTTGTTTTTTATTTTTTTGCATTAGTAGTGTTTTGTTGTAAACATTAATAGATGGATTGAATTTGTACACAGGCAAGGAGAGTGTCATTGTAAAGAAGATGTTGTCTTATTATATTTTTATGATAGTAAACATATTGTTTTTCATCCATATTGTTTCTATATAAACTTCAACACATGGATTGAATTTGTGCATGCATGATACTCATTGTAAAGAAGATATTATCTTGTTACATCTTGAAGATAGATTGTAGAGTGTGATTCAAATTCATATGCAAAATCTTCAGTCAAAGAGAGAGAGAGAGAGTGAGTGAGAGAGAGAGAGAGAGAGAGAGAGAGAGAGAGAGAGAGAGTGTCTTAATGACCAAAAATTGCAAGGCTAGCTCGCAAAAACAAAGGAGAAAGAAATTTGTACGAGGAACAAAGGTAGGAAACCAAGGCTTAATGTAGAGAAAATCACCTTGAATATTCCATTGACCAGACTGTGTAACCAACTCCTTATTTTGTTGAACCAAATTCAAGAATGAAAAAAACCCTATGCACATGGGTGTATAATAATAGATTCATGCATGTAAGTCACATCATTTGGGTCATAATTTTGAAAATTTGCATATGAGGTTGTGCTTTAGTGGATATTCTTCATGATGAACTACCACTTCATCCATTTTAATTTTTGAGGTTTCAGCTATACATTTTTTGTTGTTTCTAGAGTTGATAGGCCTTGTTTTGATGTCGTCCTTTGAAAGTGCAAGCTGATATTGCAAATTGGACCATCAAGGTATTCTAGAGAATTTCGTGTCATGGTTGGAGCGAGATTCATCCCTTGCATGGGGATGCATATCCATTGCGATGGAAGAGAGAAGGGAAGGAGATTTTGAAAAGGCCAAAAGTTCTTATCAATGTTTGTTGAGGTAATTGCTTGCTCTTTGACACTAGAAGATCTTTGTGTTGTGAGAATTTTCTCTAAGGAAATGTTTTTATTCTTTGCATGCCTTGCATTTCAATGTAGGCCCCTAATAAAAGGGTTCAAACAAGAGCCTTTCAACCATATAATCTTGGTTGCATTGGATTGTTTGTCCACCACCATATTGCTAGGGAGAATGAGTCATAAAAGATGCATTTAAAAGAAGTCACTGAAGGGATGAAGGGTTTAGGGCATTTGGCATTCAAGGTTAAATTTCCAACACCAAAAAATATAGCCTTTGATCCAACATATTGACCTCTAGGCATGAATCAGGTGATTGATTATTTGCTGCAAGGGAGCAAATCCCCAATATTAGAACCTTGTGTAGATCTTTTCTCTTGTGACCCATGAAGGGAAACTTGCAAAGGAACAAAATCCTCAAAGCCAAATGACGGTCTTTGTGAAGAGGTGTGTTGCAGACATTCACAACATGGAAACCCCTCTACCCTTAGAAACTAAATCTAGACGTTAAGTTGGAGAAAATGTATGTGAATCCACTTTCGAAGAGCAGGAATCATTAGAATCAGGATCTTAGAGCAAAGTATTGTGGACAGGGGTGAAATTGGACTGACATAGGACACATTACACACACCCACACACACAATAGGCCTACTTATATTCTCCTTTCTCTCTTTGGAATCTGTGACTGGTGTTAGAAACATGATCTCATTAAAATTGATGCTCTCGACTATTGGTAGGAGATCACCATGTCTCCCCTTGCCAATAAAGAGGGATTGAATTTGTTTCAATGAGATTGGCTAATGGCCTATTGATTGATAGGGGGAGGTGTTGTTTGTGTCTATACACACATACACATAACTACCCTTTCTACAGTGGGAAGAGCTGCATGTGTGGGCTTCTCTCTATAGCTAGGAGAAAAGCAAAATGAAGAGTTTTGTCATACTTGCCCATTATAAAGGTACAAAGTCTCTGGCTGAATAAAGATTTGATTTGTACCAAGGAGATATGTAATATCAATACCAATTGGTGTAGTCACTCCTATCTATTGGATAGAGGATTGACTAAGTAAATGGTTGTAGGTTAAAAGGGATTTACGATAGAGGACTCTTAATGAAAATACTTTTTTAGGGAAAATATGAAAGAGGAAAGAGATCAATGAGGGAAACACTGAAATTATAGCAGGGAAAACTATTAAACTCTCAAACTCATATTTTAGTTTAGGTTGCCAACCATTGGTTGAACCATGATCAAGCCTTTTTGGAGATGAGAAGGATCCTCTCTCCTCAAGTTATTTTTGGAGATGACTTGCTGCTTACAATGGATAGGACTATAGTTAGGGGAGCTAGCCCAAATAAGGGTTGATGTGCCTCCACCTCCTTATAATAGCTGTGAATAATTGAGGTGATGAGTAGAAAACAACTCACCTAGCCCTTGATCAAATGGAGAGTTCTTTGAGGGAGTGAACAACTCTCTCTATCGATGAAGCACTCAACCAACTGTCCCAAACATGGAAATGCTCTAAATCCAACCTTTTTGTGTTTGAATATTTCAAATGTAGAACAAATGGTAATAATAGAGAGAGAAGTATTTTAGCTCTCAATGCTATAGTGACATATTTGACCTTCGGGCTGCAAAAGTGTCTCAAATGGGATTGGATTGAATCCAAACTCTCTGTATTTGAACAATGTAGAGGTGGAACATTAATAATGGAATAAGAACTATACACACACACACACACACAGAGATGTACATATATATATATATATATATATATATATATATATGTATGTGTAATGTATATACATATAGATATACATATCTATATCTATATCTATATCTATATATGTATATGTATATACATATACATACACACACATATATAGATATGTATATGTATATACACAAATATATATGTATATGTATATGTATATATATGTGTGTATATATATATATATGTATACACACACATACAGATATATAGATATGTATATGTATATACATATACATATACATATATGTGTACACATATATAGACATACATATACGTGTACACAAACACACACATATAGGAACCAAGATCTCTCTCAAATTGATGTTCTTGATTGTTGGTGAGGGATCCCCATTGTTCCCTTACCAAATAGATAGGCTTTGGATTTATTCTGATTAGATTGGTTGGTGGCCTATTGAGTGATAGGAGGAGGTGTAGCAACCACCAACCAATCTTGTCAAAACAAATCCATTCCCAATTTATTGTTGGGGGAGACGTGGTGATACCTCCATTGATGGTCAGGAGAAAGTGAGAACTCAATTCCAGCACCAGTCATGTATTATGGGGGTGGGAGAGGGAGAATCGCCTACTCACATAACTAATTTTGTCACTGTTGGCTATTTCGATCCTTCTTTCTGGTCCTCCCTATATACATAGTTAGGTTTTCATTTACATTTTAAAACATTTGCATGATCTAATTCAATTCCATTAAAGCTTAAATGTAAAGTGTATAAACATAAATGTATTAGAAGTGGTATTGCATTAAGGAGAACATCAGTCAAAGGAATGAGTGACTTTTTTGCTTAACACATTTACACTTAGGTTACATGCCTTTATTGTTGGAATCATTTGCCGTTGCACCAAAAGCTCGAACTGTCAATGCTTGATACAAATGCCAGATTTAACCCGATCCACGGGAGGCGGTTAAGCCATGTCACGAATCTCCAAGGAGGTGCTGACCACCAAGTCAACAATCTCCCCCTCAGCACCGACTGAGCCTTCAGCTCCGACTGAAGGGAGACTTGAACCCGTGACCCAAGGCTCTGATACCAATTGTTGGAATCATTTGCCGTTGCACCAAAAGCTCGAACTGTCAATGCTCGATACAAATGCCAGATTTAACCCGATCCACGGGAGGCGGTTAAGCCATGTCACGAATCTCCAAGGAGGTGCTGACCACCAAGTCAACATTTATTGTATTGTGGGATTAGGTCATGGGCCTTCTGCATTGCATGTGTAGAGTAAGGCAATAATTTAGGCCTTATCTTGCATTTTGGATTTGAGTTTGGATTACTCTTTGTAGTAATGTACCTTGTTTCATTACATCACTCTTATTATTTGTCAATCTTTTTTAACAATTTGTTACTTCATAATTGATCATTTTGTTGCACTTAATCTTTGTAACACACCTGTCTATGTTATAATGTTTTTGTTATAAAAATGTGTAGAACTTTTTGTTTCAACATTTTGGATTACACTATGTGATCCATCAGGATAGAAGCAAATAATGTGAGAAGTTGCAGAATTAGGTCTTAAATTTTCTATCTTTTTTTCATCTTTATTACGTGGTGTTTATTATGCTTCTTTGCTTCTTTCCCTAGCTCTTGTTCACTGATCTGGAATGTTGAAACAGTTCTATATTAGAAACATTATTGCATTATTTCATAGACTGTGGAAATATCTTATGTCTAATTGATATCCTTCATTGGAGGGAAATACATGTCCTAGTTATTTGCCACCTCATTATAGCGAGATGTTTTATGAATGTACTCCGCTACCATTACCCTTTTGACAAAATGAGTCAGAATTTACCATAATAATCTAGTTTTCTGTGGCAGATACCATTAGACAATCTCATCTTTAATATGAAAATTTATTTTTCTGTCATAGTATTGTGTGACAGTAAGATTCAATTGATGAAATGAGATGGGTATATTGTGATAGGAGTCTGTTTTAATTAATTGTCTGCTGTAATATCTATCTGAGTCCATCTGAGTAAACTTCAATTCGTGGACTGAAACAAGGTATTGTGCTAAGGTTCTTTCTTTGCCCATATTTCTTTGTTAAACTTTTAGTCATCTTTTAAAAACTTTTTCTTCTTTATTGCCGAATGCAAGTTCTTAATGAATCTAATCAGATGTTATCTTTATTTTCACTGCCTATGTTATTGGTCATTAGTACTATTGCTTAAGGCTGTAGCATTTGCACCCATGCAGGGAGTCTTTGGATACTATAAATTATAATGATTTCATTTATAGGTTTCTTTAAGATTTGGTTTGCCATTACGTATATCTCCATACTAATTTTGGGCTGGTTTAGTGTGCAAAAAAACCTGAAGTTTGGGGCACTTTAAGTAATAAACTATGATTTATGTATTATTATTTTTTCCTTTGCAGGTTCTATTTCCATCCAATGTTGGTCTTGATGCAGAAGATGAATTATTGGTGTTGGAATTTGAAGAAGCATTGCCACATGGTGAGGCAATTTTGGGTATTGAATTTCAGGGAACTTTAAATGACCAGATGAAAGGTTTTTATCGGAGGTAAAATGTTACAATCCTTTTGTTTAGAACAAGCATTTGCATCATTGGGTTTATTGAGATTTGGGGCTTGAACTCCAATCCATACAACCTGTTATTCTCAACTAAATACTGTGAATAAAATGAAATCTGTTGCTGACATTCCAGTAAAATACAGTTCAGAATAACTACACATGATAGATTTGAATAGAACTGTAAATTATGGATGGTTCTCAATTCCATGAAACATGGTTAAATTGACTAGTTAATTGGCATGCTTCAGTACATATTTGATCTATGGTGAGAAAAGGAACATGGCAGTTACACAGTTTGAACCGGCAGATGCTCGTAGATGCTTTCCTTGTTGGGATGAACCTGCTTGCAAGGTACGGTTTTGAACATTTACAAGGCATATACTTCTCAGCAAATTAGAATGCGACTATTAATAATTATTTTTCTAGGACAATGTTATCAGTTTAAGTGAAATATAATTTGAATGTACATCCTTTTGAAGCAATGAGTTGCAAGGGTTATTGCAAGGGTTATCTATTCTATTAGACTTCTTGTACCCATGCTCACCTAGGAAGTTCACATTATCATTGCCACATCAGCATGGGGAGTGCACATGACAGAGCTTAAACAGGGATTATTGCCATGACACACACACACATGTAGATTATTCTCCTCTTGACAAGTTCTAGATATTGGAATCAGAAGTGTGGGAATCAATCTGCAATTAGGTGTTGCACTTTATTTGTTTTAGTTAAAAGGAATGAAATATAATAGCACAACGGCAACTCTTATGAGATATGGAATAACTAATAATTCTTCAAAATCTAAATGTGATTGTTTTCCCTTGGCTAATTCGTAAACGGATTAATAAAATTTCACCCTTTAATGGACACGAGAAAGGAAGACACATGTATTGTATCCAAATTATCAAGAATTTCCTAAATTTGATTATGTCCTCGAGTCAAATCCTTTTTAGGATACTTCATCTGTTTTGAACACTCAACCTTTTGTTTTTAACCTTTTTGATGTCCCCAAATTGCGATAAACTTAAATCTTGCCCTAAAATCACAAGTTCTATTAAAATAAGAAATGTAATATAGTTAGAATTATATATTTACCAATAAAATGTCTTTATCAAGATTAATTGTGGAATTATGTTAGACAATATTTGAAATATAATTCATAAGATCAATTGTTTCTATTAGGGTTAGAGATCTAACAAAAAATATAAGTACACATATATATCAATAATCATCTTAATCTATTTAGATAAATCATACAATGCCCTTAACTTCGGGAACCAAGCCATCAATAGTTCCATTTCCCATAATCAACCCTAGTAGGGTTTGGAGAGGAAAAACCACAAAAGGTGCCCGGAGATTGTTCAGCCCAAATAAGCCCAAGAGCGCGCAGCATCCAACTAAGACAACTTGGCCTTTGGCCCGTAAATGCCATGAATACCAAACTAAGACAATTCCATCACTTGGGGTGGTCTACTTAATTCGAGGGAACCCGGGTTATTGAGGAAGACTGTTCAGCCCAATTAAGCCCAAGAGCGCGAAGCATCCAACTAAGACAACTTGCGCCTTGGCCAAAAATGGTAGGAACATCCAACTAAGACAATTCCATCCACTTGGGGTTACCTACTTAATTCGAGGGAACCTGTCTACTGCCTCTCCTTAACATATTTCCTTCCATTCATGATTGCTTATGGGAATAAAGAATAGATAACTTAATAAAAAGAAACAAAATAAATTTACAAAGTTTATTAGCATCTTGGTAAAATATATATTAAGGAATATAGAGGCATAATAACATTGTCCTATTGCATACTAAATACTTGTTAATTCACAAGTTTTCTGTTTGCCTGAATGCCGATATCTTATATTAATCTGATCTGCTCTTCGATAATAATTATACTTGCTTTTGTATAGTGATTGCTGTGTATGTATATCAGCCTATGCATCGGTGCTAGGTTAGATTACTAACATCCAATGGGATAGAATTATCACCTCTCTTTGATGTTTGTCTTGGTCTGATCTAGATTACAGAAAATTGTGAAGTCTTAGAGATAAGATAATTTTCTATTGTTCTGCTAAATATGAATGGTTGGCTGCTTTATTTTCTGAATGCAATTATATTTGAGAACTCTCTTGTCTGAGTGATCCTCCTTTTTCTTGACGTTTCTCCCAATTGATTTACTCTCCTTTTTATATCTTTGAAGGAGAGGGGGTCACACCTCTTCATTAAGACTATTGCATTTTGCAAAAGAGGTATCTCCTCATAAGTTAACATTGCCTTCTTAATTAATCTACCCCATCTTCTTAAACTTACTTCCTTTTCCTAGGGTATAGATCATAGGTTGCGATCAAGGCTATGATACTCAGTTTGACGGGGCATGGCATTTTGGTTAATATTAATCAAACACACAAAAGATGAATCACTGCCATTTTATTCCCTTTGCCTCAGTCCAGAGGTATCGATTAAGATTTGTACTCCTGTGAGTCAAGTTGGGGGCATCAGAACTTTTTTGCTATTCATTGGGTTTCATATTGCTAAGATTTTTAAGAAAAATAATTTAAAAAGTTCACAAAACATCTCTCTCCACAAAAAGACAGTCAAGGAGTGCAAAAACATAACAAATACCATAAACAGAGCTCCATTTAAAAACCCCACTGTCAATTCATACGGTCTTAAAGGCAGCCTTGAGACGTTCTAAATTAAAATAGCATTCTAAGGATCCAACAAAAGATTAAACTGTGGGAGCTTTGGTTCAATCTTTCTTGATCGGTTTCTGGGTTTTGGGTAACGGGTCTTCAGCAGTTTTTGCATTCCCCCTATTTGCAATCCCTAGCAATGTGATCAATGATATCTTGTACATGACTAATGAGCTCATGAACCTTTGGCTCCATTAATTTTTAACCCAATCAGGAAATACTCCACCAAAATCAGATTTTGGTAATGGATGATCAGCCAATGAAGAATCTAAAACTGTACAATCAGATTGATATTCTTGTCACTTAATCTATTTGAATCAGTAGAAACAACAGCATTCTGTTGCAGCGCTCTAATTACATAAGGATAAAGGATAACTTTATAAACACTTATGATGCCAAAAAAATATCAAGCTGAGAGACATCTTTTTATGCACACCTTAGCCAAGCAACAAGAAGAGTCTTCATTACCGCCCTCAGCTATTTGTTCCTATGCATTTTTCATCGCTGCTCCATGCAGATGATTAAGGAGTTCTTGTGGAATTTCTTTCGCTGGTTGGTTTGAAACTTTTCTTTATTAAAATTAATGTCTTGCCGCTGGTTGTTGGCAGCAATATTTCCATTTTCCAGTATACAAAACTTATCTTTTTGAAGACTGTCATTAACATGGTTTTACTATGGATTTTCTATAGTCAATCTCAGAGGATAAAAATGTATTGTTTGAAACTTTGAAGTCTGTAGAAAAAAAAAACTAATCATGAAATTCAAGCTTTTAAACTTTATGTTAATGTGGGGATGTTGAACTTTACTATGAATACTAAGTATTAAATAATTAACAATTTAATTGTAAGGATTGGGAAGAAACTTTAAACTCACCTTTTATTTGTAGCGAAACTTAATTTAGAAATTATCAATTAACCATAACTACCACTTGACAAACTGTAATCTTAAAATATAAATGGTGATTTAATATTCCAAATCAGCCCCTTGTTTTTTATTTCAAAATTCCTACACAGCTAGCCTGCTGTTAACATGGAAACTCCAAATTCTGACTTGGACATTTAACATTTGTAAAAATATCATAAATAATTCTAAAAGGATGTAATTTACATATTTAAATGAACTTTGTCTTTAGTATTGTTCTGTACAGACACAAAACTGGCTTTGTGATGTATATACAAGTATCTTTATTATTGTCTAAATTAATTAATATATTTTGTTCTACATGAACTGATGTTGTGTCTAAATCATCATATGCACATGCCTTCATTGTTTTATTAAGTCATATTTTGTGATATCAACTCTGAGCATTGTTCAGTAAAAACAATGCATCAGTGCTTCTGTTATAAATCGTAAATTGTCCTACTGAAGTAAAAAAAATGTAATTGTTTGCCAAATCAGGTATGAACTATTTTGTTGGAATATTTGTCAAAGAATGTTGTGATATATCAAGATAAACTTAAAAATGGTTAAAAATATAAAAGCCAAGGTTGAGTTCCTCAGAAAGACATTATAATTTGCAAGTTTAATTGGATTCCTTCTCTCAGTGTTATCTGTCTGGTTTCCTGTTTAACAATCCTCAATAACACAGTTTTGCTCATCCTTGCAGGCAACATTTAAAATAACAGTTCAAGCACCTGTTGATCGTGTAGTTTTGTCCAATATGCCACCTATTGAAGAAAAGATTGATGGGGCTTCTAAGACAGTGTCATTTGAAGAATCACCTCTTATGTCAACATACTTGGTGGCAATTGTTGTGGGGGAATTTGATTATATAGAAGGAACAAGTGCAGCAGGTGTATATATAGCGTATTTTAAAAGCAAGTTCTGGCAGAAAGCATTTACCACTATTGTAGTGAAACATCCATTGTCAATGTTGGATAATTGCAGGAAATAAAGTTTGTGTATATACGGAGGTTGGGAAGACTAGCCAAGGGAAGTTCGCGCTGGATGTTGCACTGCTTACACTTCCATTTTATGCCAAGTAAAATCCCATAGTGATTTGATCTTTCTCTCTGAAAGCTATAGTCTAAACTCTTGCATCCTAGAAATCAAATGCATGCTGTATTTAGTTCTTTATTTATGTACCCATTGTTCTGAAACCTATGAATTCAGTTGTTTTTACTTAATTCTTATTTACATGGTTAATTTTGGACCCTGGGGGTAGATTAGAAAATGCCTTGTACGTTGATTTTTCTTATTTTTCATTTTGGCCCCTGATGGTAGATTGGTTTGCTTCCCTTTTGATATGTGGATTACTCTATGCATGCACTGTAGCCTCCAGTTTCATGGTTAAAATTGACCCTAAATATGATTCTGTTCTCTGAAGATTCAACATGTCCTGCAATATGGACATACAAATTTTGAAAGTCTGGAGGAGTTGAGTAACCTGGTTAGTCAAATAAGGAGTATGTATATTCTCTCTGTCCTTTGAAGAGCAGAAGCTTGTTCCCCTTGTGGGTTGGATTTTAGGTTCTTGGCTTGCACTTGGGGCAAGCAAAACGTCATTTATTTCTTACTGAATATTTTAAATCTGATTTCTGAAGGTTTCTAATGATTGATTTAGAGAGCCTGTGTAAATTTCAATTCAAGAGGGAACAGCATGTGTACAGCTGAGAATACACTAAGTGGGAATGAGATTGATAGGTGCTAGATCCTTTGTATGTGTTTGCACTTTGGATTAAGTGGATAAATGTTAATAGAAAAATAGGTTAGATAGAGAATTCCTTGTTTCAATTTAATGAATATTGATGGTACAAGGTGTTGGTTCCCAAAACCACAGATTGAAAATCCAAGAGCTTGCCAATTCTCCAATAGGATTTCAAATTAGTTATGGCCAACGAACGGGAATAATCCAAATTCCCTTGCACTTTAGGCTTCGCTACACCTAGGCGGGTAAACCTTCACCTCGAACTTGATCACTTTATTCAAAGCTTTTCTATAGCGAATTTAAGCTTATGAGTTCTCCGATTGGCAAAAATCCTCAAACTCGATCAATATAAAGTTATGTGGTTACTTGAAATGATTTGAATGTTTGTGTAACGTTTATCAATAATTGATTAGATACTTGCAAGAAGGAAGTATATAGATTTATGACTTCAATTAATAACTCCAATAATTATATTCCAATGATTTTAAATGACCAGTGCCTTTGTTTATCCGAGCGATAGAGTCAACTATAACAAGGATTATTACATACAACTTTATGAGACAATATTTGTAAAAATATCATCAATTACTCCTAAGCTCTGCAAAAGACAAATCTTAGATGCAATTCTCCATTAGTCCAAAGGAATTTAACTTATCCGGCTAGAAGTCCAATGAGACAGAGATAAGGAAACACATATATTTCACACTATCTTGATTGTCGAACAAAGAATGCAGGATAATATCCAATGCAAAGGAAAATGGTAGTGCATTTTCCTTCAAAGAGACTTTTCCTCATTAAGAATTGTACTTCAGATTCTTCTTGTTGTTTCTCTAAGTTCAAAAATGCGTCGAAAGGGGATATGTAATTTGGATCTTCTTCATCATCACTGAGATTGCCATCAAGTACAAGGCCTTGTTCAATCTGATCATAAGCCTCCTCTTCTTTGTCTTCATCATCTTCTTCTAATATCTGAAAAAGAAGCTTCAAATCAGGGTCATCTAGCGAGATTTCCAAATTTTTGACCTTTCTCATTAAATTTTTTTGTGAAGGCATAATTGTTACAGGTATCCTCTGATACATATTTACCATCCTCAAGAATAAGTGTGCAGAAGACTCCCCTTCAAATCTCTCCAAATTGAAAAATGCATCAAGTAGAGACATACTATGATCCTCCTCCATGTTGCAGCTTTGGTCTCCATACCGTTCATAATACAAGTCATCCTCCTCAATTACATCATGAATTTCATATAAGAACCATTGTTGAAATTCCTTCCAAGATGAGATACTTTGTGTAGGTAGTGATTCATAAGCTTGCCTCATATTGTCTTTTAGTTTCCTAACAAATAGCTTCATTACTTGATATTCTGCACAAATCTCATAGTTCTCTTTTGTATTATATTTTTTAGAGGAAGATTATATATATAAAATTGTTTTTGTACTAACGGAACCAAATGAACCCAAACGAACTTGATGAAGGGTGCTCCCCTTAACACTACAAACACATAACATAAATAGAGAAACAACAATTCTCAAGAACAAAAAATGGGCTTCTTATTATCTCCACAAGCATGAAATTACAAATTTTCGGAATTACAATATGTAAAGCCACATGGGCATTTTCCTTACAATATTCTATAAGACAGAGCCTCGAATAACTACCCAAAACTGCCCTAGGAAACACTATGGGCCTTCCTTATATAGAGAATTTTCCACCGCCCGAGAAGGTTCCAGAATTTTAGCCATTAAGGCCAACCGCCCTTAGAATTATTTTATTTTCATTTTTTTTACATTAGGGTTGACTCAAAATAATTACAAATTTTATTTTTAGGTAGCCCAACTTCCGGAGGCCATAGCTTTTTAACTGTAGCTCCGTTTGGCTATTATAACCACTTTTCGGAAATGGCAGGACCTGTTTTACACCTTCAGAGTTGCGCAAGCTCAAGTCATCTGGGGTTCGATTGGGATCTGGAACCTCTAAGGCCTTCAAAATTGAGCTCAAAGATTTTGTACTAAAAAACTTCAATAACTTCACCAATACAGATGATATGGCAATGAAACTCAATTGACAGACTGATATGAGTAAGATGAACCTCTGCCTGTGAAATTATAACATTTTGAGCTCGTATGACCAATTTACTAAAAATAGTAAGTTTCCATAAATAAAAGCTCTACACAAGGTAGCCCTTATTGAAAAGAAACCAAAAATATTGTTTTGGGTGATGCAAGATTGCCCTTACACCCAAGATGCTCCTGCATTAGACACTCGGGGTAATTTGAGAAGTGACCTTGTCATGTCTCAGGTGTGTAGAGGAAAACCAAGACGTTAACCTCCTCCCTTGTCAGCCATGATGAATCTTCTACAGGTCGTCTTTTCCATTTGACTAGATATTCTTCATATGTCCTGTTCCTTGTGCTTCTGCCAACACGACTATCTAGTATATCCCCAATCTCCTTGATAGCTGAAGTAGTTGCTGGAATACTCCATTGTGCTTCTGTGATCTCATCTTCAACACCCCCTTCATGATACTCTGTTAGATCTGAAATGTTAAATACTAGTGAAATATTCAGCTCAATAGGCAACTCTACTTCATAGGCATTTCTTGAATCATGCTTCTTCAGTATCTTACATGACCCAAACTTCTTCATTTTCAGCTTGTTATATGTACCTGCTGAAAATCACTCTTTCCGCAATTGAACCATGACTTCATCCCTAACCTGAAATTCCTTATGCCTCATTTTCTCATTTGCCTTAGCCTTATACTGTGCATTCATCTTGGTAATGTGCTTTCTCACCTCCTTATGGATGTTCAGCTTCACACTACCTATCTCTCTTTTGTCTATCTTCTCCAACTTAGAAGCATTTCTGGGACTATTTCCATATACAATCTGGAATGGTGATTTATTAGTGCTCTTGTTGACAGAATTATTGTATGCAAATTCTGTTTGTCCATTAGTCTGTGGATGATGTGATGAACTGAACTTCAAATTTGTCTTTAACTTTTTCCACAATGTGCGCCAGAAATATCCAACAAACTTAGTGTCTCGATTTGAAACTATGCTCTTTGGCAAACCATGTAGTCTCACCACTTCTTTGAAAAACAATTCTGCTACATGAACAACATTATTAGTCTTCTTGCAGGGAATGAAATGTGCCATCTTTGAAAATCTGTCAACCACCACAAAAATTGAATCATGCCCTCGCTGAGTACTTGGTAAACCAAGAACAAAGTCCATACTGATATTCTCCCATGACTTCTCTAGCACAGGTAATGGTTGATACAATCCTATATTTTTCTTTACTCCTTTTGCCATTTGACAATCTTTGCAACTGTGTACAAACTTCTTGACATCTTGTTGCAACTGTGTCCAGTTGTAATGTCCCGGTCATTAAATGACTAATAATACTTTTGTATTTGGGTCCCGATCGATTTAGTTTATCTCGGGCCCATTTTTTTGTTGGCGTAGTGTAGTTGTTGCCGTCCACTATATTTGTGCACTCTCGGGAGTTTTCTCCGACGGGTATTTATGCTCGGCGTGTAGGTTAGTTTTCATATGTTGAGATTTATATTTGATTTATATTTGCGAATTCCTATTGGGATTTTGCTGTTTGCCATTTTAGAGGTGAAAGACCCTCCCTATTTGGTTTGTTGCAGTTTCGGTGGGATTAAACCCTCACCCTACTCTGCTTGGTTCTACTTGTATTGGATCTGACAAATCCGAGGTTCCATCAATAAATTCAATAAGATCTTCCTGGCAACATATTTGGCTTGTGAATTGTTCTGTATCTACATTTAATTAACCATGAAGGAAGAAGATCATCACTCAAGCATTTGGAGACATCACACACCCTCCATACCCATTTGTACGACATACTCTAAACCCACTGTACGGCCTTGTCATTACCTCACTGCATGACTTCCTCACATTATCACCGTACGACCATCCTAGCCTCTGTATGGCCTCCTCACACAATCATCACATGTCCATCTTCCATCCAGTCTCGACACCATCCATTGTACGGGCTCACAAACTTCTTCCATCCAGTCTCGGCATCATCCACCTTACGGGCCCACAAACTCACCGTACGGCCATAGAATTGGCACCACCGTGCGGTCTGGAACCTACCGTACGGCCTCCGACCATCGTACAACACGATCCTGTACACAGTACGGTCTCTACCATACGACCTTCAAGCCGTCCATCTCCAGTCTCCGTATGGCCTCTTTGCCGAATTGTGTATAGGTCTTCATCGCCGTATGGCCTTCTACTCACCACCGTACAACACTCTTGTTTGACCGTGCTGCCTCCCTCCAACCGCTCACTCCTCTGTACGGGTTCAGGAGCTATGTTCCGGTAGTGTGACATTTGTGTCTCCAGGCATAGTAGTCAAGAACATTACACCAGTAATAATTCTTACTAACCAAAGTAATGGTTTTATCTCGACCAAAATGTCCAGCCAATCCTCCACTATGTTTCTCCTTGATGAGATTCTCCCTCATAGAACTTCGTGGAATGCACAACTGACTTCCTCTGAATAGCATACCATTCTGGATGATGAAATCCAACCACTTTGTTATGTCTAGAGTAACAGGTTCTGTACAAGCTTTCCAAGCTTCACCAAAATCAGGATCCTCTGGATACAAACTCTTGAGTTCCTCGAACCCAACCACCTCAATCTTCATCTCCGTCAGCAAAACTTGCCTTCTGTTAAGTGCATCTGCAATTCTGTTAGACTTTCCACTCTTGTATTTCAAAACAAATGTGTAACTCTGCAAAAACTCAATCCATTTCAAATGTCTTTGATTCAACTTTCCTTGACTATTCAAATATTGCAAAGCTTGATGATTAGTATACAAAACAAATTCGTTAGGAAGAAGATAGTGTCTCCACTTTTTCAATGCCTGAACTATAGCATAAATTCCTGATCATAAACAGAATATTCTCTCTTTGCATCATTTAACTTCTCACTGAAATAAGCAACAGGTTTACCTTCTTGGCTCCGAACAACTCCTATTGCAGTACCACTAGCATCACAGCGTACTTGAAACACCTTATTAAAATCTGGAAGTTCTAAAACAGGTTGTTTTGTAACTTTTTGTTTCAATAGTTTAAAACTCTTATCTGCCCCTGTAGTCCACTTAAACTCTTTCTTATCTCCTCTCATTGTTTTAGTCAAGGGTCCACAAACAGTGCTAAAACTCCTGATAAACTTTCTGTAAAAGCTAGTCAAACCATGAAAAGATCTTACCTCAATAACACTCCTTGGAGTAGGCCATTCGAGGATAGCTTTCACTTTCTCTGGGTCCATTTTTAGACCTTCTGCTGAAACTACAAATCCCAGATACACTAACTCCTTCACAAAACTACACTTCTTCAAATTAATCAACAATTTCTCTTCCCTTAACTTTTCAAACACCCTACGAATATGCATTATATGCTCTTCCAATGTCTTACTAAATATCAAAATATCATCTAGGTAAACAATGACAAACTTATCCAAAAATTCTTTCAGAACTTCATTCATGAGCCGCATGAAAGTGCTCATTGCATTGGTTAGCCCAAAATGCATGACTAACCACTCATACAGTCCTTCCTTTGTCTTGAAGGCAGTCTTCCATTCATCTCCTTGTCTGATCCGAATCTAATGATATCCACTCTTCAGATCTATCTTTGAGAAATACACAGCTCCACTCAAACAATCCATAATATCATTCATTCGCGGCAATGAAAACCTGTACTTGATTGTGATCTTGTTGATAGCCCTAGAATTTGTACACATCCTCCATTCTCCATTCTTCTTTGGTGCTAATACTGCTGGTACAACACATGGACTCAGACTCCCTCCAATCAACCCCTTCTGCAACAACTCATTTACTTGTTTGTTTAACTCTTCACTTTCTGCTGGTGTCATTCTATGTGCTGCCCTATTTGGCAAACTGGCTCCTGGAATCAAGTCCATTTGATGACTGATCTTCCTTACAGGTGGTAATTCATCAAGCACATTATCAGACACAATATCCTGAAACTCATTCAACAGATCCGCAACTTCTGTAGGTACATCTTCTACTTCCTCTTTACTAGCATTCAGAATTAAAGCAAAACACATGCTCATGCCGCATACTCTCTAGGAACTTTCTTCCAACAACAAAACTTATTCTTGCATTGTTACATACCTTTTCTTCTATGTCCTTCAATGGCTTTAGCTTATGTCGCACTCCATCCTTTGTCAGGGAATAGGTATTTGCACGACCATCATGTACAACACGCCTGTCAAACTGCCACGGCCTACCCAACAACATATGACATGCATCCATAGGTATGATATCACATAGCACCTCATCATGGTATCCTCCAATCTTGAACTTCACTAGGCATTGTTCGTTGACCTTGACCTTGTGGTCATCCTGTACCCAGGCGATCCGGTATTGGATGTGGGTGTTTCTGCCTCTTGAGCTTTAACATTGTGACCATCTCTTCTGAAACCAAATTGTTAGTGCTCCCACTGTCGATAATCACATTACAACACTTATCCTCACACTTGCACCTAGTGTGAAACAAACTCCTCCTTTGCTCAGGTTCATTCTCACCACTCAGCAGGACTCTTATGTTAATTAGCGTTTCTCCTCTTTCAACATCTTCAGAATGTGATGATTTGGCCTTCCTTGGCGTTGAGGACATTCATATGCCCTATGACTTTCTTTTCCACAGTGAAAACATGTTCCACCGAAGCCTCCTCTTCCTCTTCCTCTTCCTCTCTGATCTCTATTATTCTGATTATGGAAACGATTGAAATTATTTCCCCTCTGATTTTGACTGCTACTGGCCTCATCCTTCTTTTTCTGATCTTCATTTTGGCCTCCATAAGACCGTCCACTGGATCCTCGACCACGACCTTTTCCGCTTTGTCTGCTTTCAAACTTCTTGTTCAACTTTTCCTCTACCTTTAGAGAAAACTGGTATGCCTCTTCAATTCTATTCATTCAGAACAGATTTAACTCCTCCTGAATGCTCGGCCTCAACCCATTAAGGTAACGGACAATTTTCTCCTTGTCAGCTTCTGCATGGCTTGTTTTAATGAGGACTCGATAGAACTCTTCCGTATACTCCTGAATAGATCTCCCCGCTTGCTTCAAACTTTGCATTTTCTTCAGTAGATCAAGCTCATAATCAACAAGAATGAATTGTCGCCCAATTTATCTACCATTCGATCCCATCTTGTGATTTTCTCCTTTCCTCTTCTATTTCGCTCCAATTGAATCTCTTGCCACCAGATTTTTGCATGACCCTTCAGTCTGGCCTTCGCAAACTTGACTCTATCAGGATTCTCGATATCTTTATACTCAAAATATTCTATTAATTCATTGATCTAGTCGATCAATTCCTTTGGGTTAAGATTTCTTGAAAATGTAGGAACCTCAATCTTAGGTCTTTTCCCAATCTTGGAAATGGTCCGAAAAAACCTTTCTTCCTCTTGGTTCAGAATTTCGCCTAATCCTTTTTGATCAAAATTTCCTTCTTCTTCGGCTTCATCCTCGCTTTCCTCTTTTATGACAAACTTCATGCCTATGTGAATCTTTTCATGCAATGCTCGCACTTGTCTCTGGAGGGCTCTAACCTCAGGTGACACACCTCTGGCTCTTCCGCCACGTTCCCTTCGTGGAGGCATTTTCGTGCTTATTGTTGAAACCCTAAACCACGGTTCTGGTGCAAACTGCCTCACATTTGGCAATCTATCTACACACTCATGAACTCCTGCTCTGATACCACTTGATGAAAGGTGCTCCCCTTAATACTACAAACACATAATTGAAACCGAGAAACAACAACAATTTGCAAGAACAAAAAATGAGTTTTTTATTATCTCCACAAGTGTGGAATTACAAATTTTCGAAATTCAATATGCAATGCCACATGGCCATTTTCCTTACAATATTCTATAAGATAGAGCCTCAAATAACTATTCAGAACTGCCCTAGAAAACACTACATGCCTTCCTTATATAGGCAATTTTCCACCGTCTGAGAAGGTTCTAGAATTTTAGCCATTAAGGCCGACCGCCCTTAGAATTATTTTATTTTCATTTTTTTGACATTAGGGTCGGCTCAAAATAATTACAAATTTTATTTTTAGGTAGCCCAAGTTCCAGAGGCCATAACTTTTTAACCGTAGCTCCGTTTGGCTATTATAACCACTTTTCAGAAATGGCAGGATCTAATCTACAGTGCTTGATTCACACAAGCTCCAATCAACCGGGGTTTGATCGTGATCGGAAACCTCTAAGACCTTCAAAATTGAGCTAAAAGATTTTGTACCCAAAAACCTTAATAACTTCACCAATATAGATGATATGGCAATGAAACTAACCTGACAAACTGATATAACTAAGATGAACCTCTACTTGTGAAATCAGAACATCCTGAGCTCATATGACCAACTTGCTAAAAATAGTAAGTTTCCATAAATAGCAGCTCTACACAAGGTAGCCCTTATTGAAAAGAAACCATAAATATTTTTTTGGGTGATGCAAGATTGCCCTTACACCCAGGATACTCTTGCATCAGAACCCAAACCCCATTTCAAGATTTTGGCACTACTTGGTGAACTGGTTCTTCGAACTTGTATCCTAAACCAACAAATTAGGTTAATCCTAAAATCATCATGTACTTAGACCCTTTGAAAATAAACAATAACTCATAAGCTTTGGCAAGTTCAACTTTCTAGCAAGGGCATAAGACAAGGAAGGAACATATATGCATATGCACATTAATCCACCTTTTTGTGGCTTTGTCTAACTAATTTCATGAAATAATATCATTCAACAATATCACTTTCCAATTTAATAAGAGACCTATAAGAACCTTTAAGCATTCAAAGGTGAGTTGTGACTAAAATATCTTGAACTAGGATATTGTCTCAAATCTGATTTGGGTTTTTGATTCTTGACATCTTTTGCTCCATTTCATTGCAAAATAACAACATGCAAACCTGCAAGCTAAACATGCGAAGGATACGATATAGATTTCCAAGGAAATAAGCAATTTCAAAGACGAATCTATTGAAAATGATTCTGATATAAAACATATATGTCTGTTACATCAAATATACTACTTACAATGCTAGAACATGCATAAAATTTACATGCAACATACCCACATGATTCCACTCCAATATCATTAAGCCCTTGCGAGATATGATCACTTGTAGCATATGGAAGAAGATTGAATGACATGCAAGAAGAGTGACCGATGCAAAAGTGGAGCTGCTGCTGTAGAGGTGCACCAATACCAACATGCAAGGGGAAGTCAATATCAGCCAAACCCACAAATAATCGCTGCAATATGAGGAATGATCACTTCCCAAAATGTAGAAGCTGTTACTACAGAATTGCCCACAAATAGGGCCAAACATCAATGAGAATCTGCTCTCACAATGGTGCAATGAATATCTCCAAGTCACAGGCAAGGATGGGATAGCCGTCCACAAAACTGAACAATGTAATGCACTTGTGAATCCTGAAGCAAGTCCACCAAGGGGGCTGATTTGGGTTTTCTTCCTAATAACCAAACCATCTAGGGTTTTTGTCCTAGGGTTTTGCTGGACCTTTAAGCTAAGCTTCAAGCTCATAGAGAAAAGACTCAAAATAAAAATAACAATCTACAGGATGCCTTCACAATTCCCTTTTTCCTCCTTTTGTAATAACCTTTTCCTTATTTTGAGAGAAATACTTTATTTAATTTCTTTTATTTCATTTTCCCTCCAAAAAACAACTTTATTTTATAATTTAAAGTTGACATTATGATAAAGTCACTTTATTAATTTAAACTCCCTTCTATTCATGACATTGGTCGAGGTAGATGATAAGTTGTGACTTAAAGTGGCCCCAATAAATAATTAGTTGTAATTGGATTTCACTTTATCTTATTTGCTTCATATATTTAATTTTCACCTTATTTATTCCTTGGCTCCATATCGGGGACATTACAAGTCTTCCCACCCCGAGATTGCTTGCCCCAAACAATCATCATAATCAAATTTGATTAGGATCAAGTACACTATTTAATTCCTGGATCCCAAAGAAGTCTTGGTGCAGCTTCTTCGAATCTCCATTGCTCTAAACTGATGTAGATAAGATCCAAAACTATGAAGCACACTGCCATAATCCCAATGTACAAGTGCCTCAAACCAAACCACTCACCATAGCAACCTGTATGTACCCTTGTGGGTGAAGAATTAGTCAACAAGAGTGCAAAATCACTGTTATAAGTACCCCAAGGTTTGGTTCATGGGGTGAATCGGCTAAAGTTGTAAAATGATGATGTAATTCTTTTGCCACAGAGGAATTTTCTGAGTGTATACCTTTATTAAGTCCCATTGCCAAGCATGAAGTATCTTCATATGAAGATATTATATTGCTGCTAACGTCATGTATCAAGGTTGCCATGTCAGGAGGATAAGGAGATATGCTGGTATTGTCATTAATGGAATAATCTGATTTATCCACTTGCACTCAATTGGTGTTTTCATCGTCAAGATAAGTTTGCATACACTTGGCTGCCATAACTTGTGGGTTAACACTTTTGGTAGCTCTCAACACAATTTGTTTACCTTCATGAGTAAACTCAAGCTCCATGTTGTTGAAATCTTAGACGTGTCTTCCAAGAGTCTTCAACCATGGTACTCCCACAACTATTTGGTTCCCCCAATACCAACAACATAGACTTCATCATCAAATGTATAGTCATCTAATTGTATGCTCAACCTTGGTATTCTTCTTGTGCAACTGATTTTGGATCTATTTGCCAACATGACGCTGAATCCGGAAAAGTCCTCTACTTGTAGTCCTTCCCTAACTACAAATTCTTAACCAATAAAGTTATGTGTAGCATTGCTGTCCACCATACACACAACTTCCTATCCCCTGACAATCTCTTTTAACATGAGAAGATGATCTCTAGAATCACCGGATATGGAAGCAATAGTACCATGTGTTTCATAATCATGCTCACTATCCTTATCGCTGTCTACATCAGGTGGAAGAGCTCTGCATTCATCATAAGCCACCATAACATCATCAGTGACATGTGTCTCCCTTCCTCTACCTTGGGAATTGCTTCTTCTTTAGTTTGTCTTGGCAAAAATTGTGTTATAATAATTTGCATTCTGCATAAATAAAAAATTGATTTGACAAGGAGTGGCAGAACTTGTCTCTTGTACATAAGTTTTATTACATATTTAGAAATAAATGAACCATAGCAAGGTTCCTGATTATACGGTGATTGATGCACTTAGACAATCATGATGACATTGATACTCCATGCAGCTAGCATTTCTATGATGCAATCTAACAATGATCTTTTATACAATCATTCTTAGATGGCACCATACCATACTGACTTCATGAAGGTTTGGTGACATGATGGTTGGCTAAGTCGACCCATCATCATATAACCACCTTTCATAATTGCATCATATAGCAATATTTCATATCTGCTTACATGCGGCCATCCACTATCGTACAACATTACATATCAGCCCATCGTGGCAATACTTTATACCACAACAATTTAGACTTACATAACCGCCATCATTATGTGGCAATATCCCATATTCACAATTATGTTATTGTAACGCCCCGCCTTGGAACCCAAGCAAAATTAACCTAACATGATACTAAGTTGGTGAAATCATTTTTTTTAAAACATTAAACAATACAAATGCGTAAGCAAGATTAAACATAAGTTAAAGTATCAACATTAACACATGATAAGACATTATTTTAATGTACATAAATCCAGTTACCAATCCCAAGGGTTCTAAGACGTAGTTACTTGTAACAACATTAATTAATCTACTAAGATCAAATATAACATAATCACATGATATATCTTACGTTCATTTTAAAATCCAAATTGAAGTGTGAACTAGGAACACCAATCATAAAGTAAAACAACATAAACATTGCAACTGAATAACACGATACATCATATTAATATAAGAAAAGGTACAACAATAAGGTACAACTGATACACCATGGTATACATAATAATACATCTTCCACAACACATGTCGCAAGGATCATAGTAAAGAATCAAGTCATAATTACAATGCATAACATCTCCTGAATGGATGTCTCAAATCAATAAATAATAGAATGCATGATAAACATCTTGTGATGACAATAATATAGGATCATCCAAGTACTAGATCATGAACATCGACTCTCAATGGTAATAAGAATCAATACCACCTGACCACGTGGAACCCTGAGGTCGACCCCACCGTGCTGAGGAAATAAACACCAGACCCCACTCAAATAGACAATCAAACAAGAAAGGCTAATGCAAAGGCACACTAGATAAAAAGGTTATAAGGTTATTAAAAAGGTATGATTGAGCCTCAATACCAGATGTACCAAATGCTCGTAGGAGACCTAGAACACATATAGGGAAGTGTCATCACATATGTCTACCCCTTGGGATGATCTCATTGGACTCTAGCCCCCAAGTGTGATCATATGCTATATCAATAATCCTTTCGTATAGACAAGGAAACCAACCATGCCAGACCTCAACATCTTCTTTGTACGGGCAAGCATCTTCTCCCACTCCCATCCTAGCCTGTAATCCTAGCATCGTAAATCATCAAATCGTGAAAATCACCAAAGAAAAGTGCTGGAGCATAATAAAGAATATGACATCCTATGTTAGAATTCAAACTGTCCAATCTCAATCTTGACATCTCAATAAATCAATTACCAAATCCACATAGTTTATCATATCACAAGGTTGATGGTCATCAAGAACAAACTCATCAATGGCATCAACTTCCAATCATAGAGTGAAACATAACCCAAAAGAACCATTGTTCAAATTAAAAGAAAGAATACAGTAGAAGAAATAAGGTGACCAAGTTGACAAATAAATCTCGACACAATAATAGCAGTCACCCCTTGAGGTCAACAAAATGACGATCGTATACTCAATAGAATACATAACTTTAACTCCCAGATGCACCCAAAACAAACACATGAAATGTCATGACATAAAAAGGTAAAACATAAAATCACAAAAGAACTCCAAGTCTCTAGTGACACAATCCCTTCCCAGGGCATCGACAATTAGTCACAAACAAAACAAAGCAAAAACCCTTAGCATAAAGAAACACATATGAATAAGCTGACCAAAGTTGATTACATCAGACCATCGTGTCATTAATTAAATAGACCTTAATCATTTTGATTAATTAATTATAATCTAAACTAAATTAAATTATAAATAAATTGGTTATAATTCCAAAATAATATAAGTTATAAATTAATAAAATAAAATCTAAAATAAATCAAATTATAAATTAATTAAATATAATTTAAAATAAATTGAATTATAAATTAATTAAATATAATCCAAGATAAATAAAATTATAAATTAAATAAACTAATTTATAAAAATAAAAATAAATTTTAAATTAAACAACTAATTTATTATTTATTTAAATAATAAATAAACTAATATATAAATAAAAGGCTAAAAGATTATTTAATAAACATATTTGGGGGTGGGGAAGTGGGCGGCCCACCTTCCCCCATTCCATGCATCATATAACAAAAAAAGGGTAAGGGATGCACTTACCAAGCGCTCCCCCCATTAATATAGGGGAAGCCCCCTTTTTGGTGTGGTCCACAAGATGAGACGCCCAACACTTTGTTTTAATAATTTTATTTATTTATTTAAAGAGAACAATTTACGTGGTGGGGCCACTTTTCCAGGCGCACCCCCCACTAACATATTTTTTACAAAAAAACAAAACTTTATTTATTTTTTTCTTTTCTTTTCACAAATAAATATTTAGAAAAAATATATAATTTTTTTACGATAAAACTTTACTTCTATTTTTTTAATATATATATTTTTAATTCAGAATATAATATAAAGGGTCATATGTACATTTATTTATTATTTAACATGCATATATTAAAAAAGGTGCAAAAATAGATTTTAATATATATATTAAAGAGGCCCAAATGACAAAGCATGAATATAGATATTTTTTTTTGAAAACCCATAAAGGAAGAAAATAGAAAAGAGAAAATAGGGATGCCTTTTCCTGGTGAATGTCCCTAATGTTCACACATATGTCTTTATGATTTTAAGGATAAAAAATCCATCATATTTTTCAACAAAAATCTCTACAAACCCTAATTGCCAAAATCATGAAAATATTGAATACATCCTTCATCAAACATGCAGAAATTTTCCAAACCAAAACATGGAAGTCATACTGGCACAAAGAAGTCAGAAAACCAAAATTGCACAAAACAATGAATCAAAAACCGTACCTCAAATCAAGAATCAACTCCAAGGGAAAACAAAAGATGCAACTCAAAACCAAAAGTCAAAGCTTTGAAAACCATAATCTTTATCCTACAAAATCTCCCAGAAAATTTCTCACAACTTGAATGAATGAATCAATTGACAAGTTCGACCTATTTTAAAGCAAAATCGAAAACCTAGGATTTGAAAAAGTGCAACCCTAAAAATAAATTAAACACAACTTAAAATTAATTAAAAGTCACTTTATTTAATCATAATCTTCACTTCAGTTTGCACAACTAAACTTTATAATTAAAGTTAAAATTCCATTTATTAAATAAAGTGTATTTGAAATTGCATAATTATATTTTTATTAAATTAATATTCATAGCATAACCAAAATATACAATTTGAAAATAAAAGTAAATATCAAAGTGTCACTTTACTTAATTGTGTATTTTTAATTCAATTTTTGATTTAATATTTATTAAATCTTCAATTATTATATTTAGACTTTATATTTAAATCATTTTATAAATATAGGTATTTAATTAATACTTCATAATTATATATCCAGATATTAATATTTTAACATTTTGGAAGGTATAATTATTTGACCTTTATAATTAACCCTTAATTAATCCTTTTCACTGATAACATGACAAAATGCAACCTTGACCAATATGAATGTACCCATACTAAAATCCAACCAAATCAAAATGCAACAATCACAAGCATACTCAAATAGGGTTCATGAATTCACGTCATCTTGACGAATCCGGATAGGGTAGTCAATTCGATACTTGTCCACTTATGGTACAAATATAGGTTTAAGATTTAATTTTAGGCCTGAATGCCACCTCACCTCTTTCATCATTGAGATATGTGTAAGGGCACGCTCAATCCTGCCAATTCAGGGGAGACTGCCCGATACATGCAAACTTGCATCACAAAGCCGATCATGTACATACAAGTATGTATAATAGACAATGGTAGGGATCAATACATCGTGTAGATCTCTCAAACAAGTGACTACAACTTTGTCACCATATAGGCACATTGAACATAAATATAAAACATAGTAAAAACATAAATACCCATAACATCATCATATGAAAATAATAATCATCATCTAACTAACTCAAATAATCAATGTATCATAGTGCTGCATCATCAATAGGTATTGTCACAACATCAAAACATCATCAAATCCATTTGAAGATCTAACACGTGCAATAAAAAGGGCCTGAAAGTACTCGGCATCATAGCCAGAAATGGTAGCAGATGGGTGGGTGTTACATCCTCCCATCCTAGAATTAGGCTTACTCCTGGAAGCCTACAATTATGACTATGATAAACTAAAAACCAAAATCTATTGTCCACAGATGTCATAAAAGAATCATACAAATCCCAACAACTTTCATCGCAATCCCCTTGTGACCAAACCAAGCTTAGGAAGAAGGAATTCCACTAATGAAATCTCCTTCAACAACCACCATCTTCTAATAAGAAATCTCACAAAGAGACCAATGCAAGCAAATCTACTAAATACATGTATATATAAATAATTACTAGGTGCTAAAGCACTACTAGGTAGGGTCAAGCAAGAAGGGTACTCATGATCTCAAAATTGCTATGAGGAGAGTATACTAGAAGGAATATATGGACATTACAATTCGCCCAATCACACTTCACACAAGATCTAATACAAACATCCTATTTATCCATTCTCACAAAGACATGCATAACCATTCACTAAGAATAGCATTTACAATATTGTTCTATGAGAATCACATTCGATAAATCATTCACCTTTTAACAAATTCTCAAATAGATCAAGAGCTTTATTCATTCAACATCATGGAAACATCTAGTAGTTAATTTTACAAGAGACACATTTGTATCCACCTTCAATAATAAATTGAAAATTTCATGCAATCCCAGTTAATGCAAAACTTATTTAAGCACTTATGGTTCACAATGCATTTTATTGCTACATACAAATATAGCACAATCTCTGCGATGTCCTCCCTTACACATACTATTAGAGGTCCATAATGAACATGTTAGACACAACACTTATCACAAAACATGGCCAACAGTACCAAACATTTGGAATAGCCACCGCAAAATTTGAAAAGGAAAAACTCAAGCGGGGGAATCCCAAGTTCAACATTAAATCATAAAAATGCATGCAATTTCAATAGTAAATCAAGTGTGACTAGTGCCACAAAATAGGTAGCGAAAAGAGAGTCAAGTGACTAGTCCAAGCATAAGAAAGTTAAAAAATTCAATGTTAGCCCACACAACACATGAACAAATCATCAATAACAAAATAAATTATCAATCACAAAACATTTCACATAACAGAGTAACTAGCGTCAGCCACACTTAAGGGAGTAACTGCTTCATGACACCCAAAAATACAACTTCATGATCGCGTTAGAGAATGCATTGAAACACAATAGACAATCACTAAGGTAAGATGCATCTTATGCAAATGTAATTGAATAATTTTGGCGAAATACTACAAGTTATAAGCTATGATGGTTCTCATATGAATGCAATGCACAATTCAATTGGGGACTTAGGTGCTTGACTAATTGTCGGTCACATGTAGAGTAATGCCCTAGGAAGGGATTGTTACTAGAGATTTGGAGGTCTTTCATGATTTTATGTTTTACCTTTTTATGTCACAACATTTCATGTGTTTGTTTTGGGTGCATCTGGGAGTTAAGTTATGTATTCTATTGAGTATTCGATCATCATTTTGTTGACCTCAAGGGGTGATTGCTATTATTGTGTCGAGATTTATTTGTCAACTTGGTCACCTTGTTTCTTCTGTTGTATCTTTTCTTTTGATCGGAACAATAGTTCTTTTGGGTTATGTTTCACTCTATGATTGGAAGTTGATGCCATTGATGAGTTTGTTCTTGACGACCATCGATCTTGTGATATGATAAACTATGTGAATTTGGTAATTGATCTATTGAGATGTCCAGATTAAGGTTGGACAGTTTGGATTCTGACATAAGATGTGATATTCTTTATTATGCTCCAACACTTTTCTTTGGTGATTTTCATGATTTGATGATTTACGAGAGGTCTTTTGAGGTTATTGGTTTTGCCTTCTCTTTGTTTTGAGTTAGAGCATTAGGGTAGGTTATCTTAGAGCATAGAGGGGAAGTGGCTTGCTTCGGAGGCACCGGAGCCCTAAAGTGGCTGCCTGGGTATCCTTTGTAAGTGACTTAATAAGTGATAACTTAATAAATTTATTAGGCAAACATTTATAATATAATTTTGTTCCTCGCCCATGCCTTAAGTGCTAGTATAGACTAGGATGGGAGTGGGAGAAGGTGCTTGCCCGTCAAGAGGAGGCGTTGAGGTCTGACATGGTTGGTTTCCTTGTCTATACAAAAGGATTATTGATATTGCATATGATCACACTTGGGGGCCGGAGTGCAGTGAGATCATCCAATGCGGTAGATTTATGTGATGACACTTCCCTATATGTGTTCTAGGTCTTCTACGAGCATTTGATACATCTAGTATTGAGTCTTGATCGTACCTTTTTGATAACCTTATAACCTTTTTATCTAGTGTACCTTTGCATTAGCCTTTCTTGTTTGATTGTTTGTTTGAGTGGGGCCTGACGTTTTTATCTCCTCAGCACGGTGGGGTGGGCCTCAGGGTTCCATGTGGTCGGGTGGTATTGATTCTTATTACCATTGAGATTTGATGTTTGTGCTCTAGTACTTGGATGATCCTAGTTGCTGCTACCATGATCATTGTTTGGAGATTTGCTTATTGTCATCGCAAGATGTTTATCATGTATTCTATTATGTATTGATTTGAGACATCCATTCAAGAGATGTTATGTAATGTAATTATGACTTGATTCTTTACTATGTTCCTTGCGACATGTGCAGTGGAAGATGTATTACTATCCATACCATGGTGTATTGGTTGTACCTTATCGTTGTACCTTTGCTTATATTAATACGATGTATCTTGTTATTCAGTTGCAATGTTTATATTGGTTTACTTTATGATTTGTGTTTCTAGTTCACACTTCAATTTGAGTTTTAAAATGAACGTAAGATATATCATGTGATTATGTTATAGTTGATCTTAGTAGTTTAATTAATGTTGTTAAAAGTAACTATGTCTTGGAACTCTTGGAATTGTTAACTAGATTTATGTACATTAAAATAATGTCTTATCATGTGTTAATATAGATACTTAAACTTATGTTTAATCTTGCTTCGGCTTTTGTATTGTTTGATGTTTTTAAATTTTTTTTTTATTACACCAAGTTAGTGTCAACTTAGGTTTATTTCTCATGGGTTCCTGGGTGGGGCGTTAGAGTCATCATATTCATACCTGCATCTACTATCATCTGTTAGCAGTGTTTCATATAACCATTCGTCCGCCATATTTGCATCCAGTAGCAATAAGTTATGACTGCATTCATATTTCACACATGCGTGTCTCATATTTCATATCAGCAATGTACAACCATATTTCATTACAGAACCATTACACAGTCATGCTTCATGTTCATATTTGCATTATTCAGTCGTGGCCAATTAGCCTTAATAATTATTAGGAAACTGTGAAGTCTTATAAATAAGACGATTTCCTCAAGAGAGTTTCCAGTGATTAGAGATAATCAGCAATTACCACAGTTTCGAATTGATCCCATATAAAAGATGTTGATGGCATGAATGTATTAATTAATCAGCTAAGCTAAGTTGATTACCAGTTGCAAGAGAATATGTTAAGAGATAACAAATGGATATGAAGATAACAGATCATAACCGAAGAGACTCCACTAAATGATAATCATAAACAAGGAATGAGACGTGTCTCATTCCCATGTCATTTCATTCTCAAACGCAAGTATATAATTATAGACACAATTGAAATTATCTTCTCAAGGCGTTGAATATTTATCTTTATTTACCTACACTCACAAGATTTGCTCCGTTTAGAGTAATTTGCCATTCAGGCATACCTGGTGCACGCACAGAGAGAAATAATTAGAGATGACATCCATTACCAATTGCATATATGCATCAATAAGATCAGACACAACAATTACCATTGTTGCAAGAACATATTTATAGATTAGAGATGCTGTAAGCGATAATATTCTCAGACATTGCATGTATTGAGTGCTTATATCAGAAACAACAAACATATTGTTATCAATATTGATTACACATCATCATTGATATTGAAGGAGTTATATTTCATTAGTTCATTTTGCAGTTTATATTGTCATCATTATTATAGCAAAAGTTCTGTGCATTTAAAGCATATCATTATTTGTACAAATCTATAATAGCAAGTAGCACTGATAATTGTTATTCAAATTGACACTTACATAAGTTTATAGCCAACCAGACATCGTAATCCTAAGTAATGCAAGTAACTGTCCCATAATTCCTAAGTATCCAAAAAGGGGATATTATAAAAATACAGGGCGAAGAGGTTGATCAGATCGTGTGCTCGCTGCCCTAATAGCATTAGAGGTCGTTCTACCATTATTTCCATGCCCAACATCACTTCTGTTGTGCTCACTACTTGATCTTCTTGATTTTGCATGATCCACTCTCATTTGACCCATGTCTGTAATTGTTTGATCCTGAAACTGTTGTAGCATTTGGTGCTTCTGATGTGCAAGGGTAGTCAAGAAATCATTAAGCTGATTATTCAAATCCCTAGATGGACTTTCCTCTCTGCTCTCACCCATCTCTGCTTCAGCTGGGTTAATTTCAGCTCCTTGCTGTCCTAACCTGCTTTTGGTGTAATATTTGTGTGGTCCTCTCTCTTTAGGACGCATAGAATCAGTTCAAATCAAAGTTCCCAAACTCGGACTCAGCTCGGATGTAGCGAGAATTACTCGACTCGTAACTTGGCACTGACTGGGCAAAATGAAAAATCCCTTGAAATTTAGAGATTTTTAAAGATTTAAAACTTGTTTCATGCACCCATTATTGAATAAAGCTTAAAGACACAATAACATCATCAAATAGAAGCTAATTTGATCACATACATAAACATACATCCATCACACAAGACAAATGTAAATTGTAGCTGAAGGAAATAGCAAACTTAGAATGGATGCTTTAGGCAGGGCCTCTGGAATTAGTATGCATTAATAAATTTCATTAAGGTGGTTTTTATTTCTCTTGGATCATTCTTGAACTAAATGTGCTTTTACTATGTCCTAAGTTTTAGGGCTGCGAACCTTGGTGCAGAGAACTTGAATTTGACAGCTCTTGTTTCAGAAAATCTAGAAAAGATGAACAAAAGAAAGAGATAATACTTCTGAAATTGGAAATTGTACTTACTAACAATTTTGGCGTTAAAGAATGTTGTAAAGATGTATTTTTAAAGCATTCAAGATGCTGCATATCTATGAACTGAATTCACATTTATCTTTTGTGCTAATCTGTTCAAGCAGATCTTCAATTCAAGTTGTAGCTTTAGGATTGCTAAGTGGTAAACAGTAATTGTGATCCCTTTGTATAGTTACCTTTTGTTTGAGTATAACCTTTGCTACATGCCCTGTCATGTGAGTAGAAACACTTACAATCATTACTGCATAACATCTGGGAATAAATTGCATTGAATTGTCTCAGCACAACATTTTATCATTATTCTAGTTTGACATAGAACACAAAACTTTCCCTTTAAAGTGCATGTAAACAGCTGTGCATTGTGATGGCTAGATATAAAATTGGCCGTCGCTGGCCGAGTCTTCCTGACCCGTCGAGAATGGCCGGCTTGGTGACTCGCCTGACTCGCCTACTTGCGGTGAGTGAGGGAACACTGGTTTAAATTGACATGCAATGACTCACTTTCACAAACTGATCAAAAGTAACATTGTAAGATCCCCTAAAGGAATCTTGCTCAAATTTACACACTTTCTTTTGTAATTTCATCAAACAGTTGGATTGTATAGTTTCAGATTGGATTAGCATGTTTAAATAGTTTCATGGCTCATAAATGAAGAGATAAACATTTGCACAGAAGTAAAATAAATAATGTTTCTCTTAATCGAGCATTAACTGATGAAAGATGACAAGGCAAATTACAAATATAATTTCCTTTGAAAACAGAACAACACTCTTACCAAAATCATATCAATTCTGGAATAGAGACAGCAGAAAATAAATTCTTCCTTAATTCCTTGAAAGTTGCAGTAAGTTTGATTGCTCAGGCTGACATATGAGATACAGGTCTGCCTTCCATTATTAAGAACATACTTTCACAATCGTCTCTAAACACCGGAATATATTTTAACCCTGCTTCAGTCTGAAGCCTTATACATAGCAGAAGTCACTCCTCTGATTGTGATCTTCGATGCCTAACAGGAGATTGAAATTTTAATGATTCCTCTATCCCTTGTGTCTGCAATCTGCATACAGATCCTCTTCCTGACTAAGGATATTGTGCTGAACAGTGCCATTAATCTTCACTAAGATAGGCTCGGTGAAGTGAAGCGTTTCCAAGCCCTAAATCTCCTAAGTACACGGAATAGGATGAAGGTAACAAAACAAATATCTGCAATAGTCTGTGATGTATTCACAGATCTATATATTTGAACCAAGAGCTTCAGAAATATAAGCTTTGTCCAGAACTCATGTGCCGTTTTTGATAGAGAAAGGTGTTCATTTTGTTGAATTATCAGGATCACTGCAAATGTATTAACATTGCCTCTTCGGTATATATTTTCCAAGAGCAGTGATCTCTTATTTATATTGAGGAAAACACATTAAGAGACATGTCCCTTCATGGGACATGTCTATTCATTAATATTTATTTTATTTTATCAATTAATTAAATAGTTATTATAAGAATAATTATAATCTAATTATATCTATATATATATATATATATAATATGTCATTTCTCATAATGATCATATTATTGGTATTATTTATCTGACCGATGCTACAATCATCAACACTCCCTCTTAGCTAGGGAGGATAAATAAATCCAATGTCAGCACTTAAGACACTTGACAACATCAATCATATGATGTAAGCAATAAAGGCATCATTCTCATGATGTAATCAATAGAAACATAGTCTTAAATGTAGATTGCCTCCATCGACGATTCTATCCACAAACTCTTGAGTATTGGCCTATCAGAATGTCAACACATGACATTCACCAAATACTCAATAAGGTACTAGCTTGCAGAATATCAACACATGATATTTCACCAGATACCTAAATATATCTATACAAACAACTCATAGACCGTCAATGACATCTAACACTTAGTTGTTGATTTACAAGATATCTAAGCAAACAACTTATAGACCGTCAACTTAATGACATCTAACACTTAGTTGTTGCTTCTACAAGATGTATCTATACAAGCAACTTATAGACCGTCAATTTGACATCTAACACTTAGTTGTTGCTTTACAAGATATATTTATGCAAACAACTTATAGACCGTCAACTTAATGACATCTAACACTTAGTTGCTGCAATCATCATGATCTGTTTCAACATTATAAATTATGTATATCATGATTTAAGTTATTGTAAGATCGTCACCTTCCAATAACTTCTACAGATACAAGTGATAATCATTTGGAAGTCGTCACTTCCTCATGATTTACACAGGAGGTAGGCCCATTGAAATCATATAGTCACACACATATGAACTTTTGAACTCCCTTTGAATGTCAATCATCTGAGCTCCTCATTAATGATGCTTTAATTTCCCTGCAAGAGTATCCTCAGAAAAGATCAAGGTAAATAGTTCATAAAACATTTATTTATACAATAAATTTAGTACAGTAATTTGGTATTTACTTAGAGATGTTCTACATTAGTGAAAATGATGGAACTCCCTCTTGATCTTATATTTCACAAGTATTAGAGTACAAGTTTCTCAGTGCATACTTTATACTTACCTTTAAATATATGTATTTCTAAGAAAGTTGACATGTGAAATCGAACCCCTCAATTGCTGACACTTTACTCCAACTATGCTTACTGAATTTACAATGGTGTTCAGTAAAAGTCTCTTTATAGCTGGTGAGCACGAGAGAGAAGTGGGTGTTAGTGTAAGGTGTGACAGACAGCCTCCCTAACGCCTATCCCTATGCATCCTCCCCTTGCTTTCTATGGCTGCTGCATCTTCTTCTCCTTCTATACATGTTTACGCAGCTAACTTATCACAACTGCAGCCATGCATGCTCGTATTTTCAGGTTCGTTCCCATGTTCTTTGTTAATTTCCCCTTCCTTAGTGATGCCTTATGCGGCACAACAGCCTGTGACTGATGGCATCCTTGTGTATACAATCCAGGTTGAATCGTAGCCCTTTGATAATGTCCAAAAATTGTCCCTAAAGCACGTGAACCATGAATGAAGGTGCTAGACAACCAAAATGTGCCTCAAGAATATCTAACGCAAATCCCTACAATTAAATCGCAGCCCTTTAATGACTGTCCTTCCTCTATTTAGTGTTGTTGCAGCTTATAATCCAAATACAGGCCTTAATTAAGTTGTGATCTGCACTTATAAATTATTCCCCAACCTTTGCAGATAATTCCTAAGATAAAAAGTTGGGATTTCTTACATTTGCAGTTGGCTCTGATACCATGTTGAATTATCAGGATCACTGCAAATGTATTAACATTGCCTCTTCGGTATATATTTTCCAAGAGCAGTGATCTCTTATTTATATTGAGGAAAACACATTAAGAGACATGTCCCTTCATGGGACATGTCTATTCATTAATATTTATTTTATTTTATCAATTAATTAAATAGTTATTATAAGAATAATTATAATCTAATTATATCTATATATATATATATATATATATATATATATATAATATGTCATTTCTCATAATGATCATATTATTGGTATTATTTATCTGACCGATGCTACAATCATCAACACATTTCAATGCCCAATTCATTCGTGTGAGTAATGGAGGAGGTATGAACAACCAATAGGCAGGCTCAAAATAGCAAATATTTGCCCAAGCTATGGTTCTTGCCAATGTTCCATTTTGTGCAGATTATTAAAATATTTCAATTCCACTGCACTATAATTTCAAATCCTTATGACAAATATTAAGAAGGCTCTAAGTCTCCACACACGGTACTCACGACAAATAAGAAATTAAATCTACATCACCAACATAAATTTCGTCTCCAATACTCCCAGGTGCCCATGGCTGAGTAAGTTTTAATAAGCATTCATAAACTTCCTCAAAGTCACGGCAATAATATCATACCTTGCAATCGATTATTATTTGCCCAATATTTTCTCCTTGCGGCAATATATGAAACTACCCCCACATTATAATATTAAATTCATTCCTCACTAAGGAAGCCAAAAGAAGCATGGGCCCATAATATTAATCCCTCCAATAGTGCTCAGAATTCTAAAGACTCAAATATAATTTTCCCAACCATGGAGCCGATATAAAATTTAATATCCAGAACAAATTTATTGGAACAGACCTTATAAAATCTCCGCAATACTTTGACAAACTGTGATTGCAACAATTATTAATTTTAGAAGCAATAACAATGATGCCTAGTAAAGTACTTATCTTCTTAATCGACTGTTGATCCTCACAATTTTGGCCCAAATGCAGACTCCGTTGCGAATTTGCCACTTTGAAGAACCAGGTCCAGCCCTTCAATTAATTTCTTAAGGTTTTCGTCTCCAGAAATATCCATGTAATGCAAATGCACTAGACAAATTTATCAAATCAAAATAACATCTGAACATGCCTGAAAAATACACTCCATAAATTTTATAACATTCTCCAGGCAACTCTTGGCTTGCCACCAGCTTGTCTCTTTGCATTTTATTTCCTCCGTCTTTTAAAGTGTCTTTTATTTTATAAATTTGTTTGATGTAAAAAGTCACTTTAATTGCTCAATTAAATAATTAATTAAATTGTCATTATATTTCGACAGCCAAAATTTTAAATTATATAATTATTTTTTTAAATGTCCCATAAAGGAGACATTACAAACATGCAACCATTTGGGTATCCACCAAGCTGACATGCAACACAAACCCACTAACTAGGATTGTTTGGAAATAACATGCAATGGTAACCCTCATCATAAATTGCTCCTAAACTGACATGCAATCACCTGGGTATTCACTAAGTTGCCATACAATAACATCTGACACATGTAATTGCAAAATGACATACACTACTGTAACCCCAACAGGTTGGCAAGATCACCAACTCTAATACCACTGAAATATCTCGAACTAGGATATTGGCTCAAATCTGATTTGGGTTTTTGATTCTTGACATGTTTTGCTTCATGTCATTGCAAAATAACAACATGCAAACATGCAAACATGCAAAGAATACGATATAGATTTCCAAGGAAATAAGCAATTTCAAAGACAAATCTATTGAAAATGATTCTGGTATAAAATATGCATGGCCGTTTCATCAAATATACTGTTGTTACAATGGTAGAACACACATAATATTTACATGCAACATACCCGCATGATTCCACTCCAATATCATCAAGCACTTGTGAGATATGATAATTTGGAGCTTACGAAAGAAGACTGAATGACATGCAATAAGAGTGATCAATGCAATAGTGGAGCTGCTGTTGTAGAGGTGCGCTAATACCAACATGAAAATTTTGGAAATTGCCTGATTGAATTAATGAAACTATCAGGTAAAAATAGAAGACTTAACTAAAACAAGAAAAGCAACACCTAAATGACCATTAATTAAAGAATCTAAAAAGCTGGCTAAAATTAGCAAAAGATTCTAAGAGACAAAATTAGCAAAAGAATCTAAGGTACTAAAACATTCTAATACCCTTCCTTAATGGTCATTCTATCTACTACACTAAGTTGCCCCCCAAACTTGACAAACTTTTGCAAAGTGAGACTTGGTGAGTATACCTATAGTCTGTCCTTAGTGGGAACATACTAGAACATCACAGATCCATCTTCGACAAGCTTGCAGATGAAATGATAATAAAGCTCAACATGCTTTGTCCGCTCATGGAAGATTGGATTTTTTGGCTAACTTCAAAATTCCCAGATTATCACAGAACAAGGGAGTAGGTCCTGGTTGAGTCATGTGCATGTCTGCAAGCATCCTTTGAATCGAAACTGCCTCTCAAGCTGCCTTAATAGTACTCTGATATTTAGCTTCGGTAGAGGAGAGAGCTACTGCTTGTTACTTCTTGCTGTTCCATGTGACTGCACCTGTGCCCAAACTGAAAACATACCCAAAGGTAGACTTTTTGTAATGAACAAATAGCAAAACATGCCTGCATCCAATGACAAATAGAGCATTCATGGGTCCACAAATATCTAGATTAACCAATTGCAAGATCTTAGATGCCCTCCAAGTATCACCATCTGAAAACAGAGTCCATTGTTGCTTCCTAGCCTGACAAGCTCTGCAAACTCCATGATTTTGTGTTTGAATCTTAGGTGATCCAATAACTAGACTCTTTCAAGCCAACTGAGAGAGAGTGAATATTCTGGTACCCATACCGTTGATGCCAAAGATTGCTAATGGAAGTACTTCTGGCTATTAGGCCCTGCTCTTGAGAATCACTTGCATCAGTGAGTCTATAAAGATCATGATCATCAAGATCAACTGCAACTGCACTGTGAAACTCCTTGTAAAAAAATGTTACACTTGTGAGAACTGAAGGCGACATCCAGCTGTGGAGAATGAGACTGACAATAGATTGAGCTTAATACCTAGGACAAAGTATACATTGAGTAAGAGCAAATCCCTCTCACCAAGTGAAATTTGAATGTTGCCTTTACCAACAATAGTATACTCCTCGCTTCCTCCAAAGATCATTGAATCTGTGAAAGGCGTGAACTCTGTAAACCAATCCTGACAATGTGCAAAATGCTGAGAGGCACCAAAGTCAATAAACTAGGCAGATGATGTCTCATGATTTGATGAGAATGTGACCATGAATGCATAGGAGGCAAACTCTTGATTAGAATGCGTAGTACCTTGGGCCTTCTACTGAGACCCTCCCTGTGAAGATTGTGCGGCTAGTAACCATTTCTTGCAATCTATCTTCATGTGACAAATCGTATGACAATATTTGCACTAAACACTCGTCTTCTTTGAAGATGCCTTCCAACATAATGCTGGTCAAAGACGCCATCACAAATTTTAAGGTTGCTGGTCAACCCTGTGAAGGCAAGGAAACTGAGACAAAAGCTTTTGTTTAGCTAACCCATATCCCAAAAAAGTTTGAGATGCAGAAGCAAAGGTTTGGATCCTATGTTCCATGGAGTTTTGGGGACGGGGATGTGTTTTCAGTATCGGTACGATTTAGAGCCAATTTTTAGGGAATGGCAGGGGATGACTACTGAAAAAATAGGGGAATTTATATATATATAGAGAGAGATTTCAAATATGCATATCATAACATTGATAAACCATTCACCGTAGAATTTTAAAAGCTCAATACATAGCAAATTAACAAAATTCAAATCCTTTCATTGTAAACATATATCTTACATATAGCAAAAATGCCCAAAAGGCTCCAAGTCTCATGCATGAAATGACATAAAGAGAAGTCCAACTAAAATACTAAACTATAAACAATAACATAAAAGTCCAACCTCCATAATCAGCTGTCCATAATAATCAAAATCGATAATGTATCTACAAATATATGGCTGTCCATAAACAACACATGGTAGGTCTAGGAATCTAAATTCAAATCATCATTACAGTCAACCTCTGAGTCATTGGTAGGCCAAGGGTCTTCCTCATCCAATGGAACCCCAAGCAATCCTGGAGGTGTGTCATCCTCCACCTGCATGACATCCTCAGGATTGACATCCTGACATAAGGCTGGAGTCTGACGATATTCAATACTCTGCCGATCCTGTAGCTGCAATGCATTGTGAACAACCACTAACTTCTCCGATCGTCTAGAGGTATGATTGTTCCTCTTGAATGATTAGATGAAGTTATTGTTACGAAAAGTAGATGGTAGAATACTTTTTGATTTATTAACAAAGATCAAACGATCTATATATACAAGAAGATGAACAACGTTTCCTTAGGAAACGATCGTCTAAAATAGAAACATTCTATTCTAGCTACAACTAACTAAATATTAGAAACATTCTAATATTTATACTAAGATACAATATTGAGCATTAATAAAATATGATTCTAAATTATTCTAATACCCCCCCTAAATGCTCAATCTATTAACTATACTAATAGACCCCCTGAATTTTACAAACTTGTCAGGACCAAGGGGTTTGGTGAAAATATCTGCAGGCTGCTCCGAGGTAGGAACATATAGCAACTGAATAGATCCATCTTCTACCAACTGCCGAATGTAATGACAATGGAGTTCTATGTGTTTGGTGCGTTCATGGAAGATTGGATTTTTGGCAAGTTTGAGTACATCCTGATTGTCTGAAAACAAGGGAGTCGGACCTGCTTGAGGTAGTTGCATATCTGCAAGCATCTGACGAAGCCAAACTGCCTCACAAGATGCCTTGACAGCTCCTCTATATTCTGCTTTTGTCGAAAAGAGAGCCCTCGCCTTTTGCTTCTTACTAGTCCAAGTGACCGCACCCGATCCTAAACTGAACACATATCCAGAGGTAGATTTACTGTCATCAACGGAGCCAGCCCAATCAGAATCTGTGAACCCATTGATTTGAGGAGCAGCACTCCGAGTGTAAAGAAGTCCATAATCCAAGGTACCTTGTACATAGCGCAGAACACGCTTCGCTGCAACCCAATGATCAACCTTGGGGTTTGTCATGAATTGGGAGATGTAGCTGACTGCAAAGCTGAGATTAGGTCTAGTAGCAGTAAGATAGATGAGACTACCCACTAGTTGCCTGAAGAGGGTTTCATCTACAGGAGGAGAATCAGATTGTGTGGACAATTTCAAACTAGTCTCCATAGGAGTGGAGGCTGGTTTGCAATCCTGCATTCGAAACTTGTCAAGCAAGCTTCTTGCATACTTAGACTGAGAAAGAAAAATGCTACTGTCAGTTTGCCAAACCTCAATACCCAAACAATAATGAAGTAGTCTGAGATCTGTCATATCAAAAGTGCTGCACAAATCCTGTTTGATTTCGGAAATCAAATGTTCTGAACTCCCAGTAATGATTAAGTCGTCCACATAGATAACGAGAAAGAGAATATCATTACCAGAGTGTTTGATATACAAATTACTGTCTGAAGGACTACGCTGAAATCCACGAGCTACCAAGTTTGATCAATTTTTATGTACCATGCTCGAGGGGCTTGTTTAAGACCATAGAGGGCTTTCCGGAGTCTACATACTTTCGGTTCTGAACCGACAACCTTGAAACTAGGAGGCTGCATCATGTAGACTTCTTGCAATTCACCATTTAGAAAGGCACTCTTCACATCCATTTGGTGAACTTTCCAACCATACTGAGCTGCAATGGCAAGGAGAAGGCGAATAGTACTCATCTTGGCTCTAGGAGCAAAAGTCTCCTCATAGTCAATGCCTTCTCGCTGGGTGAATCCTCGAGCAACTAATCTGGCTTTATATTTGTCTAAGGTATTGTCTGCATGATATTTGACCTTATAAACCCATTTACAGCTAATGGGTTTCTTCCCTAGAGGAAGATCTAAAAGAACCCAAGTGTGATTCTTTTGAAGACTTTGGAACTCAACATCCATTGCCTGTTCCCATTCTGGAATTCCTTTGGCCTCTGCATATGTTTGAGGCTCAGAGATACTGTGGATGTTAGCCATGAGAGCAACATTAACTGTGTTATGCTGAATGCTCTTATTTCTGGAGGTTCTACCCTCAATGAGTTCATCAGGACAAAGATCACTGATTGTCTTAGTCCACCATTTAGGCCGAAGAGAAGAGGAGCCAATATTAGATGCAGAAGGAATAGTTGGATGAGGAAGCAGATTAGGATTAGGAGCAAGAATGGCATTGTCCGGAGGGAGCTCAGGCGGTGCATTAGAATAAGCTCACTCATCAGATGAATCACATGAAATAGGAAGACCCAAGTCAGAGGTCTCTGAAGGCTGAGTCTCAGAATGTTGCGGGGGAGGAAGAGAGCTGAAATGGTCCTAGTTCCTCATCAAACACAACATCACGACTGAAGATTAAACGATCAGTGTTTACATCAATCAGTTTGTAGGCCTTATGAGTGTCACTGTACCCTGTAAACATAAGCTTGTGACTCTTGGAATCCAACTTAGTGCGCTGGGCATCAAGAATCCATACATATGCTAGAGAGCCAAAAACTTTTAAATGGTTGATCCTAGGTTTGCGACCAGACCATGCTTCCTCAGGAGTCTTATGTTTGACTGCATAAGTGGGTGATCGATTAAGAAGATAAATTGCTGTGAATATTGCTTCTGCCCAATATTTTTTAGGTACGTTTCTATGTTCCAGCATAGCCCTAGCCATCTCTATAATGGTACGATTTCGCCGCTCTACAACACTGTTTTGCTGAGGGGTGGTAAACTGACGCTTGATGCCATGAGTAGCGCAGAAGGTAGAAAAAATAGAAGAATAGAACTCCCCCCCATTATTAGACCTAAGAGTAAGAATAGAAGAACTAGACTCTTTTTCTACTAAGGCCTTAAATGTTTGAAATACAGGAAATGCATCTGATTTTTTCTTAAGAAAATATACCCACATTTTGCGACTGAAATCATCAACAAAGAGTAAGAAATACTTGTACCCAGTAATAGAAGTAGTATTCATAGGACCACATATATCAGTGTGAACTAGCTGGAGTACCTTAGATGCTTGCCATGAGTCACCATCTTTGAACGGTGTCCTGTGTTGCTTCCTTGCCTGGCAAGCTCCGCAAACTCGATGATTTTGGGTCTGAATATCCGGTAGGCCATGTACTAAATCATCCCGAACAAGTTGTGCAAGATACTGAATATTCAGGTGACCATATCGTTGATGCCAGAGACTGCTGATAGCAGAAGATTTTGTTATGAAGGCATGCTCAAGAGAGTCACCTGAGTCCACAAGCCTATAAAGACCATGATCCTCAAGGCCAACAACAAGCGTAGTGCGAGAAGTACGATCAACAATCAAGCACTTATGTTGCCTAAAAACAACATCCAGCTGAGGAGAGTGCCTCATAATCTGACTAACTGAAAGAAGATTATGGTTCATGCCAGGAACATAGCACACATTGAGGAACATGAGTTTTCTTCCTCCAGACTGTATCTGAACATTGCCCTTGCCGACAACATTGTACTCTTCACCACCGCCAAAGATAACTGAGTCAGTGTAGGGAGAGAACTCAACAAACCAGTCACGCCTGTGAGTGAAATGACGAGAGGCACCAAAATCTATGTACCAGGTAGAAGATTTCACATGATCTGCAAGTATTTTTGCCATAAAGGCATGAAAGGCAAATTCTTTCTGCTTTGAGTGTTTAGAAGCATTAGCTTGCTTTTTAATTGAGACTGACTTTTGAGGTTGCTGATATAGATGCTCATAGCACGTTTGCCAAAAAAACGTGAATATCTCAAAGGACACGAACTTCGAGGTCAAAAATTGAAAGACCCAGAAAAACGGAGTACCCAGAAGAGAGCTTGAAAAAACATTAGATTAGTTACTAACGCCATCTAGCACGTTTTCCAAAAAAAACACGAATATTTGAGATTGCACAAACTTCGAGGCTAAAAATTGGAAGACCCCCAAAAAACTAAGAAGTACCCAGAAGAGAGCTTGAAAAACCCAAAAAAAATATGTTGTCAAAATTTGGATCCGCTGGTTCGAAAATCAAGGCACCTAGAAAAAACGGACGACAACCCAGTTGAGCTCTCGAAAATCCCACCAAGAATCTGTAATCAGAAAAAAATTCCGAGCCCAAAAAATTAGGGTTTAAAAAAAAAGGTCTGTTGCAAAAAAACCTCCAAAAAATAATGGTGGATTTGCAGAAGAATGTGGCTGAACAGGGCCGAAAACTGGCCAAACTCACAAACCCTAGACGTGAGCAGCAGCAGATCCCACAATGTGGGAATAAACAAAAATTTATTCGAAAAATTTGAGCAAATAATTTCGAAAGAAATTACAAATTTTCCAAAAAAAATTGAAGTAATGGCTTTGATACCATGTTACGAAAAGTAGATGGTAGAATACTTTCTGATTTATTAACAAAGATCAAACAATCTATATATACAAGAAGATGAAAGATGTTTCCTTAGGAAACGATCGTCTAGAATAGAAACATTCTATTCTAGCTACAACTAACTAAATATTAGAAACATTCTAATATTTATACTAAGATACAATATTGAGCATTAATAAAATATGATTCTAAATTATTCTAATAGTTATATGTGGACCAATTTCTCTCTGCAACAAAGGAACTGACAACCTGTGAAAGAAGACAAACAACAAGTATTCTTAGCTCAGGTGCATTCCTACCATGGCACGTCCACCATCCAATAGGGTTAGTTTGAGCTAATGTAGCTCTATCCGTCCTCGCCTCTGGTTTACCAAAGGTTGGACCACAATGATTGGTGAATGCAAGCCACTGACCCCGAAGTTTAGTGGCAGCATCTCCATTGTACATTTTAGCAAGGGCCTTAAAGAAGTCCTCCTTCCCATCATTCTCACTGCTGCTCATGATTAGGCAATGTAATATAGTGTTGCAAATTAAAATAAAATGTATTTAACTCAAAATGCCCTCTCTATTTGTTGCAAAACAAATGCAAAAATGGAAAAAAGATCCACAAAATTGAAATAAACAAATGGAAAATGAAAAACATACCTGGAATGAAGAAGATTTGATGGCAAAACCTCCTCGTGCAATTCCAAAGTGAAAAATTTCTTCACAAGCTTCTGTTGCACTAAGTTCTTGGTAAGTATGGTAAATTGAGTAAGTTTTTACCTCTTTTGGTTTTTTGTCTCCTTAGCGAGGGTTTCATATATTTTATTGCCTTTTTAAACCCATGTGGGGCCGGCTAAGTGGAAAAAACAATTTAAAAAAACCATTTTTTTATTGAGCGGACGGGTGTGGGGAAAAAATGGTAGGGGACTCGTCCCTGTGGAGCATAGTTTGGAACCCTAGAGTGTATTGCAAAAAAAATCTTGAAGGAAATTGTCATAACTTTTTTTTTTGAAAAAACTAGATAATCATAGTTGCAGAATTCAGAAGTGTGCCTCAAGAAGCCTGAAAGAGATAGAACCCACGAATTCAAACTGAGGAACTCTAGCCGCACGCACATAAATTTCACAGAAAACTCTAAATCCGCTACTGAGAAAAAAATATGATATAAAAAAATGGTGGGTCTGAGAAAAACACGCAGAGGCAGAAAATCCATTGAAAAATCACATGAAAAAACTCGTGAAAAATCGCGGACTGATCATAAAGATGTCGGTAGAAAAGAAAGGAATAGATCACGTGAAAAACATGAGTATAGGTGAATATCACAAGGTAACAAACACGATTTATTTGCAGATCGCGTGACCTCCAAAAAAAAGATGCGACCAAGAAAAGCATAATAAGACCACAGAAAACAACTAAAAAAGACGCAAAGAAATTGTGTCTGAGATCCCAAAAATCTTGGTTGTGTGATTTTCGTGTTTTGAATAGTAAAATCGCGTGTTGTGTCAGTAAAAAGTCTTTCACAAAATTCTTGTGAGAAAACAAGGTTTTGTTGCAAAAAGATGACCCTTAGATTTGCAAACCCTAAATGGCTACTGCAAGATCCTTTAGAATTTTTTTCGAATTTCTTAGAAAAAATAATCTGCCAAGAAAAAAAATTCCTTGCTCTGATACCGTGAAAATTTTGGAAATTGCTTCATTGAATTAATGAAATTATCAGGTACATATAACAATTTACAAGAGCTTCAAACTAAAGCTAAAGCCTTCTAAAAATAGAAGACTTAATTAAGACAAGAAAAGCAATACCTAAATGACCGTTAACTAAAAAATCTAAAAAGTTGGCTAAAATTAGCAAAAGAATCTAAGAGACTAAATTAGCAAAAGAATCTAAGGTATTAAAATATTCTAATATCAACCAAACCTACAAATAATAACTGCAATATGAGGAATGATTACTACTCAAAATAGAGAAGTTGTTACTACACGATAGCCCACAAATAGGGCCAAACATCAATGAGAATCTGCCCTCACAATGGTGCCATGAATATTTCCAAGTCATGGCCAAGGATGGGATAACTGTCCACAAAACTAAGCAATGTAATGCATCTGTGATTCGTGAAGCGAATCCATTGAGGGGGCTGATCTAGGTTTTCGTCCAAATGACCAAACCATCTAGGGTTTCTGTACTAGGGTTTTACTGGACCTTCAAGCAAAGCTTCAAGCTCACAGAGAAAAGACTCAATATAAAAATAACAATCCGCATAATGCCTTCACAATTCCCTTTTTCCTTCTTTTATAATAGCCTTTTCCCTATTTTGAAAGAAATACTTTATTTAATTTCTTTTATTTCATTTTCCCTCTAAAAAGTAACTTATGTTATAATTTAAAGTTGACATTATAATAAAGGCACTTTATTAATTTAAACTCCTTTTTATTCATGATGTTGGCCTGGGTAGATGATAAGTTATGACATAAAGTGGCCCTAATAAATAATTAATTGTAATTGAATTTCACTTTATCTTTTTTGCTTCTTATATTTAATTTTCGCCTTACTAATTCCTTGGCTCCATATTGGGGACATTAAATGTACCATGCACTTCTCATTCATTGCTTACAAAAGAAGAATTATTGCTTTCTACAACTAATTAACATAGTGTTGGTGCACACACGCAACCCAAAAGGGAAAAGAGAACACAGATACAAGGTGATTTATGCTTACATAAGAAATGTTCACATGAATATTTAATGAATAAGATCAAATGGGGGGGTGGGTGTGTGGGAGAGCCTTTCGTTTATTGTAACTCTGTAAGATAAATTCATTTCACATCAAACACTTATATGTATGTGAGAGAGCTCTCATTACCACACTCACATTCATACCCAAATGCTTGATTATCACTGAAGTAGACAATCTATTCAAGGTGATAACGTGTGTGAGAGAGTAAGGACAATTTTCATATAGATAAAACACTTATCTACTACAATGTACATATCCTTAACCAAAATATTCATATAAACTACTTATATATCTACTACAATGTACATATCCTTGACCAAAATATTCATATAAACTACATATGTCTGAATGTGAAGTTTCCCTTAGGAATCTAAAGGGGTTTCCTAAAGGGGTGTTGTCCTTTAAGCTCAATCTGTCCTAGCCTTTGGTTTGCTGAATGTAGAACCCTGAAGATCGACAAACTGAAGCCACTATTGTCAAAGAATGGTCACCCTCTCATTGCTATACATTTTACAATGGGTTGTTGTAAGCCCCTCTATCACCTCTTCATCTTCAGAAGGAAGCATTCAGCTAGGTCTAGGTGCATAGCACTTCGGATTAACAGCATAGGCAAGCATAAACTACGTATATCTCAATGTGAAGTTGCCCTTAGTAATCTAAAGGGGTTTAGTCCTTTAAGCTCTAGGAAACCAATGGGTTTTCATCCTTTAAACTTTAGGAAACCAATGGGTTTTTGTCCACTCATCTCCAAAATGTAAGGATTTTCATTCTTGGATTCAATAGGTGAATGCAAGAGTGTGACTTTGCAATTTTTAATTTGTTGAGATGATGTCTAGAGATGATCCAAATTGATGAAGTTGTCTCTTTATGTAGGTTTAAGGCCTAGTACGAGCACAATGTTTCCCATCATTTATCACATTCAATTTTATTCCATGAATGTCATTCCCAGTTGATTGTGGCAGTTGATGAAGTCCTTTATTTGGATGGTAGGGTTTTGTAAAAGTGCATGCTAGAAGGAAAGGGTCCAAGGAATTGCTTGCTAGAAGGAAGCAATGGTTGGAGGGAGTGAGGATTGGGGATTGCTGATATTAAATGCATGGGTAAGCAAAAGCGTGTGGGTAGGAAACAAGGAAGTGAGAGGTTGGGGATTGAGTTTTTGGCATATTTGATACCGATCGGGAATGGAAGAAAGATATGATAGTATGAGAGCCTAAAATCTCATCTAAGCTTGGAAGGTGACTAAGACATCCACATAGATAGGATAAAGGATAGTCAATCCTTCCAAAACTGCTTGCTTTCAACCACTGCAATTTTGGATTCTCCAAGAGCTTTAGTCCTTCTTAAGTAGCATCTTCGATAGGTAGATTCTTCAAATGAACTAGATTTTGTAATATTTTTGTTCCTCAAGATCTCTACCTTGGTATGATAATAGTATCAGGTTTTAATATGAGTTTTCACTCATCATCTAAGGTTGGTAAATCCATTGGTGGTCTGATATGTTTTCCAAGACCCCTCTTGTGCTAAAAAACATGAAACTCATTATGAATTTTGCCTTTTTTTTCGAGTTACCGGTTTGGGTTTGGATACGAGAACTCGGTACATGGGTACGTGATTTTTTTTCCATTATGGTTCGTATGTGTATGTGTGTGTGTGTGTATATATATATATATATATATACATACAAAAAAATAAGAGAACCATACAGAATTGTAAAACTAAATCATTTCATAGTATGATGCTTGATCATTGATCAGGTCCAAAAGTCAAAGATAAACATTAAAAGCTTAAATACTTGATCATTGATCTATGTTCACTATTCTAAAGAAAATCATCACATTGAATTACTGAATTACAAAATAAAAATTTAAAATATAGTTCATTAAAGTTTGAAACATGATTCAATGTTCATCAATCATCTCATATGGATTATCAAAAAAATCAGTATCAATGGTATTTGGCACTCCATAATCAAATACAATCACCTCACTTCAAACTGGCAAGATGGAGAGAGCAAATGTGAAACAAAACTGTGTTTGGAGGCTTCATAATGGGCTGTTTTAGGGTTAGAACAAAAAAAAAGAAGCTTTTTTAATGTTTTTGGGCCCACTTTTTAAGCTGGACGCCGTGGCTCCTCATGGGTCCCTGCTTGGTTCGCCTAGGTTCGAGTTGGGTCCAGGCAGAGTCCGTGCCCAGCCCTGTGGGTCCTCACGGGTTCATGGGCCCACAGACTCGTGAGGACCCACAAGGCTGGGCACGGACCCTGCCCGTACCAGTGCGAACCATTGCAAGGACCCGAACCCGGTTCGCCCCTGGACCCAGTTCGAGGGTCCAGGTTGTGAACCTGGTAACATAGCTTTTTTTTGGTCATTCCAACTCATAGGCAACTTCATCATCTCTCCTCAAGATTCTATAAGGCCTATAGAATTGTGATTTGAGCCTTTTCACTACTTTTGATATTGGTTTGTCTATAAAGATGCTATAGCTATAAACCTCCCAAGACCTGGAAATAGCTATAAACCTTCACAATGGAGGGAAGTTCCCGAATGGATTGTATTGAGATGATTAACAATGTACATGAGCTCTAATTATAAAGCCTAGAGCGGTGGGATGAGCACTAATGAGGTGTGAGGGTAGGTAAAATTACTTGCCAACTATCGGCACAACATACTAAATGCAAGTAAACAATAAAATATTAATAAAGTTTACCTATTACCTAGGAATCATCCCAAGTTAAACTTAAGCTTGTGAGTAAATTATATTTACTCCAATATCCCCCCTTAAGTGCAACTTAGGGAGAATATTATGCATCTCTTATTGGTATTACTCCATCGAATCCTCTATCAATATTACTCATCTCTTATTGGTGCTTTAATCTCTCTTAGTCGATCTGTATATCAACTTGTTATCACCGATTGCATCCTTCCTTGCATCAATCAATTATTGGATATAGAGGTTGATGTTATGAACATGATTGTCGACTTGTTGTTGACTGAAGATAATATTAATGATGCTTGATAATATTAATTGCAAATCTCATATCATGTCAATATCTTCTTCTATGCAACAGTGGCATTCTTAGTATTCCTTGTCGACTTCCAAGCTAATGACTTCATGTTTGTATTTGAAGATCTCATTAACTCTTGTGCCTTAATCTCCAAACTGTACAATCCTCATAGCTGTTCTTGATACTTATGATGATATCCAAGTTATGTAAATCTCATTATCTCTTTGTAGATGATCACTTAGTCTTTGCATGTCTTAGGAAACTATCTCATTCATAAGACTTCATGGTTTCCTCCTTTAGTCTTCTACCATTAACTATTATGGTGTCCTCTTAACTAATATACTAACTTCTATCTACTATTAGAGGCCAAGGACTGCCACTCCTTGTCCACAAAGTGTCTTGGTGCTCAAGTGGTGTTGGTCCAAAGATGGGGACATTACAAATCAGCTGCATGCAGATTTCAAAACAACATTTCAGGTTAAAAATAATTAGTATCACATATCAAAAATAGTATTCAACATCACGAGTCAAAGTCAATGGGTTCAGACACGATTGCATTAGTACACTCCTTGATACATGTAAAGTAGGAACACAGTCGTTAAAGCTATATTCAATCATCATATCTAGTATGCATCAAGGTTTACAAGTGCAACATCATGGACAGGTAGAGATTGCTCATGTGAAGATTAAAACAACCCATTAACACACGTGTCATGAACAAATTTTGTGTAAGGCTGCAACACATATGTGCCTTAAAATATGGATGCAGTCCTTACTAAGGGATGTGGGGGCAATTTCTTAAGGTTTCCTTACATTTGTAGGGTTTCATGTGGCATTACCTGTGTTCCCTTATTCGTGAAATGCCAAGGACATTAATAATTTTATTGAACCCTCAACATGGATCCTTGTGTTCCTTGGGATTGAAGCATGGCACGTTGTTGAGCCCTTGTGTTTAATCTTAATTGTCGCATAAAGTATTTGTTAAGGGGATGCTTTTGTTGCTTGATTGAGGTTTCACTTATATTTAAATTTTAAATCTTATGTAGAAATTTTGTTCTAGTTTAGTTGCTTAGTAAAGATCCAAAAGACTAAATGGTGATGCACATCAAATGGGCAGTGGGGCTTTTGATATTGAACGTCTTTCTCTTTCCTATTTGTTATGGTCTATTATTATCATAAAATCATCATATTTTACAACCTTCTGTTATGTGCATTGCATCCTAATTGGTTGATGTTTTGATTTGTGGGTCTCAAGAAAAAGAGGCTAGCATATAATGAATTCCTTTTCAAATATGTAATTGTAGAGTTTTTTGGTAAAATAATGTACGTCAAAAAGGCTTGAACATAGTATAAGAGGGTGCTATCATTACAATGTGTAAAACAATTGTTGCCTCTCCACCAGATTTGTTTTTGGCTTTGTAGAAGCAGTGGAGAATATATTTAGTTGTTAGAGAAAAAAAGCAGAGGATGCTCGTGTCTTTATCACTGTAACCTCAATTTTCTGGGCATGAGTGACGAGGGCTGCATGCGGATTTTAAATGATGGCTACAGGAATTTGTAAAATTTATGAAAGAATAGAGAGGGTGACATAGTCAGGACCTATAAAACTGTACATTTTTTAATGATTCTGTTGATGATTTGTAGCATCAGTTGGAATAATCACATTATATGCACAAGATTATTATTAACATAATTAATAATATAATAATTATATATACATATGTATGCATATATTTAATTATTATATTATTAATTGTGCTAATAAACATTATCAACTATGTGAATAGCAATTATGAGTATTGTTTAAATAAACCACTGAATGATATAGATTGACTAACTAGTCGATTTGCATAACTAATGGGGGCCGACAACATTGGAATGGAGTCATGTCCATGAAGGGACATGACCCCACGTGAACTTCGTTCACGTGGAGTCATGTCCCTTCATGGACATGACTCCACACTATCATATATAATGTGCATATGGGTCGATGATCAAACATATAGAAATTCATTAATGTGAAAAGCATCTGACCATTGTATATATTAATTAAAGTTACTCCCTAATAAATATTAAATATTATTTCACTTAGATATATATATATATATATATACTGTTCAATATATTATATATATAGAAGACAATTAATTCACCGTAGCACGTGGGAATGTTTCATCCCTTCTTAGCTAACCACTTTTTGCAGGGACATGGAATGTGTTTTGCAAACCTCCTAGTGTATCTTTGGGAAGGCTGCTTTATAAGGATTAAGTTGTTGGAAACAATCTGTTGAATCTACTGATTACAATTTGAACAATGAGTTTTTTGACATTGATAATTAATGTAAATGGACAGTCATTTTCATTTGATTTAGACTTCTATGCTATTATTGTCAGCTCACTAAAACAAAAAACAAGCAGTTTAGATGATTTATGATTTCTATGATTAAATTAGGAAGCAGTTACAGAAACTACCACAGACAAGGACAGAAAATTATGGTGTTAGTATTTACAAAGATGAAGAGCTAGTCAGTGTACTGTAATTTAAGATACTGTTGCAAGTTAGTTATGTACTATTAGTTAAGAACTTAGATTCTGCGAGCAATAGAGTCTCTAAGAACACTACTAAAAATGACTTGAAATCTTTACCTAAAAAAGCAGTTGTTTACCAAGAAAGGAAAATCCAAAAATCCCAAGAAATAAAGAACTGAGAGATGTTCATAATATATAATCAATGATATATAACTCTTTTGTGTATGAATACCACTAGTCTGCAAGAACAATGCTGTCATTGGCACCTCTTATACTTTTTAGATTTTGAGTTTCATATTTTCTTACAAGGTTTTGTGAATTCAATGCAGATATTTTGGCACTCCATATTCCCTTCCAAAGCTAGATATGATCGCAATACCAGATTTTTCTGCTGGGGCAATGGAAAACTACGGTTTGGTTACATATCGGGAAACAGCATTGCTCTTTGATGAAAAGCATTCTGCAGCTGCAAACAAGCAACGGGTACTTCTGCTTTATATATTACTATTTGGTGAAAAGATTATGACTTTGCAAATTTTCTCTTATTTATAAATATTGGTATAATTAAGCATATATTTAATCATGAATTAGTCCGTGGACAGAGTATTGGGATGTGGAAGGATGTCCCTATGTTGTCTACTTTAAAGTGGGCAAGGTGGAGACATAACAGTTGCATTTTTGTCCCCTTGACTCCCTATGTGGCTGAGACCGTGTGAACACATCACTGTGGAACTTAGCTTTTAAAAATGCTTTCAACAATATTTTTTTGATGTTACATTGGAATTTGGTAGTAATCTGAAGGTTCTGAACACACCTTCAAAATTTTTCCATCTTCTTTTGTACATGTCTTATAGAGGGTGTTTGATCTTTTTTTTTGATCGATAATTCATTCTATTATATTGCATTAATGATAAAATAAAAGGTACATTTTCTAGTATCTGCTGATTCTAGATGAAATTTACTAACTTCAAACCATACCACCCCTGAAACTACCCCCACTCTATCCCATACATCAAAATTGGCCATTAACAAGCAAAACGACATCTCCCATCAAACTACAAAATCTACTACCAAACTATGTGCATTGAGTGCAGATAACACCCAGCTGCATAAACCCTACTACCCAAACCATTACAGAGCTAACAAAAACAATTAACAGGACTACACCAGAAACAAGAAAAACATTGGCTGCAACTAAGCCCAAGGGAAACATTGTTTGTAACCTTGGATCTCTCTAGTCTACTCATCATGCTTGTAATTCATATAGATCTATTCAGTATTTCAATTTAAATAGAATTTATTTTTCCTCTTATGACTATATTGATGGTCCCATGTCCAAATTATTATCCTGTCAAATTGGATAGGAAAACTTTAGAATGTGATCGAGACGCTTAGAGACCATTCCCAATAGGCTCCCTCAAGGTTTACAGGTCCAAGCCCAAACTATTGGGATGCTGACCCCCACCCTATTTTGGGACAGAAGCTATTGGCAGGATTTACACAAGCTCTCCTTGAAGACATCCTTATATTCCTTCCTTCCAGTCCAACAGGGGACAAATCGGGGTATATATGTACATGCTACAGATGTAAATATTAGATCATTTTCAAATATGTTAAGGGACATTTAGATATATATATTATATAGAGATGATTCTGATTTCATCCATATTAATATGTATTATATAGATGTATATTCACATCTGAAATAAATATATGTATATTTCTTATTTCAATATTATTAACGGATATATATATTTCCTATTTATTAATTATATATATGGATTCATATGATCTTATAATAGTTCTTTATTCCTAATGAGATTCAAATGTAATAGTCTGTGAATCAGTATTTAACTCAGAGATACGCTACAGCATAATTTGCTGTCATACAATGCTTACCAGCATTGCAAATGGTTTATTTATTTCTTTATCTCTTATATATTTTATCATTTCCTCCTCTTCTTATATATATATATATATATATATAAAACTTCTATATATATAATTTCCTAGTTACATATCTTTATATACTGACCATATATATTAGCCATCAATAATATTCTGATATAATATATCAGCATCAATTAATTCACTGCTGCTAGCAGTACATATGATCCCTTGCCCAATTTATTTGGCCAGTCATTGACATAATGATCTTGGCAAGTCATTGACATAATGATCTTCTATATATATATTAGAAGACTGATTGAAGTCTCAATATTTATATATATCCTAGAAGTGATGACTGCTTTCTTGAGTCTCCATCTTTCATACACTGTGAATGACTTTCTCCTATATTTTATATTACCTATTCGATGCCAAATGAATGTGTTTGGTCATCCTCTTATAACTTACAAACTGAAGGGATACGTCCCTTGTGTCCGATGATAAACATCTTTTCTTAATCACCCTTTTCATTACAAGGGCTTTGCTAATCACATTGTGTCTTAACTAGTAGTTAACATAATTGCTGACAACATAATTAACAGTATCAATTGTCTTGTCCAAAGTTAGAATGAAATTCTTTGAGCCAATGAATCATCAATATATAAGGAGGCGATAGTATTAATCTTCAGCAAACCGATAGTCTTTGGAATGGCCTTGACTATTAATCTTCCCATATCGTAATCAGTGATATGGAACTTTTAGATGGCTCTAATATTTCTAAAGATATTATTACTCTCGGCACTCTTAGTCTTGAATGATATCCTCCGTCAGATGATTTTAATCGTTGTTTTCTACTAATATTTCAATTCTTTTACTATCTCATTATTTAATAAGTATTTCTTGATTGTATTGTTAGAAATGGTATTTCTTAATTGACTTATTCAATCATAGTGAGTATGATTGTATTTGTCACCTTTGATCTCACAGCCTTAGATGGTTGAAAGCAAATGTTTAAGAAGTGATGTCGAGATAGTATTGATTTTGATATTAATAATTGAAACATTATTACTATTGATATCTTTAACAACATAATATTATATTATTAATAGTGAGAATGGATTACTAATTAAAACTTAAAATATTATTTATTTTCTTACAAGTAGACAATCATTATTAGGGTTTTCAACAAGGGACATGACAGTGATATAGCACATCTTGGCCCACAAGTGGTAGGAACTCTTGTCCAACCAACATGGGGTGGGCTACTTGTTTTGGTAAAATAATTGAATGAATAAATGAAATGATCAGACAATCATTTAAAGGATTACAAAGACGATATTTCTATAATGAAAAAATAAAAAATTAGAAACTATCTAATATTTACTTAAGTTATAATATTCAATAATAAATAATAAGGATTTTATTCTAATACCCTCCCTTAATGGTCAATCTATCAACTACACCAAGTTCTCTAAATTTTACAAACTTGTCCAAGCTCAGAGACTTGGTGAGAATATTTAGTGTCTGATCCGCAATTTGAATATACAGCAATTGAATTGATCCGTTTTCAACCAGCTTCTGAATGAAGTGACAATGAAGGTCAGCATGCTTGGTTTTTTTGTGGAAGACTGAATTCTTGCCCAATTTGAGCACCCCTTGATTGTCATAGTAAAGGGGAGTAGGATTTGCTTGAGACATCTGCATGATTGAAAGCATCCCCCGAAGCCAAATTGCCTTAATCGTTCCTTGAAACTCAACTTTTGTCGAGGAAAGAGCCATTGCTTGCTACTACTTGCTAGTCCATGTGACTGTGGTATATCCCAAATTGAAAACATACCCAGATGTTGATTTTGTGTCATCAATGGAACTTGTCCAATCTGAGTCTATAAAACCAATAAGTCTAGGATCGTGACTTCTATTGTACGGAAGACCAAAGTCAGAAGTGCCTTTCACATAACACAGCACACGCTTCAATGCTACCCAATGATCAGCCTTGGGGTTGTCATGAAGCGTGAAATGTAACTCACTGCAAAATTGAGATCAGACTTAGTAGCAGTAAGGTAGATAGTCTCCCCATCAATTGCTTGAATGTTGATTCATTTACCATAGGTGAATTTGATTTGGCTGTCAGCTTCAACCCTTTTTCCATAGGTGTGGATGCAGGTTTGCAATATTGCATTCGAAACTTGTTCGACGGACTATGAGCATACTTAGACTGAGATAAGAAGATACTACCTTTAGTCTGCCAAACTTCAACACCTAAACGATAGTGTAGAAGTCCCAAGTCTATCATGTCAAAGGATTGACACAAACTCTGTTTGATTTGATTGATCAAAAGTGCTGAACTACCAGTGGTATTCAGGTCTTCATCATAGACAAGAAGAAGAAGAATATCATCACCAATGTTTTTGAAGTGCAAATTAGAATTAGATGGACTCCTTTGAAAGCCATTATTTGTAAGATACTTGTCAATGTTGATGTACCAAACCCGAGGAGCTTGTTTCAAGCCATAGAGTGCTTTCACCAGTTTGCACACTTGATGTTCTTTTCCAACAACCTTGAAACTAGGAGGTTGTGTCATGTAGACTTCTTCCTACAACTCACCGTTGAGGAAGGCACTCTTAACATCCATCTGATGGACTTTCCAACCAAACTAAGCTGCTAAGGCAAGAATGAGCCGTATGGTAATTTTGGCTATAGGAGCAAAAGTCTCCTCATAGTCAATGCCTTATTTCTGTGAGAACCCCCTAGCAACGAGACAAATTGTACTTGTCAACGGCTTAACTTTATACACCCATTTGCAGCTAATGGGCTTCTTCCTTGGAGGAAGATCAGAAAGAACCCAAGTGTTCTTCAGAAGACTATGATGTTTAGCTTCCATAGGCTTTTCCCACTCATGAATCCCTTTAGCCTCAGTATATGTTTGAGGCCCAAAAATACTATGAATGTTGGCCACGAGAGGAAAGTTGACTATATTTTGTTGCTTGCTCTTGTTTTTAGATGATCTACCTTCGATGAGCTCATCAGGATGGAGATCATTGATGGTCTTAGCCCACCATTTAGGCCGAAGAGTAGAACCAACATCAAAGGCAGGAGGAAAAATTGGAACAGGTTCAACAGGAGGAACATCATCCGAAGGAAATTTAGGTAGTGCATCATCAAATTTAGAGTCTACATCATCCCTTTCATTAGGTGAACCAAATGGAAGTCGGACACCCAAATCAACAACCTTCAAAGGCTGATCCTTAGAATTCTACACAAAACGAGGAAAGTTCAAAAGGTCCTTGTTCTTCATCAAAGAAAACATCATCACTAAAGATAAGAGGACCAGTGTCTACATCAATCAGCCGATAAGCCTTATGGTTGTCATTGTACATTGTGAACATAATTTTCTAACTCTTGGAATCCCATTTGGAATGTTGGGCATTTGGAATCCAAACGTATGCTAAAGAGCCAAAGACTTCAAAGTTTTAGATGACTGATCCTAGGTTTTCGACTAGTCCAGGCTTCCTCAGTAGTCTTTCCCGTAACAACTTGTGTGGGAGACCGATTAAGGAGATAGACTATAGTAAATACTACTTCTGCCCAAAACTTCTTAGGAACATTCCTGTGTTCCATCATTGACCTAGCCTATCTGGTTATAGTGTGGTTTTGACATTCAACAATGTTATTCTTCTGAGTGTAAGGTGTGGTTAGCTAGCGTTTGATGCCGTGTGTATCATAGAAGTTGGAGAATGCATTAGATCAAAATTCCCCCCCATTATCTGACCTAAGAGTGACTATGGGACAACCTGACTCTTTTTCTACTGAGGCCTTAAACTTCTGAAATATAGTAAACACATCTTATTTCTGTCTAAGAAAGTACACCCACTTTTTAGATTGAAATCATCAACAAAAAGCAAGAAATACCTGGCACTTGTAACAAAAGATGTATTCATTGGACCACATACATCAACGTGAACCAACTGCAACACCCGTGAGGCTCGCTATGAGTCACCATCCTTGAATGGTGTCTTGTACTACTTCCCATCCTAACAAGCTCAACAAACTCGGTGATTCTAAGTTCGAATTCTAGGTAAGCCTAGAACTAGATCCTCTTGAACAAGTTGAGCAAGATAGTGAATGTTCAAGTGGCTGTACTGCTGATGCCAGAGGTTGCTGATGGAAGATGATATAGTTGCAAAGACATGCTTAAGGGAATCACCCATATCCACAAGTCTGTACAAACCATGATCCTTGATGCCAACAGCCACAGGAATGCGAGTTGTATGATCAACAATCGAAGGCTTGTGTGAATTGAATACCACATCAAGTTGAGGAGAATGCCAAATAATCGGGCTCATGGAGAGAAGATTTAGCTCCATACCAGGAACGTAGTATATATTGAGGAATATGAGATTCCTCCCACCAAACTGTATCTGTAGGTTGCTCTTGCTGACAACCGTATACTCTTCTCCTCCAAAAATGATTGAATCGGTGAAAGGTGAGAAGTTTGTGAACCAATCACATCGACTAGTGATGTGTCGAGAAGCACTGAAGTCTATGTACCAAGTAGAAGATTTCACATGATTTGCAGGGCGTTTTGCCATGAAAGCATAAAATGCAGATTCTTTCTTCTTTGAGTGCTTTACGATATTAGCCTTTGGTTGAGATCCTCCCTTCTTTCACTGTTCAGAAGCAATCTGATTTCGACTGTTCTTTACCAAGTGACCAAATTTGTGGCAGAAGTTACACTGAACTTTCTTCTTCTTACAGCTATCCTGAGGCTGACTAGAGCCTTTCTGTGGAGCTGATTGAGATTTTCCTTTATCCTTGGGAAAGAGTTTGGCTACAAAGGCTTATTTTGAGGAGGATGAGATGGAATGACTACCAAATTGTTGTTTCCAATGGTCCTGCTACAAAAGTTTGGTGCACAAGTCTGAAAACTGTAAGTCAACATTAGTTGCAGTAATGTTGAGAATTTCGATGAAGTGCTCATAGGATTGAGGTAGACTTTTCAGGGTTATTATTACCGTATCCCCTTCCTCCATTTTCTGACATTGCCGATCTCGAATGTCCTTAATCTTTGTCAGATGCTTCTGTAAGGACATACACTCATCTGTCATGATAGAAAATCGTTGGTTCTTCAGGAAGAATGCACGACCCTTATCTTATGTCTAATAGAGATCCTTCAAAATAATCCAGATCTCTACAACTGTCTTGCTAGATGGCACTTAGGGCAGTTAATCATCAGCAACTGAAAGATCGATAAGCATGACCGCTTCTTGGTTGGGCTCATCAAATTTATCTTGATCTTGACCAAGTATGGTAAGACGAGTCTCTTTACCCACAATAGGCTCATCAAGACAACAATATTCAAAGATAGTCATCATCCGTTGCTTTCATGTGCTGTAATTTTTCCATTGAGTCATTGACTACCTTCCAACATTAGGTTGGTCAAAGACGCCATCTTGTTGTTGGCACGCTTGGCAAGTGATGAAGAGTTGTTGTTGGCATTGATGTCAACAAGGTAAAGTGCATTGTCAAAGGGGGAGTTAGATGCTAATGGAGATAGTTAGCATATTCATGACAATGTTAGTATTTGCGGGTTAGACTATTGGAGACAATTCAGAAGGTGTGGACATGATGTTCAAGTGGAATCTTTATACAAGCAGAAGCACATATATGTTTCACATAGGAGTCATAATGGCAAAGTCTTTTGGAAATTTTTAGCATGTGGTGTTGTGAGTTGATGAAGGTGCAATATGGTATGAGTTAATATGTTCATAAAGGATGTGTTCATGAAGAAGGTGAGTCTGATTTTAATGAGCTTCAATGAAGAAACATGTTTGAGTATTGGACTTGTGCATAGTTCTTGTGGCTATATGTTATTTGCAAAAGGTTGATGATTGTTAAGATGCATTGTATACTTCAGTAGAATGTCCTCTTGAAGTCTCAATGAAGACAAATCAGTTGAGGTTTGAAATCAAGATTTTGCAGCACAAGTTTCTGTTTCATGTCATCCTAGCAACAGGAACTTGTACAAATCTGCACAGTTCATTGCAGCATAGTGACATGAACCTGTAACTGCATATTCACGGGAACAAAATGACATAAGCTTTATTTTTTGACTTAATCATACATAGTGTTGAATATTCTTGTTTTTATTCATTGAGGAAAATATCAAAGGTTGGTCTTTACTTTCTATTATACGCGGGTGAGAGGTTTTCAAGTTTAAAAATAATCATTCTCAAAGTCCAACAGTTAATTACCTTGTTGGAAGTTGAGCAGTTGGTTATTGTTTTTATTTTTATGTATACAATTGTTTATTCAGAATGATGGAGGTTGGAGTAAAGAGGATGACATCTTCAATGCAGATGAAAAAGAGATATGCACAGATGTATTGAAAAGAAGAGGACAAGATATTGGTGTGAAGAGCAATAAAAGATCTGTAATATGCAGATCTGATATTTGTTGAGATTGCAGCAAAGATATCATTGGATATGATAAAACATATGTGTGTTCTTAATAATGAAAATGCAACAGATTTAATGAAGTTCTGAGTTGCTGTTCATGGGAAAAGAAATAGTCTAAATCTGCAACAAAACAAAGGTAGATTTTTGTATGTGGAGAATCTGAAGGTAGCATCATTGTATAAGGAAGGTAAATGTCTGTGTTATCAGATATATCAGTTTTTACATAGTTCTTCAATCAATCTGTAAAGTGCTTAATATTGTATGCCTTTGAAGATAGCATGTACAGAAAGATGTGTTTGGAATCTTGTCCCGTTCATAGATAAGTGTTTGTAACAGATTACAGAGTTGGTGTTAGTGTTATGGTCGCAATTTTGATTGAGGGTGCAGAATATTAACATAGACTTTGCAGACCTGATAGCCATGTTTGGTATTTCATTGTTTATTATTTTCGATGAGAGATGTTGTTGCGTGATTTGTATTGTAACAGAGTAGCCCTCTAAATTGATTTTTAAATTTTTTTTTTTGTAAGGGGTTGGTGCTCCTCAATTTGTAAGGGGTTGGTCCTCCTAAAATTTGTAAGGTGTTGGTGCTCTAAATCTTTGCCAGTGAGGCCTAATAAAGTTATGTTTCAAAGTGGTTTTTCACCCTTTAAGGGTTTTCCACTCAAATACCTGTGTTGTGTGTTATTCTTATGTGCCTCTTGTATTTTGCTGGTGAATATGTGCTTTAATGCTTTTATATCGTGTTTAGAGATCTTGTATATTCTTTGGAGTTATAATGTTGAAGTATTTTATTATTAAAATAAATTGTTTTATTGACCACTGTTTCAGCTCCCCGCCCTCTTAGTGGTTTGGGGTATTCCAACAAGTGGTATCAGAGCCAAGTGCCTTGTAGTGGCTTAACTACCTAAGGTTGATCCTGATATTGGAATACCGTGGGTAAGAAAAATAGAAATAAAGTTTCTAAAATAGTGAAAACTCTACCTGATAAGAAAGAGTTGTCTAACACATGCTGAAGAGTTTTCAAATGATCTTTGTGCTAAAGAATGTGCTGCAGGAATAAAAGACGAGTCTTAGTTCATGGAGGTTGTAGATGAACATCAGTTTGATCAAGAATCAGTTAAAGAAGAAGGTTTGTTTATCTTGAAGCAGAACTTGTTGCTACCCTAGATGAGATCAAGAAACTCAAACAAGAAAATCAGAATCTCAAGGTACGTCTCCAAGAAAGTTTTAAGGTGAATAAAGTGATTGTACAAAACCGTAATGAGTCTGAAAAGATTAATGAATTTCTTTAAGTCCAAATTGTAGAAAGAAAAAGGGCTGAAGAGGAAATGGAAACCAAGTTAAAAGGCAAGGAAGAATTGTGTAATAAGTTAGAAAATGGAATTGTTTCTTTGAAAAGAAGTTTAGAAGAGAATTCATTGTTAAAGATCAAACTTTGAAAGACAACTTGATTAACAACTTGAAAATAGAAGTTGAAGAAAACAAGCAGATAGCAGAGGTAACAAAATTTGATTTGGAGGTCAAAATAGTTGAGTGTCACAAACTTTGAAAAAGTAGCATCTCTAAGAAAGGAAGTTGAAAAGTATAAATTCCAGACTGAAAATTTACAGAAGTTTGAGAGCAACAATAACATGTTAAATGAGATGATAAGTAAGAAAAGGCACTCCAAATTTCCTACTGGCTTAGGTTATGAAGTAGGGCAAAGCTCCATGAAAGGATTAAAAAATGAGATAGTGTTTGTATTTGCAAAGACAGATGGTAAAGGACAGAGTTTTACAGTCAGACAAACTCCAAGAAAGAAAGTAGATCTTGGTCATTATGCTGCTGCCCCTAAGACTGAAAACAAGAAGAATTCAAAAGATAAGGTTGCTGATAAAAGAGAGCCCAAAGGTGTCAACAAAGGAAGAAGAAGAAGTCAACAATTTCACTGGATCTCGACCTACTTGGCAAGGTCAAACAACAACGTACAATGATTCTTTTCAAGGTTATTGCTATGCATGTAATGGTTATGGTCACATGGCTAGAACTTGTAGATTTGTTGATAGGAGATGGTCTAAGTTTTCAAGTAGAAATTCTTTTATGAACCTAATGTGCTACAACTGTCATAATTTTGGTCATAAGGCTATCTATTGTAGAGGGCCTATAAATTTTGTTAGAAGAGGTGTGTTCTTGAAAGATAGGAATAAAAGATGTTTTAAAAACTAAATGTAACAATCTTGGGCATATAGCAAGCTTTTGCACAAGTGTTTTTGGAAAACCATCTAGAAATCACAAGGAGAAGGTAGACACTCTGAACAAGCAAAATAAAGAAACTATGATAGTTTGGAGAATAAAACATAAACAAGATTATAAAAAGAACAAAGAAGATGAGTCTATGAAATTTCACTGTGCACTTCATACACATGTGAAATCATCTAAATCCTGAGAAGAAGCAAAGACTTGGGGGAAGTTAAACATGGTCATATCCTTTGGCCCTTTGGAGAAAAGAAAGAGTATGAGTATATAGAGTAAAGAGCCTTACTGTTGTAAACATATCTTGAGCAGTATAGAATGCAGGCAGAGGTATCATTGTCATTGTGTTGAGAACATCTTGCAACATATCTTTTTGACAAAAGGAGATCTATTGGATTGAGGAGAGTTGAGAATTTGTATATCAGATTGTTCTATATTTGAAGTTGCATCTGCTCTCAAACTTTGGTCAGTGTTGTATAGTGGGTTTGCATCCTTAGATATCATCTAAGTTTGACAGAATTTTTGATAACAAATGACAAGGTTTGAAGAATGATAGGACCATGATCAATAAGATAGCAGTTTATAGATATAACAAAGCATGCTACAAATGAGGAACAAGGTATGAAATCTAGGTATGAATGTTAATGTGGATATTACAGAAGTTAGTACAGAATTTGTATATGTTGATGTAGCATACAAAGAAGTTTTGTGTGTGTACTATCAAGAGATCATGTTGAAAACAATGTTTAAAGGAATGTTCAAGCAAAAAAATGTTGCTAAGAACATTATCATGTGAAGCCACTATCATGAATATATTGAATTTTTGTTGAAGGATAGTAAACACAAATTTTTATAAAAGCAAAACAGCAAAAGGGTTAAAGTTGCAACACTTGGAGAGGGGAGAACAATGTGTTTCCAAGGAGGAGCAGTTGTTAGTAAAAGAAAACCTATCTTTCTACAAGGAAGAGCAATGAGTTGCATAGAATAACAACATATTCAATGCATAAGAAGCAGATTTCACCTCTAGATGTGGGTTAGAGCAGCATTAATGCATTCAAGGGATAGTACAACAAGTTCCAACAAAGAGGTAACATATATGTTGATAAAGAACAAAAATATATGTCAAATCATAGGTGTAAAAGGCATTAAGAGTAGCATTATCTTGTCAAGTAACAGCAGATATTAAGCAACGGACAATGCTTTTGATGAAGAAAGAATAGATCTTACAGCTTACAGAGAAAAACTATGCTTAGTGGTCATATGGCAGCTATCACACTGTTGGAGGACAGCAGATCTACCTAGTGAGAGTCTAATGGTGTAAAATTGCAGAAGTTTTGTTGCAAATTGGTGTGCATACTCACAGTTGCAGAGATCTGATTTGTTTATGACAGAAATTATTGAAGATGAAAGAGATCTATAGAAGTTTTCTATTCAGATGTGTGAAAGTGTAGTAGCTGTTACATTCATTGTATTGATGTCACTGACACAAAATGAAGAATGCTAGTGCATGCTAAGAGGATGAATGTTGATATCAGATACAAAGTTGAAGTGTCTTTGTCGCAGATCATGTTGCTGTGAATGTTAAGAGAGACAATGTTAAGGGGATGAATGTTGATATCAGATACAAAGTTGAAGTGTCTTTGTTGCAGATCATGTTGCTGTGAATGTTAAGAGAGACAATGCTTTGAGGCAGACCACCATAGACTAATACATGTTGCAAAAGTCTTATGTTTTAAAATTTATGGTTGCTAACAGATAAGTTATCTTATCAAAGAGACTCAATGGAAATAAAGGTAAATAGTAGCTTTGCAAAGTATTATACTAACCTAAGAGTATTAGTAACCACTGTCATGTTAGTGTTTGAATAGTGGGTAATAGAGAGAGAAGCACTGTTGTAGGAAATCACATAATGAAGAATTCGGTATTAAAGAGCAGTGAAGAATAAAAAAAGTAAGCAAAGTCCTGGATAATGCTTAGATAGCCCATTGATAGTCTATTACAAGAACATAGTAGGAAAAAGAGAACATCAAATCTTGTGTATAAGACAACAATGTGTGAGTTTTTGACAAATTTTTGACAGTGTTCAAATTTGCGCAGCATAACTAGTTTTATCAGTATCTGATAGGAAGTCCAGAACAAGAAGTGTAGACAAGAAGTGCAGAAAGAAAGTGCAGATAGGAATGCATAACAAGAAGTGCAGAAAGAAAATGCGGACTTATAGAGTGACAGGAAGTGCAGATGGACAAGAAGTGCAGATTGACAGAAAGTGCAGTGTAAGTAGCAGGTGCAGCAAATAGCAGAAAATTGACAAGGAGTGCAATGCAGGCAACAGGTGAACCAAATGGTAGGAAGTTGACAGGAAGTGCAGACTTTATAACATCAATTTGTTGTTGCTGAGTATTGATGATGATTTATTTGAAGACAACATTGGAGAAGTATTGCAGGGATTTTAGTATGAGTTTGGTAATGAATATGTGATAGATTAATTATCGACATGAATATCTTTAAACATTCAAGGACAAGGTGGAATATTGTGCTTCTTTTCTCTATGAATTGACTTAACAAGTTGAAGTTTAAGCCCAGGGGGAGTATGTATATTCATGTTGGGTACAACAAATTGAATGTTGATCATGTTGACCTTGATGATGTTAACTTCATTTGATGCTGATTTAAAATTGGAGAGGTTTGTTATCAATAAGGTCCAAGAGATAGGAAGACAAGAAACTGTTACAAAAGTGCAGTGTTTGTTTGGAGTTTAGCATAAGTGTTTTGTTCAAAGAGCATATAGATGACCAAAGTGCATGTGCTACAAAGATTGCAAGTGTGGTTATTATAGAGAGCGGCGCCAGTGCAAATGTTTCAGAATTGTTTGGTGTATAGGAATCACCTTGACAATGGTTGAATATGCTGATTGTCATAAAGATCTGTGTGCATAGTAATATATTTGGATAAGGGGAGTGACTTGACAATCATAGTTGCTAGTATATTGCTGATTCCAAAGGTTTAAATTTTTCACCCTTTGGACATTGATGTCAAAGGGGGAGAATGATGTCGAATATTGGAGAGGTAAAGTATGTGTTGCCGTCAATGCCAAAGGGGGAGATTGTTGGCATGCTTGGCAAGTGAAGAAGAGTTGTTGACATTGATGTCAACAAGGTAAAGTGCATTGTCAAAGGGGGAGTTAGATGCTAATGGAGATAATTAGCATATTCATGACAATGTTAGTATTTGTTGGTTAGACTATTGGAGACAACTGAGAAGGTGTGGACATAATGTTCAAGTGGAATCTTTATACAAGTACAAGAACATATATGTTTCACATGGGAGTCATAATGGCAAAGTCTTTTGGCATGTGGTGTTTTGAGTTGATGAAGGTGCAATATGGTACGAGTTAACATGTTCATAAAGGATGGGTTCATGAAGAAGGTGAGTCTGATTTGAATGAGCTATAATGAAGAAGCATGTTTGAGTATTGGACTTGTGCATGATTGTTGTGCATAATATTCTTGTTTTTATTCATTGAGGAATATCAAAGGTCGGTCTTTACTTTCTATTATATGTGGGTGAGAGGTTTTTAAGTTTAAAAATAGTCATTCTTGAAATCGAACAGTTAACTACCTTGCTGTAAGTGGAGCAGTTGGTTATTGTTTTTATTTTTATGGATACGACTGTTTATTGAGAATGATGGATTTTGGAGAAAAGAGGATGACATCTTCAGTGCAGATGAAAAAGAGATATGCAAAGATGTATTGAAAAGAAGTGGACAAGATATTGGTGTGAAGAGCAATAAAAGATCTGTAATGTGCTTATTTGATATTTGTTGAGATTGCAGCAAAGATATCGTTAGATATGATAAAAGATGTGTTCTTAACAAGGAAAATACAACATATTTTATGAGGTTTTGAGTTGCTATGCATGGGAAAAGAAAGAGTCTAAATCTACAACAAAACATAGGTAGATTTCTGTATATGGAGAATCTGAAGATTGCATCATTGTATAAGGAAGGTAACTGTCTATGTTATCAGATATATCAGTTCTTACATGGTTCTTCAATCAATCTGAAAAGTGCTAAATATTGTATGACTTTAAAGATAGCGTTTACAAAAAGATGTGTTTGGAATCTTGTCTTGTTCATAGACAAGTGTTTATAACAGATTATAGAAGTTTGTGTTAGGGTTATGGTTGCAGATTTGATTGAGGGTGCAAAATGTTAACATAGACTTTGCAGACTTGATAGCCATTTTTTGTATTCCAACAATTGCATGCTTTCCAAGGCACAAAAAACTAAAAATTCTGAAGAGGCAAAAAATAGATTATAGATTCTGAGGCACAGATTCTGATGCACAAATAGAGGTAGGTTCAAGTACAGACTTCAAGAAATATGATGTACAAGCACAAATCCCAATTATATATTTTGCATAGACTCAAATTTTTTGGACGGAGACCTAGAAATCTTCGCAAAAAACCCACAAAATATGTAGGTTAAAATTTATTCCATCCAAAAAATCAGAGGATTTTTCAAAAACCCTAGCCGAATGAAAACACAGATATACAAATCACATAAAATTGGTGTCAACCCGAAGACAAAAGATCGCAGGTTTGAAGAAAGCCCTAGTTGTAGATAGAGTTTTAAAGCACCGAGCATAAACCCACAAAAAAATCTTAAAATAGATGTAGAGAAAATCTTGTTGCAGGTGTGAAGCCTTAGCCGATGTAGAATACCCAAGCCTTTGTAGAATCCAGAGGCCAAAAAAAATGTCTCGTGTAAGCAAAAATATTGAAAGCTTGTTGCGAACTTGACAAAAACTGCGTTTGTATAAAATGCGACTTTTTCTTGCGAACATAAATCGCTAGAAAAAAAATCACGGGCTTAGAACAACAAAAATAGTGACAACCACAAATCGAAAGAAAAAAATGAAATTGCGTTTTACTAGGTTGCATTTTCTATAGAAATCCCTGTCTGCACACAAAAACAACTCCAATACCTCGCCAAATGACGGGTTGCTTGCAGGTTAAAGAACATCCAAACAATGAACATACACCATAGAAGACGTGGGCAAAAAACCCTTCAAAGACATCAACGAAAATAATTCTAGAAAAATGCCAGAAAAAAAAGACCTTTGAAATACAAACTAACTTTGGAAATGAATTTAGAAAAATCCCAGGCACCAAAAATGTTTTTGGGAAAAATTGAAGCCCAATAATTTAAAAAAGAATTATAATTTTTTTGAATTTTTTTTAAATATTGCTCTGATACCATATATTGGTAAAATAAAATTGAATGAATAAATGAAATGATCATTTGAAGGATTACAAAGACGATGTTTCTATAATGAAACAATCATAAATTAGAAACTATCTAATATTTACATAAGTTACAATATTGACAATTAAATAATAAATAATAAAGATATTATTCTAATACTACTTAGATGGGGAACCCCTCTTTGCCCTTCCAATTGTGTTTTCTTACTAATCCCTACATGGTTGTTTGTAGGAGAATAAATAGATTAAATAAATTATTACTAATGTTTCTTGATGTATTGCCATTTTAATTCTATTGATGTTTGGTAGCTTCAGTCGGATAAACCTATGAGGCAATACTATTGTATATATATATATATATATATTTATTATATATGAGATATAATTTTTATATATATTCATTATATATCAGATATAAATTTATATATATCTAAAGTATTATTGTGTTAGAGAAATTAATATAATGACTATAGAAATACTATATATATATGTCATTATATTAATTAAAAGAGTATGTGTTAATGAATAGACATGTCCCATGAAGGGACATGTCTATCCATGTTTCATCCACAGTATAAATAAGAGAGATTGCTGCCTTTGAAAAATACATACAATTAGGAGTGCTATTACATTTGCAGTGATCCTCACAAAATCAACATGGTATCAGAGCCAGGCTACAAATGGAAGAGAGTAGTTTGTTGATGGTGAATGTGTGACTGTTTCAGAAAATACAGTCTCAGTACGGGGACCATATCTCACAAATACACCGTTGGATTTTGCTGAATTTTGGATATGTTGGTGATAAACAAATTTCGAAGAATCTCACTTGAGCGATTGGCGAGAAAGTGTCGGGTGCAAAAGTTATGATCGATTGTGTACAGGTCTATGTGAAATCCAGTGAGTGAAGTTGTGTTGCAGACTTTTGTCCACACCAAGTGCAAAGAATAAGGTCAAGTGAATTGTAGTAGATTTGTTAAGAAACAAACTTCAGCGATTATATATTGGAAACTATGAATAAAGTGACTTAATTAAAGAAAGAAAAAAAAACGTTGTTTAGTAAGAGGTTGAGGACGATGAATTTGCAAAGTATACACAGCGATTTCCATAATGATTAGTTAGACCTCGTAGCGGCTTTCATTAAAGAGACATTAATTTTTTATGATTGTGGTCAAGCATTAACAAAGAAGCACACATTCAAAGAAGGGTGTCTCTTTCTAGAAAGCAAGCTTTAATTATAGTGTCACCTCTCTTGGAGCAATCAAGTCATTTCACAAGAAGACATAAGCATTGATCAACGATGTAAGAGTGGGAATTTTACATTGTGGGGAGAATAATAACCAATGTTACATTCCCATTTGAACCATCCTTAGTGGGGAGATGATTCAAAGGGGAGATGTCTTTCAAATAATTTAAGGTGGTGTTTTCTAATTTGATGTTTCATTGAAGTAACTTGTGTCAAGGATGTTGATGCGCAAATAAGTATTTATTATCCTTGAGTATTACTTTATCTATTTGTATTTCTATACGTACTATAAGAGCTATTTGCCTTGATCTTTTCTGGGGATGCTCTTGCAGGAAAAAGAAGATTGATATTAGATTCAAAGGGAGTCTGACTCTTCTAAGGTAACTTTGGACGAGGAACTCAAAAGATTGAAATCAGATTCAGAGGGAGTCTAACAAGGTTATCTTAAGCAGTCTTGGATGAAAAGATCAACAAATTGATATCTGCTCAATGAGTTCTTCTCTGTGAGAGAAGTTCGAGGTGAAATCCCTTGTTTCCACCCTCTGCGCTAGTTTCTTGAAATCCCTTGTTTCCCCTGGGTCGATGGTTTTTAATTTGAAGAATTTGCAATACAACCATCATTGTTTTCTGGAATCTAAACCATTTTTATGCCGTTTCAGCGAATTGTACGGGCCTGTACGACCAGCTAGAGGCTCCTAATCACGTGTTGTTGATAGAAATCTGAATCTAGTTTGTTTTGGTAGCAGTTTCATGTAATTTCATCGGGTATTAATAAAGTTATAGTTGTTTTTCTGAAAACTGTTTGTAAACCCTGGTTATTGAGGGTTTGAACACTTAAAATGCTGTAAATCCTATTTTAACCAGTGGAAATTGATGAAGCTTGGTGAAATAGATATTTCGAAGGTGTTCTAGGTTCCTACAATACTACAAAGTTGTAGGAGCAGGGGAGTGAATTTGATGCACTTTTGGTGATGCCCTAGGTCAATTTTCTCATACATTAAGCCATTGAACTACATGGGAGTGAGGGTTTGTGGAAGAACACTTAATAAACTGTTGAAGTAGGTTGGGAATGTGGTAATAAGCCCCAGAGACAAGTCTGAGACATTGTCATAAGGATTTGAAACTTGAGAGTTGAAAGCCTTGTTACCTAGTTGCGCAAGCCTAATTAGGCCTAGTCGCAGCATTACCAATCAATTATTGAAGGTTTTGTTCCAAAACAACCCTATCTGCACTTTTGATATGTTAACAAGGGGCATAAAAGGTATCCTAAATGGTTATCATATTTTGAAGGTTGGTTATACCTTGGAAGATATGCTAGGAAAACTTGTTTTGAAGTACTACTAGGAAATTGAAGCCTAAACTAGAGAGATCCACCATTAGAGAGTTTGGAATTTGCATTGGAAGGTTGTGAGCACCTAATGTTGTGAAATATGGTATCAATAATGTGATGACCACCCTTGCTCTTCATTAGTTTCAGAGAGATTCTTCTTTTTTAGTGTTGGAGCCTTGAAATATAGTCATCCTATAGGAAAACGTCTTCCCTAAATGTGTGAGAAGAATTGGGCAATTTTCTATGTTTTTTCCATCTCTCTTTATGTGTTTGCTTTTCTAAGCAGGGAGTGAACACCTGGGTTGAACGCAGTTTTCCAGGGATGAACCTATTGCTTGCAAAAGGGGTGAACATGATCTAAAAGGGGTGAACCTGAATATGGAATTTGAAATGACATTTTTTGGAATGTTTTCGAATTGAAAATTGATCTAGAGGGCCTTTCTTTTTCCCTTCTTTCACCTTGGAATATGTAATCATGTTCTGTTATGTGAATTCAACTTATCGTTTCTTGTATTTGTATTCTTGAGTTGGAATGATTAGTACCTTGGAAAATTGAATGAGTTAGTGAACCTTCCTTGTGCTCATCCACTTGTGCAAGTGAATGTGAATGTGAATGAATTGATGTAATGTCTTTCCTTTTTAAGCGAATTGCATCTTCTTTCACTTTAGTCCTTGCTTTTGTTAGTATAGCTTATGAGTGACAAGTATAGGGTCAGGCCTTATCTCTCCTATTGATCCTCATCATGATGTCACTCACAATGGGTTAAAGTCTTCTGCTTGTGGTTTTCTGCATTGTTGTTATGTGTGATGACATCCTTGCTGTGTGAGATGATTGTGTTGCAATCAACACAGAGTTTGTTGGCTTTGATTTTATCCATTAATGCCAAGTTTAAGGCATAAAAGATCTGAAATGTAAAATTTGGATAGGTTTCCAAATTGTTGATGTTTGGTAGCTTCAGTCGGATAAACCTATGAGACAATACTATTGTGTGTGTGTATATATATATATATATGAGATATAATTTATATATATATATTCATTATATATGAGATATAAATTTATATATATCTAAAGTATTAATGTGTTAGAGAAATTAATATAATAAGACTATAGAAATACTATATATATGTCATTATGTTAAATAAAAGAGTATGTGTTAATGAATAGACATGTCCCATGAAGGGACATGTCTATCCATGTCTCATCCACAATATAAATAAGAGAGAGATTGCTGCCTTTGAAAAACACATACAATCAGGAGTGCTACGATCTTCACAAAATCAACATGGTATCAGAGCCAGGCTGCAAATGTAAGAGAGTAGTTTGTTGATGGTGAATGTGTGACTGTCTCAGAAAATACTGTCTCAGTACGGGGACCATATCTCACAAATACACCGTTGGATTTTGCTGCATTTTATTACGATAATAGATAGTTTCTAATTTTATCTCTCTTTCGTCTATTTCTAATGGTCACTCTTTTTGTAATGTTTCCATAAACTCCTTCTGTTCGTTATCGAAACCTTCTCTTTCACTCTACAAGAATGTTTCTATTTCCTCTCTCCTGTTCGTTATAGAAACATTCACTTGTATCTTGTATATATAGATCATTCATGATCGTTGTTTAAAAACACATTATTTTACGACAATATGGTATTAGAGCCAATACTTTATATTTTTTCGAAAAAATTTATAATTTCTTTCAAAATTATTTGCTCAAATTTTTTGAACTAATTTTCGGAGATAAAGTTCTGTTTATTCCCACATTGTGGGATCTGCTATTGCTCATGTCTAGGGTTTGTGAGTTCGGCCAGTTTCGGTCCTGTTTAGCCATGTTTTTTCCCTGCATACACGACTGTATGTTTCCTTGTTTATGTAGATGGGTTTTCAAATTTTTGTTTGAACGGGCTTTGCAGTTTTATTCGTGCCCTAGTTTGCACGAAAATTCCCTGCTACCATTTTCCTTGAGGCATCTAAAGGTTTTTAAAACCTTTTGCTGTTGGCTTACGACTCCAATCCAGCCCAGAATCTGCATTTTCTCTGCAAATCCGCCATTATTTTTTTGAGGTTTTTTGCAGTCAGGGCCGTTTTTGTTCGAAACCCTAATTTTTGGCTCGAAAATCTTTTTTGATTACAGATTCTTGGTGGGTTTTTCAAGAGCTCAACTGGGTTGTCATTTGATTTTGTTGGGTGCCTCGATTTTCGTGCCTCAATTTTCGAGCCAGCAGATCTAGATTCCGACACTATATTCCTTTTGGGTTTTTTGAGCTCTCTTTTGGGTGCTCTATTTTTTCTGGGTCTTCCAATTTTTTTGCCTCGACATACGTGCCTTCTTAGTTCTACACGTTTTTCACTGAAAATCGTGCCATGGCATCTTTGACAAATATTTTGCTCGAGGGAAATCAAAAGTTCAATGGTTGGAATTATAGCACGTGGAAGCAACGGATGCTAACCATCTTCGAATATCGCGACAGCGATGTGGTGGTTCTGGGTACTACTAAATGTCCAGATGCAGCTGGTTCTGACTAGGTTACATATGACCAACATAATCGGGAGGCAGTGATGCTTCTCAAGTTATCAGTAGTTGATGATCAACTCCCTCAGATTCCATCCAACAAAACAACTGCCGAGATCTGGGAGCACCTCAAAACTTTGCATGAGACTTCAGATAAAAGCAGGGCTTTCTTTCTCAAGAACACTCTGTTTTCTATTATCATTGATGAGCAGAAATTGCTCTAGGAACACTTGAATAGGATTCAGGAAATTTGTGATTAGTTGCTTGCCATTGGACGCAAGATGGAGGAAGAGGACATTGTGAATAACCCTCAAAAGTTTACCCAAGTTCTATGAGCATTTTATTGAGACTCTCAACATCACTTCTACTAGTGTTGATCTGAAGTTCATAGATCTTTGCACAGTTCTGCTTCAACAAGATCGATGGAAACATCAGTTCAGTAGCAGTTCCAGCTCCACCTCCATTGAGCAAGCCTTTGTTACTAAATCTTTTTAGAAGGATAAGGGCAAGTCTCATGCATAGCAGCAAAAGTCCTCTGCTCCAGCATTAGAAGACTCTAGGAAAAAGAACATTTAATGCAACTACTACCACAAGTATGGTCACATGAAGGTGGAATGTTGGAAACGTTTAGCTGCCCAAGCTAAGCAATCTGGTTCATAGCCCAAAGTGAACAGTGCAGAGCACACTGAGCAGACAAAATCTGCCTTTTACGCCTTCATGGCTAAAAGACCTGCAAATCATGTGAAGTTGTCTGCCTGGTACATTGATTCAGGTTCCTCTCATCATTTCACCCACCACAAAGACTGGTTCACTGACTACCAACCTTTCTTAGATTCAGTTATTTTTGGTGGAGGGGAAGAGTACACTGTTGTGGCAAATGCAACATTCAAATTCAGTTTGCTGGGAGGAATCTCATTTTCCTCGATGTGTACTATGTTCTAGGGATGGAACTCAATATACTCTCAGTCAGTCAGATGCTATGACATTCTCCACGGTTGGATATCACCTTCACTTCACATTAGTGCACCATCACTGATAGGGATACTCAGTTTGTTGTTGCACTTGGCCTTGAGGATCATGGTCTTTTTAGACTTGTTGATTCTGGTGATTCTTAGGACGTAGCTATGGCTGCTCGACCGTCTTTTGTTAGCTCACTTTGGCATGAATGATATGGACACTTAAATGTGCATTATCTCTCTCAGCTTGCTCCGGAAGAGCTTGTTCTTGGATTGCCAGAGATTCAGACTCAGCTTGGAGTTTGTGATGCATGTCAGGTTGGGAAGCAACATCGCACACCTTTTCCTATTGGCGATTCATGGCGCACTTCTCAGGTACTTCAGCTTGTTCATGCTGATATGTGTGACCCTATGGCTACTCCCTCTATTCTTGGGTCTAGGTATTTTCTGTTGTTTGTTGATGATTTTAGTAGAAAAATGTGGGTATATTTTCTTTAAAAGAAATCAGACGTGTTTACTATATTTCAGAAGTTTAAACCTCTAGTTGAAAAAGAGTCTGGGAAATCTATTATTGCTCTTAGGACAGATAATGGGGGGGGAATTTTGTTCTACTGAATTCTCTAGCTTCTGTGATATTCATGGCATCAAGCGCCAGTTAACCACACCCCACACACCACAATAGAACAGTGTAGTTGAATGTCGGAACAGAACAATCACCGAGATGGCTCGATCCATGCTCGAACACTGACATGTTCCAAAGAAGTTTTGGGCAGAAGCAGTTAATACTACAGTTTATCTTTTGAACTGGTCACCCATTGTGGCGGTCAAAGGTAAGACTCCGGGAGAGGCCTGGTCAAGTCACAAGCCCAAAATCAGTCACCTAAAGGTTTATCTCTTGCCTATGTTTAGATCCCTGATGCATCACACACCAAGTAGGATGCCAAGAGTCAGAAACTCATGCTTGCTGGATATAGTAGCCTTCACAAAGCCTACCGCCTGTTTGACACTACGACATCTCGTCTCTTGTATAGTCGTGATGTAGTCTTTGATGAGCAGAGAGGTCCATTCATGCTCGTCTCTCCTATTCTTGATCCATTAGATCAGTCTATGAAGGCTCATGATTTGGGAGTACGACTTCCATTAGGTTCACTTGATGGGAGAGCTCCAACAGTTCCAATTATACTAGTGATTCTTGTACAAACACCTCCAGCTTCTCCTGCAGGATCACACAGATTTGTAGATGCTTCACCTGAATTTGATCCAGATTCTTCTGATGAGGAACCTGATCGTCGAGCATCTCCTGATGCTAATGTTGGTCCTCCTCTCCAGCCTAAATGGTGGGTTAAAACACTTGTGGATCTTTGAGATGATGAGCTCATTGATGGGAGAACTGCTCCGAAAAAGAGCAAACCTACAGAATCAGTCAACTTTGCTCTCATGGCCAACATTCACAGTGTGTTGGAACCACAAACATACTCAGAGGCTAAAGGGATTCCAAAGTGGGAATAGGCAATGCAATCTGAACACTAGAGCCTACTAAAGAATAACACTTGGGTCCTTTATGATCTTCCGCTAGGGAAGAAACCCATTGGCTGCAAATGGGTCTATAAAATTAAATACAAGTCTGATGGTACTTCGGATAAGTACAAAGCTTGTTTATTTGCGAAGGGTTTTTCTCAGTGTCAGGGCATTGATTATGAGGAGACCTTTGCTCCTACAACAAAGATGAGCACTATCAAATTAGTCCTAGCCATGGTAGCACAGTTTGGCTAGAAGGTCCATCAGATGGATGTCAAGAGTGCTTTCCTGAATGGTGACCTACAGGAAGAGGTCTACATGATGTAGCCTCCTAGTTTCAAGGTTGCTGGTAAAGAACAATATGTTCTTAGACTGGTGAAAGCTCTCTATGGTTTGAAGCAGGCCCCTAGGGCATGGTACATGAAAATTGATAAGTACCTTAGTGATCAAGGCTTCCAGAGGAGTTCATCAGACTCAAATTTGTACATCAAGACTACTGATAGTGACATCATCCTTCTGGTTATTTATGTGGATGATCTGATCATCACTGACAGTTCGACATCTTTGATTTAGGGAATCAAACAGAGTTTATGCCAGTCTTTTGACATGATTGACCTTGGGCTCATGCATTATTGCGTAGGTGTTGAGGTTTGGCAATAGTCTACTGGTATATTCATTTCTCAATCCAAATATGCTAGAGCTTTGTTGGACAAATTCCGTATGCAAGATTGCAAACTTGCATCTTTGAAGTTATCAGCCAAGTCTGATTCTCCTCCCGTTGATGATACTTAATACAGGCAACTAGTAGGCAACCTCATCTACCTCTCTGCTACTAGACTTGATATCATCTTCGCAGTCAGCTACATCTCACGCTTTATGACAGCTCCCAAGGCTGATCATTGGATGGTAGCTAAGCGTGTGCTTTGTTATGTGAATGGCACTTGATTATGGACTCCTTTACTCTCAAAGTTCTCATCCTCGACTCAGTGGGTTCACATATTCAGATTGGGCAGGTTTTGTTGATGATTAAAAGTCAACTTTTGGATGTGTTTAGTTTGGGATCCAGTGCCGTCACATGGACCAGTAAGAAGCAACAGGGAGTTTCTCTCCTCCACAGAGGCTGAATACAGAGGAACAATAAAGGCCGGTTGTGAAGTTGTTTGGCTCCTTCAGATGCTTGGCGATATACAGATGTCACCAGCAGGCCTGACAACTCTGTTTGTTGATAACGAAGGCGTTATCAAGTTAGCACACAATCCGATCTTCCATGAAAGAACCAAGCATGTAGATGTCCATTGTCACTACATTTGACAGCTGGTTGAAGACAAGACTATACACTTGCAATATGTTCCTACAGAGGATCAGACTGCAGACATTCTCACCAAGCCTCTTGGTCCAGATAAGTTTGTCAAATTCAGAGGACAGCTTGGTGTAGTGGATAGATCAACCATTAAGGGAGGGTATTACGATAATAAATAGTTTGTATTATTGTCGTTTATTATTTAATGGTTAATCTATTTGTAATATTGTAAATATTAGAATGTTTCTAATATTTAGTTCATTGTCAGTTATAATAGAAAGTTTCTATTCTTCACGATTGATTCCTAAGGAAACATCGTCTATTCATTTGTTTATATTGATCTATTGATCTCTGTTAATATCAAGCAAGTATTTTACCAATTACTTTGTAATATGGTATCAGAGCAAATTCCTTGCCTCTTTGAAAATTTTTAATTTCTTTTTTGAAATTATTAGTTCAAGATTTTGAAAGCTTTTTTGCCCCAAGTGTGTTCAAAATTTACATTTTTTTTTCCTCACCCACCGTCTAGGTTTTTGGGATTTTTTGCAAATTCGCCATTTTTTACAAGCAATCTGCAATTTTTTCAAAGTTATTCCAGACGGCTAGGTTTTCTTTCGAAACTCTCTTTTTCTGTGCCGTCTCAAAATTTTGATTGCAGATTCTTGGTGGGTTTTTTTGAGAGCTCAACTGGGTTGTCGTCCATTTTTTTTTGAGTGCCTCAATTTTCGTGCCTCAATTTTCGAGCCAGTAGATCCAAAATCTCATAGCATATTCTTGGTGGGTTTTTGCAGATCTCAACTGGGTTTGTCTCGCTTTTTTCTAGGTGCATTGTTTTCTGTGCCTCAATTTTTGAGCTAGCGGATTCAGAATATGATAGTAGATTCTTTCTGGGTTTTTTGAGTTCTTCACTAGGTGTCTCTTCAAATTTTCTGGGTCTTCCGTTAATCTACCTTGAAGTTCATGTCCTTTTCTGATTTTTCAAGTTTTTTCTTTGAAAAACGTGCTATGACATCTCTCACTAGTCTTATGCTGGAAGGTAGTCAACGTTTCAACGGAAAGAACTACAACACTTGGAAGAAGCGCATGTTGATGATTTTCAATTACTGTCGCCTTGAGGAGCTTGTTCAAGGTACCGAGACTCGTCCGACCACAATCGATGCGACTCAAGACAAGTTTGATGAACGTAATCGTGAAGCGGTTATGCTCATTAAGCTTTTAGTTACTGATGATCAGCTGCCTCAAATCCCGTCTGGCAAGACAGCTGCAGAGATCTGGATAGTATTGAAGGATCTCCATGAGACATTAGATAAAAGCATAGCCTTCTTTCTGAAGACCTCTCTGATCAACCCGAGGCTGCCTTTTATGCTTTCTGAGGACATGCAATTTTTTTTTAAGATAGATTGACCATTAAGGGAGGGTATTACGATAATAGATAGTTTCTAATTTTATCTCTCCTTCGTCAATTTGAATGGTCCTCTTTTTGTAATGTTTCCATAAACTCCTTTTGTTCGTTATGGAAACTTTCTCTTTCACTCTACAAGAATGTTTCTATTTCCTCTCTCCTATTCATTCTTGAAACATTCTCTTGTATCTTGTATAGATAGATCATTCATGATCATTGTTTAATAACACATTCATTATTTTACCACACTACATTTTGGATATGTTGGTGATAAGCAAATTTTTAAGAATCTCACTGGAGCGATTGGCAAGAAAGTGTTGGGTTCAAAAGTTATGACCAACTATGTACGGGTCTATGTGAAATCTAGTGAGTGAAGTTGTGTTGCAGACTTTTGTCCACACCAAGTGCAAAGAATAAGGTCAAGTGAATTGTAGAAGATTTGTTAAGAAGCAAACTTCAACGATTATATATTGGAAACTATGACTTGATTAAAGAAAAAAAAAGCGGTGTTTAGTAAGAGGTTGAGGATGTTGAATTTGCATAGTATACACAACGATTTCCATAATGATTAGTTAGACCGTGTAGCGGCTTTCATTAAAGAGACATTAATTTGTTATGATCGTGGTCAAGCATTAACAAAGAAGCACTTATTCAAAGAAGGGTGTCTCTTTCTAGAAAGCATAGAGACATTAATTATAGAGTGTCACCTCTCTTGGAGCAATCAAGTCATTTTACAAGAAGACATAAGCATTATTCAACGATATAAGTGTGGGAATTTTACATTGTGGGGAGAATAATAACCAATGTTACATTCCCATTTGAACCATCCTTAGTGGGGAGATGATTCAAAGGGGAAATGTCTTTCAAATAATTTGAGAAGGTGTTTTTTGATTTGATGTATATGGACCTTCATTGAAGTAACATGTGTCAAGGATGTTGATGTGCAGATAAGTATTTATTATCCTTGAGTATTACTTTATCTATTTGTATTTCTATACGTACTATAAGAGTTATTTGCCTTGATCTTTTCCGGGGATGCTCTTGTAGGAAAAAGAAGATTGATATCAAATTCAGAGTGAGTCTGACTCTTCTGAGTTAACATTGGATGAGGAGCTCAAAAGATTGAAATCAAACTCAGAGGGACTCTAACAAGGTTATCTTAAGCAGTCTTGGATGAAAAGATCAATAGATTGATATTTTCTCAATGATTTCTTCTCTGTGAGAGAAGTTCGAGGTGAAATCCCTTGTTTCCACCCTCTGTGCTGAGGCATGGTGGATATCATGTTTTAATGGGCCTTTGTGTACATCATGAGGAAGTGACGTCTTCCAAATGATTATCACTTGTATTTGTTAAAGTTTTGAAAGTTGACTGTCTTACAATAACTTGATCTTCTATCATGATAGACATCTTATGATAGTTGAAACAGATCATGATAGATGATATCTTGCATGGTGGACTGAGTTCCTTAAACAGGCCATGATCTTCTATTGTGATAGACATCTTATGATGGCTGAAGCAGATCATGATAGATGAGAGGAATTTTCCTATGGTAAGTGCACATTAGCTATGGACATTTGTTGAGTACTCGGTGGACATCATGGGACTTGATGTTGGTAGGCCATTACTTTGAGCACTTGGTGAATATCATGCGACTTGATATTCTACAAGCCAATGCTCCCAATATCATGAGATGATATCTTTATAAACTTTTGAGTACTTGGTGGACATCATGAGACTTGATGTTGGTAGGCCATTACTCTGAGCACTTGGTGAATATCATGCGACTTGATATTTTGCAGGGCAATGCTCCCGATATCTTTTGAGTACTTCGCGGACATCATTAGACTTGATGTTGGTAGGCCAGTATTCTGAGTACATGGTGAATATCATGTGACTTGATATTCTGTGGCCATTACTCTTAATATCATGAGATGATATCTCTATAAACTTGATATTAAATTGAGGTAATATCTAACCATGTGTTTATCCTCCCTAGCTAAGAGGGAGTGTTGATGTTTGGCAGCTTCAGTCGGATAAACTTATGAGACAATACTATTGTATATATATATACATATACATATAAATTTATTATATATGAGATATAATTTATATATATATTCATTATATATGAGATATAAATTTATATATGTTGTCCTGCATTTTGTCACCACAAAATGTAGGTAACAGTATGAAACTTTTAAACCTAGTTTCGTATTTCTCTATGTTGATTAACTATTTAATTAGCCAATAATGATGGATCAGTTGATCTCCATTTGATTAGTGAATCCTTATGCTGAAGGTTTTCGTCAAGTCTTTCTCGTTTTTTCAGTTTGTCTTCCTATACTTGATTTTTGAATCCTTCGGCGTCCTTCGGCGTGTTTTTGAGTGTGTTTTTAGTTGCTTTTGGTCTTTTTGTTTCGTCCAATCTCTTGCTTTCAGTTTTCACTTCGATTCAATATAACGTAGGCATTAATCGGACCTTTCAATCAAAAGATATGGTCATTTAAGTGCCCAAAAAGTGGACTCTCCAAGCTCAACTACATATTTAAAAAAATAGATGTTATTTTCTATAGTTGAGTTGCACTTTTTGAAAAATATAACATTTAATCACTTTATGTTATGTTTTAAAGTTACTTTATCACTTAAATTTTTAACTTAAGTGAATAAAGTGCACTTTATGATATATTTTTAAATTGAGTTGTTTTTTAATTTTTCACTTAAGTGACTATATTACTTTATTGTTTTATATAAATGTTGAGTTTTATTTTATGTTTTTAATAACATATAAGCTAATATTACCTTTTAAGTGACATTATTCTCAACATTTTAAATAAACATGTGCTTAATTAAATCACTTAAGTTGTGTAAAGCAACTACATGTCAACAATCTCCTACTTTACATGTAAATGCATCTAGAGAGTCCTCTTTACATGTAAAGTCAAAAAATAAAACATGTAAATGCATCTAGAGAGTCCACTTTACATGTAAATGTCTTCAACATGTTTTTTACTTTACCTGCAAATGCCTCTAGAGAGTGCGTTTTATGCTTGGGATGCTTTTAAGTGTTTTGAAGCCAAAAAAATAAAACATGCATTTACATCTCTAGAGTGAGCTTTGTTTTAAAATATGTAAATGCAAGTTTTTGAACACATGTAATGGCACTTCTAGAGTGCGTTTTACATGTAATAGGCTTTTTCTTCCAAATGCATTCAAAATAAAACATGTAAATGCATCTCAAGAACCCGTTTTTGCTTGAGAAGTCATTTTTATGCCAAAAATGTGACGTGTTTGCACTTGGAGAGTGCTTTTTGGCTGGGAATGAACTTTCAAGGCAAAAAACATGAAAAATAACATATGTCATTGCATGTATAGGGTGCGTTTTGACTAGAAATGCATAAAGGAAGCCAAAGACATGTAAAACTTCACATGCGCATGCACATAGAGAGTGCATTTTGGCTGGGAATGGTCTTCCTTGGTCAACAACATGAGAAATAACTCATGTAAATGCATTTGTTAAACCCGTTTTTGCCTTGTATCATCTCATGCAAGCAAAACGTTGCATGCATATGCATATGGAGAATGCGTTTTGGTCTTAGGGCACCATTTCATCCAAAAACGTGACATGTAATAGCATGTTTTAAACCCATTTTTGCTTGTTAGGCTTATTTAAGACAAATGCAAGGATGTATTTCTAAGTTTTTCTATGCAAAAGAATCCATGCATTTACATTTCAAGAACCTGTTTTGCTTCCAAATGCATGTGTTCATGATTCAAGAACAAATTTTTTGCATTCTCAGCCCAAAATGATCAATGCAAATGCATCATTTGTATGCATTTCCATTAAAAACGCCCACCAAGTTTAAATCTTAGAAATGGTCAAAGATCTTTGAGTTGTTGGATGCAAATACATCTCTAGAATCCGTTTTTGGAGAAGACAAAGACATCTTAACTTCTCTTTCTCCCATTTTTGTCTCATTGAGCTCCAAGTAAGTATATGTATTTGATTTTGTTTTGGTTTTTCTCTTATTTTTCCTACAATGTTGCATTTTATAGCTCATTTGTTTCCATTTGTTCAAATGCAGCCCATGTATTATGCATTTTTGTGTTTAAATAAGTTAAAATCCTTCATTTTTCAATGCATAAAATCATCTTACACTCAAAAACGAAATTGCATGTGGAGATTGGTTTCAAGTTTTTAACATGTTTGGGTCAATAGCAAGAGGTATGTTTTGTGTTTTTCTTTCTTGTTTGCTTGCTTGTTTGTTGTTTGTTCTTGAAGAAAGATGCAGTCATTTCCTCAAGAATGCAAGTGCATCCATCCATGCTAATTCATTTTTCATTCACCAATACATGTAATTGCATTTCCTAAGTCCATTACATGTGAAAACATGTCATTTTCCATTACATGTAATCATTCTTCAAGAGCCCATTTTTGGTAAAAAGGTCACTCTTTAAATACCAAAATTACCATTTACATATTCTCATGTCTTTCCAACTTGAATTCTTAGCGACACAGACAAAGCCCCACATGTAACCCGCCTTCACAAGTCTGTTTTCACTCCTATTTGTCCATATACATGTGCCATTCTTTTCATTTCCAGCCAACGCGTGTTCTATGACTATCTAATGAATACTCTGAATACCTTGTTCTTCATAGATCCATCATTGCAAGCCAAAATCCTCTCATGGGTTCAATCTCTTGAGATGATGTTTTTACCCTCTTGAACTTCCATGTTGCAGCACAGGATATGTCAACACCTACCAAAGCTAAAGGAAGAATGAAATATCAGTATGATAAAGAACTGGTTCATTCTACAGCCTCACTTGTTTCATCATCTTTGGATTAAGTTACAGATACAAGAATTGGGAATATTGACATGACCAATTTCTTGCAAAGGCTTGAAAATCCTGCCAACAGGGAACTACGGCGCATCAAGAGGAGTAATACTCACTTGATTTCTACTTTTCCTATGGCTGCTCTGGAACTTGAATTTGTCTTTGAGTGTGCGGGTCATTTCAATCCCAAAGGCAAGACAGTCAAAGATGCAAATGGAAAGGTGATTTTCAGCCTAGATCCTGATTTTATTGAACAAATTTTCAGAATTCCTCCGAGTTCTGAATGTGCAGACTTGTCCAAGGACATATCCATACAGCTGTGGAATTAGAATAAGTCAGATTATCAGAGATATATGAATGACCAATGGCTGGTTAATAAGAGGTCAAATTTCTCTAGATGGCCAAAGACAATACACAGATCTGACTTCTCTCCAGAAGTTAATAATCTTGAGGGATTCTTTGTGGATGATTACAAGGTTGTGAAATCAGCAGGTACGGGGGCAATCAGAATTGAAGCCATTTCAAAGACTATGAAGATTTTAGATCTTTCTCTTATTCATGATTGTATTGCCAAATATAAGGCTTTCCTTGATAATTTCAAGGATTAATTCTGCTTTCTTCAAACTTTCTGTTTTAGTTTTTATGCTTTGTAGATTGGAGAAAATGAATTGCATGCAATGCAATTACATGTAAATTCGATTACATGTCTTTATGACATGTAGTCGATGAATTCTTCTCACCTAGTTAGACCGGGTCAAAGTGGTTGAGTTGCTCCCACTTTTTTCTCCTTTTTCTCATTTCTTTTCCTATAAAAGGAATGAGCCCTCATTGTAAATTCCATCTTTATTTTATGCAAGAGAGCTTTGCCAATCTTGTGCAAGCATAACTGTGATTGTGTAGTACTATTTTGGAGAAAAATAAATAGAAAGAAACAATTGGAGCTGAAGCTGTGACTGAGTGCAATTGTGGTGAATCAAATTGGAAGCTGTGACTACAATTTGGTTTTACTGTCTTTTTATTTATGTGATTCTTGTGTTTTGTTAATAGCAATTTGAAAATTAGAAACAATCGGAGCCGAAGCTGTGACTGGGAGCGATTGTGGTAATATAAAACTAGAAGCTATGACTGTAGGTTATATTACCATATTATTTTCATACACTTCGTTAGAATAGTTAGAAAATCTCTACTTTTGGAAGTCTGTGTGCCCCAATGGTAGAGATATTTCTTCTAGAATAGATAAACAGGTCTTAGAGCCAAGTCGGTACGCTTTTCAATCAGCATGTGAGTTGGTGTTGGTTTATTGGTATCATTGTTTCCAACTTTTAGATAGAAGTGTAGTTTAGAGATTAAAGCTTTGGCCATTACTTGTTCTTCGGGTAAGTGGATTCCTTCTTGAAAGATAAGAAGTAGGAATATTTGTAACATCCTATTTGATAATCTCTTAAATTCTTGCTTACCTTGAGTTGATCCAAGGAACGGTGAGAAGGGGGAGCCTTCCCTTTAAGGTAGGAGAGACATTGTCTCACACGCTGTGGCTGGTATCCCTATTTTGTAACTGGAGTTTTCCTCAAAACTGTTAGTTTCAAAATATCCATCTAACAATTTTTTGCGACTTTGCTGGGGATACGAATTCATTCGGAAGCCTCATGCTTTTGTTTGGAGTTTTATACCCTTTTTAATTTGTGTTTGAATTCTACAGGTTATCACATTGGAGATCTTTGCACAAGTTTATGCTTGGAAAAAAAAGGCTGGAAGTTCTTGAAGTTCTGCTGGATGAAGCTGGGCCCAACAAGCTCGTTTTGATTTGCTTATCAAAATCCCTTCTCTTTCCCGAACCACTAGTTTTCCTCCTTCCCGGAAGAAGACATCCATTCCTAGTGAGGATTCCCAGTTTTTCTGGAAACCATTAATTCCCACTATTGAACTTATTCCTGCTACCTATATACCAATTATTGTTAATATGGCTGTTGGCCCATGGGGAACCGCTTTTGGTTCTTTAAATCTTGCTATGCCATAGCATGCATTACCCCAAGGTTCGCATAAGAATTTTCTTAAATTCTACGGAGACAGGAAGCAACACCCTGATGAACATATCAAAGCATTTTACATTGCATGTGGAGTGTTTGGTGTGGAATATCAGGATGTTTCTGTAAGACTTTTTATTGAAACCTTGCAAGGTATCGCTACAGACTGGTTCTACAATTTGGCTACGGGGTCAATCACTAATTAGGACTCTTTGAAAACCAAGTTTGAAGAATGTTTCAAGCCTGCAAAAGATGAGCATGCTTTGCTTGCTCAACTAACTCAAATGTGGAAGGACACACAAGAGGGCATGCGGGAGTTTATCGCAAAATTCAATAAGTTGGGAAATCATATTCCAACTAATTCACAACGCACTGCCGAGAACCTCAAGTGTTTCTTCATCAACACTCAGCTTCCAGAAGTTAGTTTCTTGCTGGGAAGGGCTGTTCCTGCAACTCTAACTCAAGCACAAACTCTGGCAACAGAGATTGAAGATAACTTGATACTTGCAGGCAAGATTCAGAAAGATTCGAACCGGTTCAAGAACAATTCCTACATGGAATCTTCTTCATCAGGTTCTACTGATACATTGGTTTAGAAATTAGCAAATGAACTTCTTGCCCTTAAGAAGCAAGTCTCACAAGGATCATTTGCTGCTCCATACAAGGATATACCAAGGAGGCCATATCCTAATGCTGCAAATAACTATGCAGCCAAGAATCAGAACAAGCTTCCTCCTCCCCCGGAGAGGCTTGCACTTGAAGCACCACCAAGTAACTCAGCCACTAGTTACTATGAAGCCGATCTTGTTAGTGATACTCAAGAAGATTATTCTTTCGAGGATAACGTTGCTCAAAATCATGAAGATAATCAAGCAGATGGCGACTCTACTATTGGGTATGTTCAATACCATTATGAAGATCTTGAAATGAATTTTGCACAAGCATATGCGGTCATGACACGTTCATAGACCAAGCTGGCTTAACAAAAAGAAGCAGAAAAGAAACTGGATGCTCCTTAGATGCCTGTTACTATTGCAAAAAGAGGTGTACCATTGCCTACCTTACCAAATGAACGAGCAAAAAACCAAGTAAGTGCAAATCCTCCTCATTCTTCATCTAGTATTTCGAAGCCCAGTATGCCAAATACAAATACTAAACCTCAGTCTGAAATGTTTCCTTAGCAAGTTCATTCCAAACTTTTGATATTATAGATCATGCTAGGGAAACTAAAATTCATATGTCCGAGGTAGAATACCTACAAGCCTATCCAGATCAGTTGGATAGACTCACAAAATTTGTCAAAGAATCCCAACCTGCTCCGATTCATACTGCTGCCTCCGAGCCTAAAGCCATGCCCAATAATCTAGTCACTATACCATCCTTGGTTCCCGAAAAGATTGAACCTTTCTATCTTTCCCTATTGATAAATGGATACAAATTGAGTAATTATGTCATAGATTTTGGTGCATCTGATAATGTCATGCCAGCTAAAGTGGCAGACGCTTTGGGATTAACTTTGACAAAATTCTTCGGTAATTGCTAATCCATGGAGAATAAGAAAGTACCACTGAAAGGACAAATCAAAGATGCTCAATTTGCCTTTGCATCCTTCCCGGATAAAAAGATCAAAATGACTGTCTTGGTTGCTGATGTACCTGCTTCTTATGGTATGTTGCTTGGTTGCAATTTCTGTAAAGATGTGGGTGGCGAACTTAATATGGACAGACTAAAGCACGTATACCTGTCAAGGGTGTTATGCAGAAGTTGCATCCTGAAAGAGAAACAAAGTATGTGGTGGTCAAATCCAATGATCCTCATGCTCAAATTCTCTTTGAGTCAGCCGGAATGGGTAACTACTACCTCCATGCTGATGAAGTATCAGAATTTGCCAAAGATTGGACAGATTCTGAGAGTTCATCTTTACTGTCAGATTCTGATAGATTTGCTGATGCTAATGAAGTTCAAGAAGTGGTGGTTGTCCCTGATCAATCTCCTATGGACGTTGAAGAAAATGTTGTTTCTGAAGATGACTCTGCAGATTCTCTTGAGATTATTCTTACGGATTCTTCAGAAGCAAGTTCGAGTAGTTCAAATGAACTTTGGATCATGGAATTTGATGGAAGTTGTGCTTCTATGGGATCCAGTGCAGGAGTTATCATAATCTCACTAGAAGGGAAGATTTTTCTTTACTCTTTCAAGCTACAATTTGCCAATACTAATAACACGGCTGAGTATGAAGCCCTGATATTAGGATTGGAAATGGCTCGAGCAAATGGAATTAAAAATCTACATGTCAAGGGAGATGTTGAGCTGGTGGTTTGTCAAGTTAAAGGTCAGTATCAAGCCAAAAATGATTGACTTAGGCATTACCGAGACTTAGTTTGGGACTATGTCAATATTTTTGATGCTTTCAATATCTCAGTCATTCCCAGAGAACTGAATGATAGAGATGATTCGCTCACAATGTTAGCTACTTTGCTCATTCCTCACATTGATTTTGAGAATAGCAGGTATGAGGTACAATTGGTTTTCCGACCAAGTATCCCAGACAATAGTGAACATTGGCAGGTGTTTAATGATGATGATTAGATCATAAATTTCCTTGAATCCAGGGAAAATTTTAATGATCAATATTTTGAAGGTAGTAATAACTCGCCGGGCGATGTTGTTTGAGAAAAGGATCCTGATACTGGTCAAGACATTATTCACCTGAAGGGGAATAAGATTCCTAAGGGTCTTGTTTCTCTGGAAAAGTTGTTCGATCAGCATGATAGATATGTGAAAGAACAACAGAACACAAGGGCTAGTTCCTCTTCGAGACATTTTGAGAAATACAACATTGGGACTGAAGAAGATCCAAAACTGGTTAACATTGGTAACTAGTGCTCTGATGAAGACAAGGAGAAATTCATAACATTGCTCTGTGAGTACAAGGATGTTCTAGCTTTGTTCTAGCTTACTCCTACAAAGATCTGAAGTCTTTCCGTCCCAAGGAAATTCAACATGATATTCCTTTGAAGTTTGGCGCAATTCCTTTTCGTCAAAAGCAGAGGCATTATAATCCAAAGATCTCAAGAACCATTTTTGTTGAGATACAGAAGATGCTGGATGCAGGTATTATTTTTCCTATTCATCATTCATCATGGGTAGCAAATATAGTTCCTGTAAGAAAGAAGAATGGTGAAATCCGCATGTGTGGATTTCCGTAATTTGAATCAATTATCCCTCAAGGATAATTATCCATTACCCGTTATGGATCAAGTGTTGTAAGCTGTCACTGGATCAGAAATGCTATCTATGCTTGATGGTTTTTCTGGTTATAACCAAATTGAAGTTTGAGAGGATGATCAGTATAGGATTGCTTTCACTACCCCATGGGGTACTTTTGCATATTGTTGGATGCCCTTTGGTCTAATCAATGCAGGAGCAACTTTTCAGCGAGTGATGGATTTTGCTTTCAAAGGGTTAATTAATGAATGCATCGTTGTCTATCTGGATGATTTGACTGTTTTCTCCAAAGCACGTCAAGATCATTTCAGTTATCTCCGACAAGTCTTGGAAAGATGCAGACAACATGGTGTGTCTCTTAATACCAAAAAGTTAGTCTTTGGCTTAATGGAAGGTAAAGTGTTGGGACATATTGTGTCCAAGGAAGGTATCAAGATTGATCCAAAAAGAGTGCAATCTATTCAAGGCCTATCCTTACCATCAAATAAGATTGCAGTTCATTCTTTCTTCGGAAAGGTGAATTTCTTAAGAAGATTTGTGCTTGATTTTGCTGAAAAGACTCGTCATATTGTTGATATGATGAAAGGAAAGGATGCTTTTCACTGGAATCAAGAAGGAAAGACAACATTTGTAGAAATAAAGGATGCGATATCACATGCGCCAGTGCTTGTTTGTCCTGATTACACAAAGAGTTTCATCACGTATAGTTATGCTTTTGAGCATACTCTCTCTGCCATCCTAATGCAAAAAAATGATGAAGAGATTGAATCACCCATTTCATTTATGAGTTGTCCTTTGAAAGCTCATGAATTGAAGTATACTCATATGGAGAAGCATGCTTATGTTGTGGTCAAAGCAGTGAAGCATTTCAGGTTTTACATTCTGAATTCTCATGTCATAGCCTTGGTTCCAGATACTACTGTCAAGACCATTCTGACATAGCAAGATTTTGGTACCAAGAGAGGCAACTGGATTGCTAAAATTCAAGAATATGACATGGAGATTAGACCTACCAAATTGGTCTGAGGTAAGGGTCTTTGTCAGCTTATGGCTGAGAATGTACCATTACAAATAGAGAAAGAGAATTCTCAATCTCTTCCTACTGTTCTTTTTGTCAGCACTATAGATGACTGGTTTTCAAATATGCTCACTAGTTGAGTTACGGAGAATGCCCTTCTCATTTAACATATAAGGAGCGGAGGACTCTCAAGCTCAAAGCTTTTGGTTACATCTTGTGGGAAAATGGTCTTTACAAGCATGGAATGGACAAAACTTTACTCCGATGTGTTGACAAAAGCCAACAAGTACGAATTCTGGATTCCTTCCACAATCAAGCATGTGGAGGACATTTCTCGACACCTGTCACAGCACATAAAATTCTGAGGGCCCAATACTATTGGCCCACACTTTTTCAGGATGCTTATCAGTGAGTGAAGGAATGTGAACCGTGTCAGCAGTTTGTAGGGAGGCAAAAGCTTGCTGCTCTGCCTTTAAAGACAACAATGATTGAAGAACCATTTCAGCAATGGGGAATTGATTTTATTGGTACTATAAACCCATCCTCCAGCAAGGGTCATTCATACATCCTAGCAGCGACGAACTATTTCACCAAGTGGGTAGAAGCAATTCCTGTAAAGAACTTCACATCAGAAGTGATTTGTGACTTCTTGAAGCAGAACATCATCTCTCATTTTGGTGTTCCTAACAAGGTTGTTGCAGATAATGCAGCTTCTTTCTCATCCAAGGAAGTTACTTAGTTTTGTTACACTCATGGGATTACTCTAGCTCATGCTTCAGATTATTACCCACAAGGTAATGGTCAAGCTGAATCCAACAACAAGAATTTGGTGACTATTATAAAGAAGCTGGTGGAACCAAATCAGAGAACATGGCACAAAGCGTTGTTTGATGCTTTGTGGGCTGACATGATTACTCCAAAACGAGCAATTGGAATGTCACTATTTCAGTTGCTATACGGGATCAATGCTGAGATTCCAATAACTTTAGAGCTTCCCGCTCTTAAGTTGATGCGAGCCATCGAAGATGAAACTTATTCAGACTCAGTGGATAAGAGGATCATTTTTCTTCAGCAATTGGAGGAACAAAGAAAAGAAGTGGTGGATCGACTCGGTGCTCACCAGCAGCAAGTTAAGATCCTCTTTGATAAGAAAGCCAAATACAGAGAATTCCAAATTGGCGATCTTGTTCTGCTTTGGGATAAAAGGCGAGAACGGAAAGGATTGCATGGCAAGTTTGACTCTCTACGGCGAGGTCCTTTCAAAATTCATCAACTTGCAGGTGAAAAGAGTTTCTGGCTTGCATACCGAGATGGAACACCTATGCCATTGCCACACAGTGGGCAATATCTGAAACATTACTTCCAATGAATATCAGATAAGTACCCTTTGTACATAAGTTCTCTTTGTGTCGTAGAGTTTTCTTTAGTTTTTAGCTTTTTAGAGGCCGTCTGACTCTATTACCCAATGGAGTGGATAAAGGAACTTAGAGAACTGGATTCTATGTCACTATTTGTTTCCAAGAACAAACAAGTAACATTCCCCAGACAAAGCCAGCTGTTGTCCTGCATTTTGTCACCACAAAATGTAGGTAACAGTACAAAACTTTTGAACTTAGTTTCGTATTTCTCTATGTTGATTCACTATTTAACTAGCCAATAATGATCGATCAGATGATCTCAATTTGATTAGTGAATCCTTATGCTGAAGGTTTTCGTCAAGTCCTTTTTGTTTTTTCAGTTTGTCTTCCTTCGGCGTCCTTTGGTGTGTTTTTAGTTGTTTTTGGTCTTTTTGTTTTGTCCAATCTCTTGCTTTAGGTTTTCCCTTTGATTTGATCTATCGTAGGCGTTAATTGGACCTTTCAATCAAAAGATATGGTCATTTAAGTGCCTAAAAAGTGGACTCTCCAAGCTCAATTGCATATTTAAAAAAATAGATGTTATTTTCTATAGTTGAGTTGCACTTTTTGAAAAATATAACATTTAATCACTTTATGTTATGTTTTTAAGTTACTTTATCGCTTAAATTTTTAACTTAAGATCATAAAGTGCACTTTATGATCTTAAATTTTTAACTTGAGATCATAAAGTGCACTTTATGATATATTTTTAAGTTGAGTTGCTTTTTAGTTTTTCACTTAAGTGACTATATTACTTTATTGTTTTATTTAAATGTTGAGTTTTACTTTATGTTTTTAATAACATATAAGTTAATATCACCTTTTAAGTGACATTATTCTCAACATTTTAAATAAACATGTGCTTAGTTAAATCACTTAAGTTGTGTAAAGCAACTACATGTCAACAATCTCCTAGTTTACATGTAAATGCATCTAGAGAGTCCACTTTACATGTAAATGTCTTCAACATGTTGTTTACTTTACATGCAAATGCCTCTAGAGAGTGCGTTTTATGCTTGGGATGCTTTTAAGTGTTTTAAAGCCAAAAAAATAAAACATGCATTTGCATCTCTAGAGTGAGCTTTGTTTTAAAACATGTAAATGCAAGTTTTTTAACACATGTAATGGCACTTCTAGAGTGCATTTTACATGTAAAAGGCTTTTTCTTCCAAATGCATTCAAAATAAAACATGTAAATGCATCTCAAGAACCCGTTTTTGCTTGAGAAGTCATTTTTATGCCAAGAATGTGACATGCGCTTGCACTTGGAGAGTGCGTTTTGGCTGGGAATGAACTTTCAAGGCAAAAAACATGAAAAATAACATATGTCATTGCATGTATAGGGTGCGTTTTGACTGGAAATGCATAAAGGAAGCCAAAGACATGTAAAACGTCACATGCGCATGCACATAGAGAGTGCATTTTGGCTGGGAATGGTCTTCCTTGGTCAACAACATGAGAAATAACTCATGTAAATGCATTTGTTAAACCCGTTTTTGCCTTGTATCATCTCATGCAAGCAAGACGTTGCATGCATATGCATATGGAGAATGCGTTTTGGTCTTAGGGCACCATTTCATCCAAAAACGTGACATGTAATAGCATGTTTTAAACCCGTTTTTGCTTGCTAGGCTTATTTAAGACAAATGCATTCAAAAAATAGCACATGTTATTACATCTAGAGGCTGCGTTTTTACTCAATGATGTATTTCTAAGTTTTTCTATGCAAAAGAATCCATGCATTTACATCTCAAGAACCCGTTTTGCTTCCAAATGCATGTGTTCTTGATCCAAGAACAAATTTTTTGCATTCTCAGCCCAAAATGATCAATGCAAGTGCATCATTTGTATGCATTTCCATTAAAAACGCCCAGCAAGTTTGAATCTTAGAAATGGTCAAAGATCTTTGAGTTGTTGGATGCAAATACATCTCTAGAATCCGTTTTTGGAGAAGACAAAGACATCTTAACATCTCTTTCTCCCATTTTTGTCTCATTGAGCTCTAAGTAAGGGTATGTATTTGATTTTGTTTTGGTTTTTCTATTATTTTTCCTACAATGTTGCATTTTATAGCTCATTTGTTTCATTTGTTCAAATGCAGCCCATGTATTATGCATTTTTGTGTTTAAATAAGTTAGAATCCTTCATTTTTCAATGCATAAAATCATCTTACAGTCAAAAACAAAATTGCATGTGGAGATTGGTTTCAAGTTTTTAACATGTTTGGGTCAATAGCAAGAGGTATGTTTTGTGTTTTTCTTTCTTGTTTGCTTGCTTGTTTGTTGTTTGTTTTTGAAGAAAGATGAAGTCATTTGCTCAAGAATGCAAGTGCATTTATGTTAAGAGATAGCTTCATTCGTATTGTTATATATATATATATATATTATACAATGTTAATAATGAAGAGTTGTGATATTTATATTATATCATTATCATTATTATATTAATAATATAGTAATAATAATATTATAATGCAATGATATATATTATATTATTGTAGTTAATGTTAATTATGGTTATAGTAGACAATTATGGTTATTACCATAATTGTCATATTATTATATGGTCATGACTCTTCAAGACGTGACTATTCAAAATATATAAATATATATCTATGGCTGGTGAAAAGATCAATCACAATGGTAATCTATTTCACTACAGCACTCAGACATATTCTCTATAGGACGATCCAGATTTCACAACATGGTATCAGAGCCTAACCTATAAGAGAATCACACAGCCTTAATAATCACACAGCCTTGATAAATCACACAACCTCTTTGGTTTTGCAACAATTTCTGTAGGAATTCGCTTGCCTCAAACATTGAAGTCTTCGTCTGTTTCGGATATAACTAACTTGATCTCTAGATGAGAGTCTTGTTAAGCTGAGTTTTTTTTGAAATCAAACACAACTTCAATCAAGTGATTGTTCCAAGCTGAGATTTTTCCTAGCTTCTCAAGGTCTGAATTGTTCTAATAGCCGAAAAGTTTCTACTGTTAAGCGATTTTGACACAGCATATTTACAGGGATAGAGTTGGAAAAAGAGGAATAATACACCCATTTTAATATGGAGAGTTCTACATATGAAAAAAAGATGATAACATCCATGACAGATTTGATTGAGGTTGCATTTGGGGATGGACTGGAGCCACAGAACAGAGAACATGAAGATTGTAAAATAAATTATCCGACTCTAGATTTACTTGCAGATGTTGTAGAGGCATCATCGAGGACTGATAATTTTACTCCTGAGATGAGAACCGGATGTAGAAATGACAATGAAATAAAGTTTACCACTCTATTCAAGAGAAATATCGTTGGTAACGGAACTTCACACCCTAAACTTGGGCATAGCGAGGAGTGCATTGCAGACAGCAAGCGTGCCAGGCATAGCGAGGAGAGCCTTGCAGACAGCAAGCGTGTCAGCTCAGACACCTCATTTACTACAGGGAAATCTCCATGTCAAAATAAAGACATGGATATTGAGAAAGGAGATCCAGAAACAGATATTGAAAGCCAGGAAAAGCAAATTGTAGACCCCGTACATGTGAGTTTGTCTGCTCCTGTTGTGAAGATATTTTGTGGTCGCACTCAGATGCTTCCATTACGCTTTCGTGACTCTTTAATTGAACCATTGAAGAAAATACAAACACCACGTGCTCTTACATTTAGATACTAATTCGCAGAGGTTTGTTTTTGAAATATTTAGTAACTAATTCGCAGTATTATACTTTCGTCTCTGAACTTTGAGGGCATCCTGGTTCGGGAGAGTACCCACACAATGTTCCCGACATTCAAGGCTGGCGGCTCTAATCATTTCCGCCACACCCAGATTTCGTGTAGTGAGCACTATTCTGCTCCGCTTCGGAATGTCTGCTAGGCGTTTTGGTTTTATTTCTCTCTTGTAAAGTTGCCTCCTGTATTAGGACGAATGGTCTATTGGCACCTGACTATGGCTGTTATAGATCGTGGCAGATTATGGTGCTTGTATTGTCTAATCCATCTGTGAGAGTGCCATATGCATGCTATTGATTCATGTTCAGATTGTCGGTTTTGGGTTTTAGATTGTAAGCCTCATCATTGAATTTCTGCTAAATCGTATTCAAATTCTCAATTCTATGTTTGATTATAAGCTTCTGTCAGTCATGTCTTAAATGCAAAGCTTAGGTTATAAGAATGCCCTTGGATATACGCCAGTTGTCGTTGGTGTCATGATCCATGGATTACATGTTCGTCAATAATATCTTGGATTACATATACTCTTTGTGAGAACTAACTCAGTTTTCTGGATGCTAAAGCCTGATATCACAACCATGTGCACCCAAAAATAGAATTCCACCTACCCGGTCGGATCCCTATTCAAAGCTTTGTTCTTTCCAGAATCTTAGAATTTTCCTATTTTATTGTCATAAGGGGTTTTTATTGGGGAGTCTAAATATGGCATCAAACCTAGTATTTGTCAAAAATCCGATTCAAGAGAACCTATTTTTTGCGAGATTTCTGTTAGAAAGGGATGGAGCAACTAGAATCTGGGAGAAATCTGTCCCAAAAGGGCGGAAACTATATTGATAGTTGTTGATAGATGCAAATAGGGCATCTATCCAAGTATTTAGGAGAATTTTGAAATCTGATACAAAAGGGTGGGGGATGCATTATTTATTAGATTTTTTTAGAAACGGGGTTGGAAAAACCTAGTTTTATATTTCCAGTTCTTGATCCTAATAGGTCTATAATTTATCTGAAATTGTATGTGATTAAGAAATTGTACATTTGTCCAATGGATTAGTGTTGGTAGCGTCATTCTCTTCTTGTTCCATCTCTATTATTATGTATTCCCCAAATGATATTTTAGCAGTGAGGAAGATATCAGGTTATCAAGCCCCTAGTATCTGGAAGCAATCTGTCAAGAAGCAATGAAGATTGAATGTCTGTTTGTTAAACTCCATAGATGCAATGTAATGTGACTGAAGAATCTTTGTTCAGGTTGTGTAAGTTATTATATGAGAGTTTTCATAATATGATTACAATCACAAGGATGTGAAAGAATTTGGCAAGATGTATTAACTTAAGTATGAAAAGAAGTTGGCGCATCTTCAATTCTTGTGAGATATATTAATATCAAGGATGATGGGTACGAGTATCATATTAATGGGCTCACCTTACGGAAGAAAATACTTGAAATTTTATAAAGATAAGTAATTCATGTTTTATTTGAATTTGCAGTTTGTAATTCATTAAATAAATGTTGTATGCTTCTATCATTTTTTATGCTTGAGATAGTTTAGCCTTATGAACTATTCATAGTCTATCTCTGACATATGCTTCAGGATGAAAACATGTGAATTCCAGATTCAAAGGGAGATTGACATTTTCAGGAAGGTCAAGAATTTGATGAGCTTGAGTTTCAAAGGGAACATATGATTCAATCAACTTATTCGATCATATTGATTGAGAGGGAGATCACTATTGAAACAATTTTGAGGTTATAGAAGTGGAAACACGTGGATAGAATCACATGGATAGAATCTCCGATTGAAGTAATTCATACATCTCGAGACTACAGTTCATTAAGATGAACATCATACTAGAGGTCCTTATTATCTTCCCTCAAGTCCAAGAGGGAGTGTTAATGTTATGGCCTTGAAAAAGATCAAAATGCATCCTATGCTAATCTATAGCCTTATGGAAACCCAGTATGAGATATAGATTCTCTTAGGAAGAAAAGTATGAAGTCACATCCTGCAGTGACATTGAGCTGAGTATATAAAAAGGGTATGCCTCCATGACAGGAGAAGTTAAAAGATTTGCATTAGTGACATTTGAGGATCTTGATTCAGAGGGAGTAGACCATGTTTTGTTGGTTCTTTAGTAATCAAGAAATTATAGCAGACAATTATGGTTATTACCATGTGAGAAGGTTATATGTCAGAAAAAGAAGCTAGAAAATCAAATTAAGTTGGCACCCCAGGATCTTGGTCATACAAATTCAGAGGGAGTATAACATGTCAAGATGGTGTATACTTTGAATTCACCAAGACTATGAGATCGTGCATACAATTGTAATTCAGTGGAGGTACATCCTCACTTAAGAACAAACAACCGATACTCTTACCAAGCGTCTTGCTAGAAAGAAGATTGTGTACCTTTAGATAACCTTGGTATGTTGAGGAATAAAGCCTTATTAGGTGAAAAGAAGGTATCCTGAACGCTATGTTATTACTTGTTGTGCTTTAACTATATCGTGGTTAGACAAGATTAAGTTATTGGTTTCAAACTGTCATGATGTGCTATGTTCATGGCTAGACAACATTGAGTTGTTTTTAAATTGTCATAACTGAGAGTTTGATTTCCACTCTTTGGATGAACCAAAGTGGATCCACCCTTTGAGAAGAGTCAAAGTGACTCTATGGGTTTTTTATTCATGAATAAATATAAAAAATGTGTATATTGCAATATTGTGTAAAATGATCATTAGTGTGTGGGTTAACATTTCAAGGTGACGATCTTGTAAATGGTTAACCAAAGTGTCAAGATAGACTACTTAATTGTGTGTCCCGATTGTGCGGAGATCTTGACTCTTGTTATTACTAGATGTGTAATAACGAAACCATATCATGATAGACTACTTAATTGTGTGTCCCGACTGTGCGGAGATCATGATATTCAAGTCTATTTTCATGACGAGACTACATTAACTTGTGCGTCCCGAAATGGCGGATGTCATGATAGACTTTTGATATTTAATACTCACTCGCTAAGAGGGAGTGTTAAGAGATAGCTTCATTCGTATTGTTATATATATATATATATTATACAATGTTAATAATGAAGAGTTGTGATATTTATATTATATCATTATCATTATTATATTAATAATATAGTAATAATAATATTATAATGCAATGATATATATTATATTATTGTAGTTGATGTTAATTATGGTTATAGTAGACAATTATGGTTATTACCATAATTGTCATATTATTATATGGTCATGACTCTTCAAGACGTGACTATTCAAAAGATATAAATATATATCTATGGCTGGTGAAAAGATCAATCACAATGGTAATCTATTTCACTACAGCACTCAGACATATTCTCTATAGGACGATCCAGATTTCACAACAATTTATCCATGCTAATTCATTTTTCATTCACCAATACATGTAATTGCATTTCCTAAGTCCATTACATGTGAAAACATGTCATTTTCCATTACATGTAATCATCCTTCAAGAGTCCGTTTGTGGTGAAAAGGTCACTCTTTAAATACCAAAATTACCATTTACATATTCTCATGTCTTTCCAACTTGCATTCTTGGCCACACAAACAAAGCCCCACATATAACCCGCCTTCACAAGTCTGTTTTCACTCCTATTTGTCCATATACATGTGCCAATCTTTTCATTTCCAGCGAACATGTGTGTTCAATGAGTATCTAATCAATACTCTGAATACCTTGTTCTTCATAGATCCATCATTGCAAGCCAAAATTCTCTCATGGGTTCAATCTCTTCAAATGATTTACATTTACCCTTTGGAACTTCCATGTTGCAACACAAGATATGTCAACACCTACCAAAGCTAAAGGAAAAATGAAATATCAGTATGATAAAGAGCTGGCTCATTCTACACCCTCACTCGTTTCATCATCTTTGGATCAAGTTACAGATACAAGAATTGGGAATATTGACATGACCAATTTCTTGCAAAGGCTTGAAGATCTTGCCAACAGGGAACTACAGTGCATCAAGAGGAGTAATATTCACTTGATTTCTACTTTTCCTATGGTTGTTTTGGAACATGAATTTGTCTTTGAGTGTGTGCGTCATTTCAATCCCAAAGGCAAGACAGTCAAAGATGCAAATGGAAAGGTGATTTTCAGCCTAGATCTTGATGTTATTGAACAAATTTTCAGAATTCCTCCGAGTTCTGAATGTGCAGACTTGTCCAAGGACATATCCATACAGCTGTGGAATCAGAATAAGTCAGATTATCAGAGATACATTAATGACCAATGATTGGTTAGTAAGAGGTCAAATTTCTCTAGATGGCCAAAGACAATACACAGATCTGACTTCTCTCCAGAAGTTAATAATCTCGAGGGATTCTCTTGTGGATGATTACAAGGTTGTGAAATCAGCAGGTACAGGTGCAATCAGAATTGAAGCCATTTCAGAGACTATGAAGATTTTCAGATTTTTTTCTTATTCATGATTGTATTGCCAAATATAAGACTTTCCTTGATAATTTCAAGGATTAATTCTCCTTTCTTCAAGCTTTCTATTTTAGTTTTCATGCTTTGTAGATTGGAGAAGATGAATTGCATGCAATGCAATTACATGTCCTTATAACATGTAATCCAATAATTCTTCTCACCTAGTTAGACTGGGTGAAAGTGGTTGAGTTGCTCCCACTTTTTCCTCCTTTTACTCATTTATTTTCCTATAAAAGGAATGAACCCTCATTGTAAAGTCCATCTTTATTTTATGCAAGAGAGTTCTGCCAAACTTGTGCAAGCATAATTGCGATTGTGTAGTACTATTTTGGAGAAAAATAAATAGAAAGAAACAATTGGAGCTGAAGCTGTGACTGAGTGCAATTGTGGTGAATCAAATTGGAAGCTTTGACTGCAATTTGGTTTTACTGTCTTTTTATTTATGTGATTCTTGTGTTTTGTTAATAGCAATTTGAAAATTAGAAACAATCGGAGCCAAAGCTGTGACTGGGAGCGATTGTGGTAATATAAAACTAGAAGCTGTGATTGTAGGTTATATTACCATTTTATTTTCATACACTTATTTAGAATAGTTAGAAAATCTCTACTTTTGGAAGTTTGTGTGCCTCAATGGTAGAGATATTTCTTATAGAATAGATAAACAAGTCTTAGAGCCAAGCCGGTATGCTTTTCAATCAGCTTGTGAGTTGGTGTTGGTTCATCGGTATCACTGTTTCCAACTTTTAGATAGAAGTGTAGTTTAGAGATTAAAGCTTTGCCCATTACTCGTTCTTCAGGTAAGTGGATTTCTTCTTGAAAGATAAGAAGAAGAAATATTTGTAACATCCTATTTGATAATCTCTTAACTTCTTGCTTACCTTGAGCTGATCCAAGGAACGGTGAGAAGGGGGAGCCTTCCCTTTAAGGTAGGAGAGACATTGTCTCACACGCTGTGGCTGGTATCCCTATTTTGTAACTGGATTTTTTCTCAAAACTGTCAGTTGCAAAATATCCATCCAACAATATATATCTAAAGTATTATTGTGTTGGAGAAATTAATATAATAAAACTATAGAAATACTATATATATATATATATGTCATTATATTAATTAAAAGAGTATGTGTTAATGAATAAACATGTCCCATGAAGGGACATGTCAATCCATGTCTCATCCACAATATAAATAAGAGAGAGATTGCTGCCTTTGAAAAACACATACAATTAGGAGTGCTCTTTCATTTGCAGTGATCGTCACAAAATCAACACAAATAATGACTAACATTCTAAGAAAGTTTGTACGAGATCCAATTATCTTCTTATGGCATATTTTCAAATATGTTAGTGATCATGAAACTTCCTTGGCAATTGTCAGATGACAAATTGTATTAACGTATATGATTTTTTGAGTACTTATATTGAATCAGTACCTTTCTTGCCATTGCAAAATAATTTGACCTTTTTATTCTGTTCTGATTATTTTTATTAGTAACATGAAGTATGAATCATTACTTAGATCTCTTCATTATCAGATGACAATTACATTGGTGTTTGTACTTTTGTTAAGATTTTGTATGCTGCCAGGAGCCACTTTTGCCATCGCACAATGATTGAACATCCTGATCATATTTAGTGGTTTACTTATAATATGATGAGTATCAGATGACAAATGTGTTGGTGAGAGTGCTTTTGTTGATTTTCTGTATGCAGTCAGGATGCTTTTCACCATTGCAAAATAAGTTTTTTGTCTTGTTTACAGCTATGGCGATGATTAATCACTTAATCATTCTGTGGATATAATTCACTTAGTTTCTTGCTCTTATGTTTGTGTAGGTTGCAATTGTTGTGGCACATGAGTTAGCTCACCAATGGTTTGGGAATCTGGTTACAATGGAGTGGTGGACTCACCTATGGCTTAATGAAGGCTTTGCAACTTGGGTCATCATCTATACTCCTTATTTGGGTTCGATACATATGATTTTTTTAGTGTCAACACTGTAATGCTGACTTCTATGATGAACTTTGTTCATCTGCTAGAATTAAGTTATTCTGTGGATATGCTATAGAGGAATATGTAAAACTACCCAATATCTTTTGAGACATATATGCTGGCATTGCAGGTTAGTTATTTGGCAGCAGATCACTTATTTCCAGAATGGAAAATTTGGACACAATTTACTGACCAAACAATGGATGCTTTCAGATTGGATGGGCTTGTTGAGTCTCATCCCATTGAGGTGAAATGATTGTCTGAAAATATAAACACTTCCTGTTCTTTATTTGGTTGAAAAAGCATCTTCATTTAAAGTGGGGTTGTCAAATCAGTTTAGTTCTTTGTTTATTCTTGGTCATTGATATTTGTTATAGTTGGGTGTGTGCTGTGCTTGTAAAATGGATGAAAATTCATTGCTATATAATTATTTGATGCTAAATGTTTGATTTTAACTTTAAACCTTCCAAGAGCATCGTCTGTGAATTCTTTGTAAATTGCCTTTTGTTTTTGTATTCTAATTGTAGTTATAATTATCTGTAATATGTTATTGGTTATCTTTTATGTTTTTTCAAAGAAGCAACTTTCTTTACCTGTGGGTGGAAAACATATGTTTGTTGTTGTCAACATTCTTAGGTTTGAATGTTTTTTCAGGTGGAAGTTCACCATGCCAGACAAATTGATGAAATATTTGATTCTATAAGCTATTTAAAAGGAGCTTCTCTTATCCGCATGCTTGAGAGCTACTTAGGAGCCCAGTGTTTCCAGGTAGGAGATTGAATTTGTTTCTGATATTGGAAGTCTAGAGAAACGTAAATTTGGTTATTCCAGTTTTAAATTTGACATAGAATATGCCAACATATATCCCTGGATATTCCTTTTTGGATGTTTTTTCTTATGGTAATAAGCAATAGGAAGTCAGTATTAAAATATCAAGTCATTACCTGGAGATGTGTGGAGGGTGGGAAATATAATACAGGTGTACAATCTTTTGTATTTCTCATCCAGAGAAAAAAGTTCTCTTGTATATTGTCTTTAATATGTGCTTTGAGTTATAGTTATAGTTTTTGTTGGATTTAGCACACAGTTTTAGTCATCTCAAGATGAACTAAATGAGGAGTGATTACATTAATGGTTTTTTTTTCCTTATCTATAGTGGTTATAAATTTATGGTTACGAGGCAAGGAGATGAACTTGCATGTCAAAGCATTTTTTAATTACTGAGAAAGTATATTCACCACTTTGGACTTTTCACCCTTTACCTTCTTTCCCCATTGGCAAAGCTTTGGAGCATGTGATGGCTTACAAGCTTAGTTGTAGGGTACGTAGGAAAGGACCCCCACGCTCGGACTGGGTTTGGGACACCTGGGGGTACACTTGGGTGCACCTAGGGTATGCCCCAAGCGCACCCAGGTGTACCCCTGGGCTGTGTCACAGGGTTCACCAATTTTTTTTATGAAATTTGAACCAATAAAACTAAAAAATCTAAATCGCCCTAAGTTCATATGAAACAAGGCTAGGGCTTTTTTTGGCCGTCTACTATACATTGTGGAGGAAGAGCTGAGGATCCTAGGCAGAAACTTTTCTAAATAAAATCAGCTGGATGAGTCATGCCATGCTGGAACACAGGATTTTATCCCCACAGACCTGATGAAAATGATTACAGACGATGCCATGATTGTAGGGTATGATTGAACCGCAAGGAGCCTGTTGGCGTAATACAGTTTTTTAGTTTTCTAAACTGCATTTGTGAACGGTTATTACTGTTTGCAGTTTTGTCCTTTTGTAGTGCCTATTAAAATTCTTTGTCTTGAATCATTACAACATCATCTTCTACTGTCTTCCTTTAATATTTGGTATCAGAGCATACTAAAAATCCTATGCTTGTTAGATGTGTGTAGTCAAATGCTGCTTCAACTACATATCAAGTTCATGGTCTTTGATGTCTCTATGATCAGCGTTGAATATCATTATTGATTAGCGTTTAAGTTGGAGATGCTGTGAGGAGTCCAAATGGTGGTCTATCCATAAGAACAGATGATATCCTTGTAACACTGTCTAATGCCAGAGACCTTTCTCAGCCTGTGAGTTCCTCCTTGGCAATTGTCTGGTACTGTTGCTTAATGTTATGGGATATATTCATATCCTTCTATTCTGAATACCTTGATCATCAAGTTGTGTTCTGCTTCTGTTCTATTGTGTCAATATGCATCGCTTCTTTCTTCGTCATCCATCGCTTTGCTGTTTGCTATTGTGTAAACAAAAATAATATATTTCTTGGTGACGATAATGTTGTGAAGCCGTAGAATATATTTATTTCCTGGTGGCAAGAATGGTGTGAAGGCGTTTTAAGGTATGGCACTAATTTTTGTAGTTTCTTCCACTCATTTTATTCTTCAATTGTTGATTGGTGAGATCTTGTTGGTGCCAAGTGATCCATAGCATATCACATTGTGTGGATAAGATTAACAGTGTTTTATATGAGAAGAACAAAACTAGTACATTGTTATAGCATGGTTAGAAGCAAATATTGGGCAGTATTAGGTCTGCATGGACGAGGGGGTATGTCTGATGATGGTGGTTGGAGAAGGAAGTTAGAGTTTCGTTTTTAGCCTGTTAGCGGACTAATTGAAGACACTGCTATCTCTTTCTGACAGTTATCCAAGGTGGCATGAGATTTGAGAATGTCAAGTAATGAAAGAACAGTGGAAACACATTTTTGAAGGTATGTGTGAATTTGGTATGCACAAAATACTAATTTATGTATCTATTAAGGAGGTATAAGGATGCAAAATTTTAAAGTTATTTGGATTTCTTTTTTTGGAGTAATAAGGTTGTTTAAATGGAGAAATTAACTACTATTGTGAAATTTGAAGGTTATGAATTTCACACATGGCAAATTAAAATACAGTTGCTTTTAATTGAGAAAGATTTGTGGGGCATTGTGAGTGGAATTGTTAAAAAGCCAGTAGATGCAGATGAAGCAACAAAATAAATGGCTAAAGATCGTAAGCCCATGACATTGATTGGTCTTGGTTTATTAGATGCATATTTGCATCACATTGATCTGATGAAGACATCGAAGGAAATATGGGATGGCCTTAACATTTTATTTGGTTCACACTTCACAGGCTTCAAGTGCTAAAATGTCCATAAAACAAAAATTGTTTGGGTTGAAGATGAAAGGAGATAATATTGCTCAACATATAAGCACATTTTGTTCTCACCTTAATCAACTCGCAGGTGTAAACTCTAAAGTCGATGATGATGATGCAAAGGCAATCTTACTAAGTAGTATGCCTTCAAGTTTTGATCATATTGTTTTTACATTGAACAAAATGAATCCTAGTTTGGAAACTGTAGTTTCTTCTCTAATTGGTGAAGGAAGTAGAGTTGATAGACTCATTTAATTGTTGAAGAAAGTGCTTTGCTTGCTAAGAAAAAGTATAACATTTCAACAAGGAAATAATTCAAATGTTATTATTGTCAGAAAATTGTACATGTGCAGATGAATTGTATTTAGTGGGCCAAAGATCTCATTGATTGGAAGTTGAAGAAAAATACAACTTTCACTATGACTAAAGGTGAAACACACTTTTGTGGTTTTATGGTATATACAAATGACTCATCTGATAATGACAACTCACCTCTCAATGCAAACATTGATGAAAGATTGTGCTTTAGAGAGTAGCGAAGACAATATATCAAAGATTGGAGGCCATAGATTAAAATATCACAGATATATCAGTGATAAAACCTTTTATCACGATAAGTTTGAGTAGGCGATAAAATACACAACTTTATCATCGAACTTATTAGTAATAAATTGGCGATGTTGTTTAAATATCGGCCACAGTCCGCTAATAGGGACTGCCGGCCCAAATGAAGTTCATTTTATATTTTTAAAGTTGTCAAGTGCTTTTGGGGGAGAAAAATGGGTTTGAAGGAGAAGAAAGGTGATTTGCAGGGTTTTAGAGCAATTTGTGGTGGATTTGAAGAGGTTTTTGAAGCAAAATCGGATTCACAGGTAAGTTTTCAAATTTCTTTTTTTTTTAATCATTTTGTCTTGTCTTTGTTGCATCTAAGTGTATAGAAACTCTATAATAGCATTTCCACTATACTTTAATTGTTTTAGATCGTAATGAGCAAGATTTAACACCAATTTTTAGCAATTGTGTCCGAATTGGACATGTATTAGAATGTAAGGGGCAAGCTATTCTCTTTAGACATGGAAAAGAGAGGAAGAAACACTCAAACCCCGGTTACAATATTTGGATATTTGGAGACTTTCACATGCATGATAAGTAGATAAAAACTAAGTTAATAAAATATGTTTTCACCTTGCTTTCTAACTCTTTAATATTTTATTTTGCAGATGCTTGGTGGTGAAATTGGGGTGGAAATGCCCCAAATCTGCAAAGACTTGCCCTCCGAAAATCTTATGCTAGCCTTGTAGTTCATCTAGTTGTGAGCGCAATTGGAGATTGTTCAAGGCCATTCACACGAATAAGAGGAACAAGTTAGCACAAAAACACCTCAAGGACCTTGTCTTTGTGCAATAGAACCTTCGGTTGTGCGTAAGAAGGGTAGAGGAAACACCAACTGGTCAACTTGATTTGGATGACACAGATCCTTATTGTGATTGGACATCACAAGGGCAACCTCCATTGTTTACAGAGGATGAGATCTACGATTTGGAGAGGCAGGCTATGGAGGAGGGTGGATTTGCAGTGGGATTGGATGACATTCAAGAGGATGAGGATGATGAGGAGTCATTCTCAGTGTCAGCACCATCTACATCCAAGATGGAGGTCGAGTCACAACCAGTTGTGTAAAGGGAGCAGGCACAACCACAACGGACTTCTAGGGCTAGACCCCCTACCATTCCAATAGTTTTTACTAGAGCTGCTAGGAAGGGGAAGAGGAAGATGTAGACCATTTTGATGTTGTACTTGTATTTACTTATAGTTTTACAAAAACAATTTGCTATTTTTAGTTTTCTTTAGAGTTCAGACTATCAGGGTATGGCTACCAGCCATCAACATTCCACATGAGGATGCAATTTTGTACCCTACTTGCATTTAAATATATGTAGACTCAGCTTGTTTGTTTTGTTTACTCATTTATTGACTCATTAGATGCATCTCCTTGTTGAATTTTGCAAAAAAAAAGCATTTCTAATAAAATTAAAGCAATATTTTAAGTTTTCAATATTTTTGCTGATAAGTTGCTGATATATCTTTGATATTTTGCCAATATTTTTTTTGGCCCTTGGCGATAAGTTGCCAATTTATCTCCGATAAGTTGCTGATTTTTTTTTTGGCAATGTGTTGATGTGAGTTTTGTGACCACCTTAACGTGTAGGATGAAATACTTATATTCCTATATGAAACACCAAATATCTAATCCTCTCATGAACAAGGAAGCTTTAAGTAGTAAACAATATAAATGATTGTGTGATCAAGTATAGCAACCCCATGGTTTACATTGTGTATTTGCGACTTTTCGTTGGACACAACCCAATATTTATGAGGTGATTTGTTGTTTAATCACTTGGGGACTTGTGTTAGCCTTTTGTGTAGGATCTATGAACCTTCTAAGCGGAATGATATGACAATTGAAGTGCATCAACTACTTCTAACAACGACTGAATTAAAGTGCAAATGAGATGAAGGTTTAGAGATCTAAGCTACTTCTAATTCTAATTCTACTAATATAAGAAAATATTGAAGTTGTGGTGAGACTAAACCAGTCCTTACTTTGCCAAATCAACTATGCTAAGGAGGGTGCTATCTTCTAAGGGTGCGTCTATGATTTTCAAACTACTTATGCTCATCAAAACCATAAACTATGCAAATCAATGAACATGAAGCAATTGAAGTGAAGTGTTGCAATGTGGTTCCAACCAACCTTACATTGATACTTGCATTCAACAAGTTCCAAAAGGTATGAACACAAGTTTTACCATGATTCAAGAACAATACCTTTCATTTTCTATGTAAGTTAAATAACTTAAACTACTTTTAACTTATACTCAACTTAACAACATTTAAACTAAAGTGAGAAATGTGGAAACCATGCAATACTCCAAAATTTCAGAAGCATTCACCATGAAAACAACAATGAATTGGGAATAATTTTGGCAACAATTTCTTCAAGTCTCTCCCTTACAAATGATTTGAGCTAGCCTTATATAGAGGCTCCAAGTACAATGAATGGCTCAAATTGATCAAAGATCAATGACCTAGATTAATCCAACACAACCCTAATATAACTACCACCTACAAGCATTAAATGCCAACCAATTACAATAAGGTACTCATCTATGGGTCAATGAGAAAATTACGTAGCTTTTGAATACATATCCATTTAAGGATGGACCAATGAGAAAATTTATTGCTTTTGAATACATATCCATTTAAGGATGGACCAATGAGAAAATTCATTGTGGTAAAGCATTTGCCTTCCACATGTACACTTGGAACAACTTGATTGGTGGAGATGAAGGTGTGCCAACTTAGCTTGCTTATCTTGCTTGAACTCCACTTTTCCATCCTCCTTGCCTTGGAAATGTTCTCATCGAAGTGTTCTTGAAATTGCTTGTACTTGAAGATTTTCTTATCTTGATGCCTTGGCCTTAATTTTCTTCATGACTTGAACTTGAATTTGATTTGCATCTTGATTCCCTCATTCCATGAGATGTGTATATTAGCGATTCGATCATCACACTTGGTTGAGGTTTCTAACAAATTTGGATATACAACATTGATCACTGTATGAATGATGCCTTCTTCTTTCATGTTGCGTTGCCATTGTCATGATTTATTTCTCAATCTTTAGGATTGTTGACTTTACCGCTGCACTTGCACTTCCATAATCTTGATCTTCTTTACTTGCTCTATTAAGGACTTGCAACTGCCTTGCTTGAGGTTTCCATGCTTTCCTTGATGTTATAGTCATCCTTGCACATGAAGAGTCTTGACCTTGAACATCACCCATGCTCATGAAATGTCCAACTCCATGTTGATATTGGATCTCCTCTTTCGCTTGAACTTCTTCATGCAAGTATCCTTGATGTTGCCATGGTTCTCCCTTGTCTTCGAATTCTCCTTTGTCCATTTCCTTGCAAAACAAAAGAAAAACCTTATGTTAATTCGTGACAATTAATGTAAACAAGATCAAGATAGTTTAAAACATTTCTGATTTTTTAAGTTTGAAACATTCAATTTGCCTTGCAAAACATCCAACAAGTTTACTTTGACTTCACAACTTTACCATTACGAAGTCACTCTCAAGTTATATCTGATCAAAGAGTTTATAAAATTTTGAGTTTCCCAATAACTTTATGTCTGCAAGAATTCACCTTCCTGCTTATAGCCAGGAGGGTTTCTAGATTTTCAACTTCAAATTATCTCCCTTCCAGCGAATTTGACTTGATTGGATACTAACAAATGCACTGATTTTTGTCTCCATCTGATTTTCGCACCTTGTAAGGTCTTCTCTGCCTTTGTTTGAATCGCATTATTGTTTTGAATTGAAATTGCATTTGAAATGAAGATCTTCACCTTTCCTTTATATGCTTCACATCACGGGTCATGACAATTGCAAGGGACCAACCAGGTCCATGAATTTATTTAATTTTGCAATTTTCCTTATGACGGGACTGATAATGGAATAATTAATTTTCAATTTAATGAATTTGTGGTTCATTAAGCTCCCTTTTGGCTGACTTGAACTTAGCATTTGATCGGTTTGCAATCAATTAAGCTACTTGCTTGGCTAACCTAATCATGCAATTCGATTTCCCTTAAGAGGCAAGGCAGTCTGATTTAGAATTCATTTGTTTCCCACTTACTAATCCTCATATGGCCAACCTGATTGAAATTGAACTACCTTGCAATGTTGGGAGACCAGATTTTAATCCTAATTTTATTTGCAATTTCAACAATCTTCACAAGGCCGACTTGATCTGAGGTTTTTCATCGTTGTTTTAATTGAAAGGCCTTGAAATTGAGCCTAAGAAGTTGGGTGGAAATTAGGCATCACTTGGGCTAAAGCCCCAAAACTTGAGTGGAAATCTGGGTTGCCTCGGGTGCCAATTCAATTCTGGGCAGAAGCGAACATGTTCTTGGGCTCGAACCAAACCTTGAGCAGATTTTAGGATGTGCTTGGGCTGCGCTCCAAAACTTGGGTGGAAATGAAGGCTCTCTTGGGATCGTGCACCTGAAGTTGACTTCAAAATTTTCTAGTGTTGAAAGTATGAGGTAAAGCCTGATTTCATTCTTTCCTTGCTCTGATTCCACCATGATGATGTCAAAATTCGCCACACATGATTCTGATTTACTCTAAAGGCTGGGCGGAATTTATCACGAGGTTGGGCTTGGATCTCCAAGGTCGGAAATCGGGCCTTGCTTGGGCTCTTCCCAAGTTCGATTCCTATAAAAATTTCAAAGTGTTTTAAGAGATTTTCCATGTTTTGACTTGTTCTCAGCTTTTGCACTTGGATTAGCTTGCAGATTGGTTGTCATGATTGACTTCAATTCCTCATGCATTTGCCAAGGTGTGTCAATTTTCCAACAGCAAATAACTTCATCCTTTCAAGTTCTCCACTCAACCATTTGTCTTCCTTAGCAATTCCATCTTCATCTTGTCTTGGATTTGAAGGTTTAGAGCCTCAAAACCTGGGCAGAAAATGGCATCGTCTTGGGCTTGGAGCCCCAAAAAGAGGGCGGAAATCAGGCCTCTCTTGGGCTTCATCCCCAGTTCATCCTCAAAATTCTACTAAGTGTTAAACCATTTTCTTGCATCTCAACCAGATTTCATTAATTTCAAGCTTTTTACTTCATCATTGAAGTCAAGATCTTCATTACTTGTTTGCAATTTGCCTAGGGGCTGCTTGATGATTACACACTCAATTGCATGATCAGATTCCACACTTGTCATGATTTTGAGAGCCCCAAGAAGAGGGCGGAAATAATCATGCTCTTGGGCTCCGACATTAAGATCAATGCTCAAAATTTGCCTCAAGTGCTGGAAACTTAACTTGTTTAAATCAGACTTGATCCTTGTTTTCCTTGATTCTCCTCAACATCCAATCCAATTTTATGCTTGCCCAAGTTCTCCTTCTTAACTTGAGATCAAATTTCAACTAAGTATGGGCCATGACTTGACACTTGAAACCTCTTGTCCGTTACAAGGCCATGATTTACGACTAGAACTGATTTGCATTTGAAACTTGTCCAAATCTTCTACCTTATTGCCATCTAAGGCTTGAAACAAAGGTTACCACACTAAGACTAAGACTAGAAACTACTAACTACCAAAGAAAAAGGGGAGGTCCCCATTTGCAATGGGGCGATGGTGTGAAAAGACCACAGCACAATGTTCTACTCTTGTTGGAGTTAATGTAATTAGGGGGAGAATTGTTGGTGTGTGTTTTATGATATAGACAACATAGAATAAAATACTAGGGGTACTCTAACCTCTCTTGAATAAAATACTCTAATTTGCTAAACAAATGAATTGTGTGATTACAAAGATGACTCCAAGGTTCCAAATGCATGTGATTTTTCTATGCACGATAGACTCTCTTGGTAGGATGGTTTGCTGAAAACCTCCAAGGGGACTTACATAGTTGTTCAAGATTTTATCCTTCAAATAATTTTGCCTTTGAGCTTCTAGATTCTACTTCTACTGAGATTTAAAAAAAATGAAAAAGCTCAAGGGTTGAGGAAAATTATTCTAACTCTAAACTAGACCTATGAACTCTGGAGACAAGACTGCAAAAAAATGGAATCTGAAACCTATACTTGCTTCGCCAAATTCAACAACTCACAAGAACAGTGCAATCTTCTAAGGTATTCTTAGGATTTTCACATCACATATATTCACCAACATTCGAACAATGAATGTAGTAATAGAAGTTAAGTTTTCTATCACAAGTTCAAACTAACTTTGCACAATAGTTGAAAATCATCCAACTATCAAAAGTATGAACATATTGATTCCATAATGAACATTCTCATCAAATTCTTCATTCAATTTAACAACTTGAAAATTAAATCTACTCTAAGTGAGAAACAAGAAACCTTGCAACTTGCAAAAGATATTTAATTCATCAACAATTAAACAATGATTTTACTTAAGAAGTGTTTTATGCAACAATCTCTCCGAATCTCCCTTTACAATTGAGAGGAGTGGGGTTTATATAGGAGTTCAAAAACAGATGAAGGGCCTAGATCAATTTAAGATTGATGACCAAAATTTAAACAACTATACCCTAATTAGGGTTTATAATGATTATCCAGAACAAACCAATGAAAAATGAACACGTGCCACATGGAGCTTTCTTCTAGAAGAATGTGTCCCTTATCTCTTTCCTTAGTAGAAAATTTGATGAACCTGGACACCACAAGTTTAAGCTCATCCATTGTGATACTTAGCATGAAACTATTTGATTGGTAGAGACATGTGGTTGTCATCTCAGCATGCTTATCTTTTTTGTTTTTGAACAATTCTTTAGTTTTGGGAATTTGAGATTTTGGGAAAATATTCCCAAATTGTATCATCTTCAAACCTTCTTGAACTTGGAATTTTCTCCTTTTTGAATGTTTTTCGTTCTAGGATTTTGGATTTCGTAGTGTGAACTTTGAAATCTAGAAGATGTCATTGAAATCTTCTGTTGCCCATCCATCCTTCTTCCTGTCTTGAAATTCTTCATAGGTGATGAAGTCCTTGATTGTGTATGCTTTCTCCGTCACGAGCTTGCATTAGATTTGTAAAACAACCTTGAGAAAATTGTCAATAATTAATTAAAATGACTTCACCTATCTTTCCTTTAATTTGGAAATGGCCTTCTGAATTCAGGAAATGAAGTCTCGTCCTTGGAAATGCACTCTCAAGTCTGATTTTTACGAAACTTCCCATACTTAGGCAATTTTCACCATGGCTTTCTCAGTGATTTCATTGTAAAAATCCTCCAAAATTAACACCTCTCTCTAGAAACTTATACCTCTTCTTTTTTATGCATAAACTTGACATTTTCCCTTTGAAACTTGTCCGTTTTCTCTTTTGAACTTGGAATTTTCTCTAAATATTTGGTGATTTCAACTTCAAATGGCTTTTACACTTCACAATTTTCAAAATTTTCTTGGGCTCTAGAGAGTGAATTTCATCTCTTTGGTTGTCAACACTTAGCCAATTTTTCATCATGAGAGGGTGAACTTTGCTTGTGTATGTGGATTTTCAACAACTTTCCTTGTAAACTTCAGAAATTTTCCACAACTTTCTGGTAATTTTCACAACTTTCCATGGATTGGAATTAGGATTTTTTCACAACTTAAGGAATTTTCCACAAATTTACATGGAATTTCTCAAGATTTTTTCTTCTGCTTAGGCGGAGTTTACTATAGATCAAGGAATTTCCTTGACTTAACCAAATTTTCTCCCTTGAAAGTTCTCTCTCCATGGCGAACTTGTGATGATACTTGAGGAATTTCCAACACACTCCATGGGCAGGCTTCATTTAGAAACATGAACTTCTATGATTTCTCGAGCAGACTTCATGCCTTGATGAGGATTTTGCCATGCCTTGGACAAGTATCTCATCTTCTCAAGGTGGACTTTATCTTGGTTTGAGAAATTTCTTCACTATATTCTCCTCATTGTATTGATGTGTACTTCCTGAAAAGATAAAAAAAATTGTAAGTTAGGAGAGGGTATGAAATTTATGAATGCAAAGTATGGAATTTTAATTAAATCTTATTCTAATTTCATTCTACATTCCTACATCCATAATTCAACTTCAATCCTTTAAAATTTGAATTTTCAATCAAGAATTAGGACAAAAAGTATGAAAAAGCAAGGATGAAAACATTGAATCTGCCTCGATTTTGAGAATTGTCAGATTGAAATATTTAATTTGGAATGAAAATCCCCTTCAAATTTGCATAAAGTTGTTAGAACATGTCAATTAGATTAGAAAACACTTTTAAAATTGTCAAGAAATCCTGAAAATTGCCTCTAATCTTGAAAGAAATTGAAATTTTGAATAGAAATTCATCAGCTATATTCCAAGGAACGATCATCAATAATCATGGAATTCAATCTGAATATCGCCCAAAATCTCTACCTTACTTTGAAATCTGAAAAGCACTGCCAACTCCAGAGCTACAATTTCTTGTTTGTGAATGAATACAATGCCAAGCTCATGAATTTATAGGAAACAATGATATCAAGAACTTAGATTTCAAAGGGGAGAAAGCACACTTACACAATTTTTTTTCACCCTTTGAAAATCTCGACAACATGGTGGAATCCACTCTTCTCTCAGGATTTTCTATCTCGACAACAAGGTGGAATCCACTCCTCTCTCAAGATATGCAAAGAAGAAAAAATCCTGACAACAAGTTGAAATCTGCTCCTCTGTCAGGATTCCCAATCCCAACAGACCTCAATTTTCCACTCCAAGTTTCAGCCAGTATTTCAACTTGTTGCTAATTCTTAGCATAAATAAGGGTGTTTCAAAGTTTCAAATTGGACTTTATGGTGAAATTCAATCCCCCTTATGTACAAAGCGATGCAAAATCGGAGTTTGAACATAAAGAAATTGTGATGAACGATCTGATCTTATGGCTTCAACATCAAGTTAGCCTGGAATTTTGGACAAGTATTCAATGAATGAAAGCTGAGAAAATAAGTGGGGAAATGCAAAGATTGAGTTGTGAAATTAACTTGAAATCATGTCATATGGATAGCGAAATCTGAGATAACAAATGATAGAAGAAATTCAAGTTAAGGAAAAATCCCGACAAGGAGGTGGAATCCGCACCCATATCAGGATTGTGAATCTCGACTACACCCAAATTTCCACCTTCTACTTGATAGCATTTCAGTTGACATTTCCAGCTCCATGATAAACAAGTTGATGGAAGAGCAAAATCTGAGATAAAACTAATGAAATCTTGAGTCAAAAGATTGTTTTTTTTGACATGTTATATGAAATGGAGATCATTTGAAGAAGTTTAAAAATGATATGGAGGTAAGTCGCAGCCCAATGCAAAGTTGAAATTATCCTGATAGCAAGGTGGAATCAACTCCCCTGTCAGGATTCATAATCTTGACAAGGCTTCAAACTCCACCAAAACATTTTAGGCGATGAATGGGGGGGTGATATGTGTGCAAAAAGAAGAACAAAAAATCCCAACTCCCCTCTGATTTCCGCCTGGGCTTCATAAGAAGATGAGATGAATAAGAACGATGGTATGAAACGATGAACAAACAATCTTGAAGTGGGAGTGGAATCCACACTTGAGTCAAGATTTCCAATCTCGACTCCCTCCTAAATTCCGCCCAGAATTAATCTTAAGCAATATCAGATCACATGGGAATATCACATGGGAATAAAAAGGATTGCAGGGCATAATTTTATGGATTGGAAGTGTGCCTTTTCACTCTAAGTAAATTGGCCTTGAGAAGGGAATAATTAATGAAAATTAAGCAAATTTTATTTTTCTAATTAAAGTTAGGTCGGCCCAAGTTGGGGTCATGCCTTTTCATCCTTTGAATTGCCTATATAAGGGTGGTAATGTTGATCCATTTCAACATCAAATAAAATAAATTCATCTCTGCACTTAAGGCTGCGAACTCCTTCCTTGTTTAGTAGCGATTTTCTTCTAAAATTGGCAGCAAATTATCATCTTAAGGCAATAATCTCATCCTTGGCTAACAATTTGAAACCTCAAAAGAGGCAGTGATTTTGAACGTCAAAGGCAGTTTCTCTCCAAAAATCAGAGATAAAGAGGGTAAAGAGAAGTGAAATCTGCGCATGCTAAATTGAAAAACTTGTTTATTTACCAGATTTTAAGAGAAATCCACTTAAGTTGCAAGAATAAGACCATTTCACAAATAAAATCAGAAATTAGGATTTGCAAGAGGAAGAGAATTTTGATTTTGCACTTAAGAAAATCCATGATCATTGCATTTATTTCATAAAACTTTCAGATTTTCTTCATGTTTTCTTATCATTTTGTGATCTTAATGCATTTTTCTCTCTTAGTTTTGCAAGGTAAACTTCAAAAAGGGAGAAGCTTGGAGAGCATGGAGAAGGTGGCAAAATCAAGCTCGAGGACTTCAAGTGAGAAGATCAAATTTGAAGATCAAGATCAAGATGGAGGGAGAACAAGTTTGCAAGCCTACAAGAAAAATCAGAGAAAATTATCGCCAACTTGAATTTCCTCCGAAAATCCAAGTTTACTTTCAAGGATCCAAATGCATAAAGACTTCATCACTTCAAGAAGTTCAAGGTTTGCAAGTACAATCAAGTTCAAATCGTGACAATGAGAAAATTTCCAAGAAAAAAGATGCCAAAAATTTGAGAAGATGAAGCAATTTGGGAATATGCCATCACAATTGAAGGCTTGACAATATTGAGTATCAAGAGATATTTCCTCTTCACCAAAGGATTGATCAAGTCTATGAGATAAGGATGTTGAGGTGGCGCCCACTTGTCTTCTACCAATCAACAAATTTCCAGTTACACATGCTCAAGAACATTCAATCATACTATGCCAATTGTACCATTTTCTCGTTGGCTCTCAAAAGCATTGTAATTTTCTTATTGACCCACAGGATGGTGCCTTCATGCAATTAAATGATAGTGTGGCAACCCTAATTAGGGTTTGTAATGAGTTAATCTTGGCCCTTGATCTTGAATTGATCTTGGCCCTTCATTGTAATTGAGCAACTATAATAGGCCAAGGCCTTCTCATTTGTAACGGTTAGCTAGTTAAGAGTAGAAGTAGAGGAGGAGGCTTGTTGAAATTGTTGCCATAATGCTATCAAAGTAATTGATGATTCATTGTTGGTCTTCATGGTGGATTACTTAATGTTTCTTTGAAGTATTGCATGGTTTCTTCAATTCCTCATTTGGGATTTCATTTCATGTTGAGTAGAAGTAGAGGCAGATGAATGATAGATATTGTTGAATGGTGGTTAATGGTGAAGCTAGTGTCCATACCTTTTGGTGCTTGCTGATTGTAATTAATAGTGCAAGGTTAGTTTGGGCCTAAATTACAAGTGTTTAACTTCTATTGGAAATGTTCATTTAGATTGCTCCTTCATAGGGTATTTGGATGAATATTGACAATGTGAAAATCATTCCCGCATCCATAGAAGATAGCACCCTCCTATTCCTAGTTGACACGACGAAGCAAGGATTGGTTAGAGGCTCACCCCATCATCAACATTATCTTACATTCTTAGAGTTAGATAGCCTTTATCTCATTGCAGTTTATTTGGTTGGAAGTGATTGGAGTTGTTAAAGTCAAGTTGATATCCATTGAATGAACAACGTAAGTTCCTTTGTGATAACCAACATATCACATCATAAAATTGAGTGAAGTCTACAACAAGAAGGAATTGAAAGATCCCAAGAGGATCCTTTCACTGAACTTCTGTAAATTTTAATTTAAAATAATAGATTTTCTTGTGCTTTATTTATGGTCTTAGAGAACTAGACAAAAGTTGCAGAAGGATTGTCTCTTTGTTTTTGTATTTTCCAGATATAAGTAAAACAATAAATAACAACAGCAGCAATTATGAAATAGGCTGGAAACAGCGTACAATAACATAATATTCAGTCAACCAAAATAGCTACAAATCATACCAGGCAAGATGTGCATTCAGTGTGCCATCAAGGGTGTTTACAAATAATGAATGATGATGCCAGCTGCAGGAATAGCCAACCACTCACCAAGGGAAGAGATGGCTGACATAAGCCAACTAGCAAATCACGTGCCAGCTGAAAGGCAGCCGTACGGCTGCTATAGTCATGCCAAGGCCAGCCAGAGATCCCAACGTGCCAATCAATGCCTCCAACATGCAAGGCACAAGTACTCCTAAATGCTGAACTCAATCACTCTCTGTCAACTGCTGAAACTCTACTGTAGAATGTTGGAAACCATCTATTGGGGTTTGCGTCCCAATAGCCAGGCTCTGGGGTTTGCGTCCTAGTCCTCTAGATTCACTCCTCAAAGCAAAATCACAAATACCAAGAATGAAGATGTAAAAGATAATGAAAGAATGAGCCAACATCTCCTTTTATCTCCCTCTCAAAGCCAATCGAACCCTAAAGGGGGAATATGCCTTTCCCTTTATTATAAAATGGCATCTTCTCAATTAAAAGGCCTTTATGTATAGGAAAAACACCCCTTTCCTCAAATAACATAACTCAAGGTGCTAGAAGGTCTCCAGATGATGAAAATAAGTTATAATAATTCAAGACCTTTCCAACGAGCTATAACACATAGGCTTGCCTGACCAGATGAAGCCAAAATCCCCTTATTACTCCAATTAGCTATAGAAATAGCTTTATTTTAATTTATTAAAACGCAAACTTAGGAAATATTTAAATATATTAAAATATTTCCCTTTTTGCCTCTGATAGCCCAAACCAATCAAATAAACATGAGTCTGACCATGTCACCTATCTGTGACTGATGTCGAACAAGATGGGTCAATTGGCAGTCTCATCTCTAAAATCTAGGGATGCTCCTAGAAGTTAGGAAACCAATCCTGTCGCACTGAAACTGACACCAACTGAAGGGTCATGAATAACCTCACGACTGGCAACTGTCACAACCTCCTAAAATTTAGGGATATCCCCTAAAATCTAGGAATTGCTCCGAACTGGCTCCAAACTGCTTGTAAAGCCAAAACCCGGTCACTGTATGCACTGAATGAGTCCCTATCCATCTTTGCTAGCCTACGAGACTCCAATGATAGGCCAACTCCTCCGCCTTTGATGTCCACTCTAGAAAGGGGACATGGCAATCATCCCTTCCCGGAGATTGCTTGTCCACAAGCAATGCAACACTATATCATTTGCCATCACAAAACCACTGCTTGTATCCCATGGAAAATTGTAAGCCATGCCCCTCGCGCAAAGTGCAGGCTCTTGTAGCATCCCTTGAAAAACAAACGGGATGACTTTGTAAAAAGATCCATAACAACCACTCACCCACACCCTCGTACTGAATCTGTCTTTGCTCGGATCCCAAGAGAAATAGATCTCAGGACCATCAAAAATCAAGATGCATGGGTGACTCAGATCACATACATCCTGAACTCCCCCTGCACACCCAACTGACTTGTACTGAGTGGGTAGACTATCTGCACAACAGTGATGAATACCCCTGAACAGAGCTGTACCAGGACCCAGATACCCACACACTATAATCTATGCAGTCACCATAGCTTTGCAAGTCACCTGCTACTGACTTGCAGCCAAAACTCCCATCAACTATTGATGGCGAGAACCCATCCCATAACGGATGGTAAGGGCTAGGAGCCAACCCACCTCTATGTGCCATCAACTCATCAACATGTGGGTCGAAGGAAAAATAATGAGCACTCCTCACTGTGTAACGGTGATAAACTGCTCCGATCTCTGTCAGAGGCTCATCATCCACCAATCGCAAACCCAAAGAGGGCTCCAATCTCGAACTTTGCACAACTAGTTGGATAGGGTCCTGGGTGACCCTCTCAGCAAACCCAACCTCGAAATCTCTGTGAGGGAGTATCGTAGTCAAGGTACCTACAATCTCTCTCACCAAACGTTGAATCGCACCAATACCCCAGATGAGAACACCCTCAGAAGCTCGGTACGATTCCTCCAGAAATTTTGAACTCTCAAGAAGGTGATCCAGGAATGACTCTATGCAATAGAATTTATAGGTGGTAGCATCCATCGGCCCCCCTCGGATTTATAATTGGTCATCGTGTAACTGTGACGTAGCCAACTGCCTATCATCACCAGCTATGCGATCACTAACAACCAACTCAGGTGATACCATGTCTCCCTGCTGAACAATCAAAGGAGTAGTGTCATGAACTGAAACAGTGATCATTGACGGGTCAACTACACTACCCACAACGTCTTGTACTATATCACCTGACGCAATGCTACCAACTGGAGTATCCATCCCAACTGGAATATCCACCCCAATGTCATGCACACTACAACCCTCTACTGAAGTGCCTAACTCAATTGCACATGTATCCGATGGAAGTGAACCTGTACCTCCAACACTATAATCAAGGGTGGATGTATCCCTAACTCCATCACATCCAACAACCCCAACTATGGATATCACCAAATCACCAGACACCACAATATGTAACTGCACTGGATCTGGTGCTGGTGTAGATTGAAGCTGCACCAATTCCACAGTCCTCTCTGCTAACTGAACTTGTGACTCTTGGAGGGCCAATTGAGTGCTCTCTAAAACCTCAGAAGTCGTCGTGAGCTCCCAAGTAAGCTCACTCACCTCATCCTCTCTATCCAAGAGTGCCTCATATGCTGTACTTCACCACTCTACTAGATGATCTCGGTCGGCTACCAACCAAAAATAATCCTGTCTCAAAATTCTGATAGCCTCCCATAAGGCATGAATCTCTGTCAGGGTCAGGTAACAACTACCATGGTCATCATCCATAGGAGCACCCCATCTATGAACAGCTAGCAGCATCAAAATGCTCGAATGCGGTAACAATATCATACTCGCTGACTCTCAACTGACTAGACACATGATGACTCTGAATAATAGGCCTCCTATGCATCACCCTTGGCACACTGTCTGTATTGTGAATAGAAGTGGTACCCAACATACTCCTCTCAGAAATACTATCCCCCAGTGTGCTGTCATCTGAGCTCTGAGAACTAACAACACAACTCACATCCTCAAACGGAGTACTAGCAGCTGACACATCTCCATCAAACCCCCCCTTACCTGAGGAAGCTGCTACAAAATCTACCTCCTCAACACTCTCAGCTGCCTCGTCCTCTGTAACCTTTGAATAATCCAGATCCTGGGACCGATCTGCACTCTCCAGCAACTCGGAGTCCTCTCCCAGGGTTTGATACAGAAATGACTCTCCACTGATGGGGTCATCCTCATGGGTCACATAGGAAGTATCGGTAGCAACCGAAGATGCTAACAATGGCTCTACCTCCATTGGTGACTTGAACTGAACCTCATCCGACTCCCTACTAACAAATGAATTCGAGTCATGCTGACATGAGTCCGTGTCTACTATCTCAAACTCAACACTGGTATCATCACATGTGGACTCCATGCTCAAATCCTCAACACAAGAGAATATTGGCATCTCTTGCAGTAACCCCATCTCGAGACTGTCGCTATCCAGATCTGTACTATCTAACTCCATCTCCTCAAGGCAGTCCTCAAAAGTGGTATCCTCCTCCTCTGGCGATCCAGAGTCCACCTGTTGGTTCCCAAAACCGCAGATTGGAAATCCAAGAGCCTGCCAATTCTCCAATAGAATTCCAAATCAATTCTGGCCAACGAACGGGAATACTTCAAACTCCCCTGCACTTTAGGCTTCGCTACACCTAGGCGGGTAAACCTTTACTTCAAACTTGATCACCTGGTTCGAAGCTCTTCTATAGCGAATTTAAGCTGGTGAGTTCCTCGGTTGGCAAAAAACCCTTGAACTCGATCAAAATAAGGTTGAATGCTGAATGTTTTAATTAAAATGTTGTGTAATGATTTATTAAGGTTTGTAGGAAGGATTTGATAGATTTTCTGATTTCATATATAAACCCAATATTTCAATAATAATAAGACCAGTGCCTCTGCTTATTCGGGCAATAGAGTCAACTTCAATGAAGGTTTACGTACAACTTTATAATGTTTAATGCATTCTATATTGCTAATCAATTAAATAATCAAGACGCGACAAATCAAATATTTACGCAATCCTAAATTACTCCAGATAGAATTTAGGATGCTATCTGACCGTATCCACTTATCCGATATTTAAATTGCACACAATATTCAAAAAATAATAATTATAAAGGACGGTTCATCAATAATTTAATTCTCTATGCCTTTAATAAATAACAAAAGATGTTTTATTTTATTATTAAAATAAAATAAATTTAAATTTACAAAATCATGTTATGCTCCTTATCCCTCCATACAAATATATAAAAATGTTTCTATCTTCGAATGTCTCTCTCTATCGGATTATAAAATCCTTATTTATACTTGGTTTTATAAAGTGACGTGTCTTTTAAATATCAAAAGTCACGTCTCTTTTAAACAAAAAAAAGTTTTTATATTTCAACTAATGACCAATGTAATCTATTACTACTTTAATAATATCATCAAATCTTCCACATATGTTACAAATGGAGGCCATGATTTCTACAACAAATTAGGGCTCCATCAGTGGCTCTTATTGGGGACATATGTCCCTTGTGGGCATAATGAGACTCCAGCTATCTCTGGAGAAGCAGACCAAGCATACATGCTTCACATGATGCAAGGTAAAAATTGGTGGCCCTAGGCCCCCCAAAGTGAAAATCACTTCTTCCCTCTATCAAAAACCCGATTTTGTTCATGCAACACTTTTAACTTTGTTGTATTGGATGCATCTTCCTTATAGACAATTCTCTCCGCTTCATCAACACAATCTTCGGTATCCAATATGTGTTCAGCCCTTGAGAAGTCATCAGGTCTACTGCCATCCTTGTTGAATAGAAGATTTTGGTGAATCATACAAACCTTTAGATCAGTTTTCTTTGTTTGGATACCTTCTTGTTTACTATCTGTCCCATCTCTGTATTCCGGGTGTTTTTCCTTCTCACAAAAAGGTGTTGAGAATAACTTATCTCCAAGAGGTACAAACTCACTCTCACCAAGAGTTTGATCAGCTAGGACATTTCGAAAATTTTCAGAACCATACTTCAACACAATCTCTTCATCATGTCTGGCTGATTTCATCTCATCTTCATATGTTTGATGTATTTCATTCTCATAGGGTGAGCTGAAAGATATCTCAACATTTGAATGCACTTCATGAGTTTTATCAACTTTAAAATTAGGACTGCTATCTTCATTATGATGCTGATGGATTCCATTGCATAAAAGATCCTCTTCAAACAACGGATTCGAGAATATAGAGAACTTTGACATATCTTCATTTGCTTCCTCTTCAAACAATGGATTTAGGAACATAGAGAATTCACACATGCTTTCATGAGAGCTTTCATTTGGATCATCAAGTGTTTCCTCATCAAGACTGATATCTTCATGGATACTATCTTCTGAAACTTCCTCTTGTCTATGTAGTTCTATTACACCTCCATAATTTGATTCCTGAAAATTATCATCTCCTTCATCTAGTATCTCTTCAACATGTGTTGATTTGTCAACTTCCTTACCATGGTGGATTGAGAAAAATTTTGGACCATTATTCTCAATAAGTCTTTGGTATTCCATGTCTAACAAGGCTGAAATCTCTTCCACACCAAGAGAATCCTCTTCCTCATTTTTACATTCACCGGTGTTTGATATCATACAAGTATCATCACGGAAAGATCTTTCCTCAAACTGTCCAAAAGAGTCTCCTCCATTCACATCTAAAACTTCACTTGACTCACATGCTACTTCAGTCTTGAATTCATTCTCCTCTGCATCTAGTTCATTATTCATAAGTTTGAGAAAGGTAAGGAACTGATGATCATATAAAAGACCTCATTCTCGCATTTTGTTGAAAAGGTCAAAGGCTGAAGGTCTGCATTCTAAAGGTACTTCTTGACGGATATTAAACATCCTCAGGAAAAATTGTACTGCAGATTCTTCTTCTTGTTTCTCTAAGTCCAAAAATGTGTCCAAAGGGGATATGTAATTTGGATCTTCTTCATCATCACTACGATTGCCGTCAAGCACAAGGCCTTGTTCAATCTGATCATAAGCCTCCTCTTCTTTGTCTTCATCATCTTCTTCTAATATCTGAAAAAGAAGCTTTAGATCAGGGTCACCTAATGAGATTCCCAAGTTTTTGACCTTTCTCATTATTTCTTTTTGTGAAGGCATAATTGTTACAGGTATCCTCTGATACATATTTGCCATCCTCAAGAATAAGTGCGCAGAAGACTCCCCTTCAAATCTCTCCAAACTGAAAAAGTCATCAAGTGGAGACATGTTAGGATCCTCTTCCATGTTGCAACTTTGATCTTCACACCGTTCATAACACATGTCATCTTCCTCGCTTGCATCATGAAACTCATATAGGAACCATTTTTCAAACTCTTTCCAAGACGAGATACATTGTGTAGGTAGTGATTCATAAGCCTGTTTCGCATTGTCCTTCAATGTTCTGACAAACAACTTCATCACCTGATCTTCTGTATCAACCCCATAGTCTTCTATGAATGTATAAAACACATCCAAATGTTGAAGTGCGGATTCATCCCATTCTCCATGAAACTTTGGCACAAGTTGTGAAAGTTTTGGGGATAACTTGCTAGGTTCATAATCAAACTTGCTGAAATCCAATGGCCTGATACCATCTGTAATAAAAGGCTTTCTTTCAAATGATCGATACATTTGAAAAACCTATCCACCATCTCCTTCCGAGTCTTCTCCCTCAGTAGAGTTACCAACTGAAATCTTTATTAAATAGAGTCGCCACCTTCTTCATAAGAAGGAAAAAGTCATACAGCTGATTCTGAGTTCTGTCCCCAGTAGAGTCGCCAATCTGTTGGTTCCCAAAACCGCAAATTGGAAATCCAAGAGCCTGCCAATTCTCCAATAGAATTCCAAATCAATTCTGGCCAACGAACGGGAATACTTCAAACTCCCCTGCACTTTAGGCTTCGCTACACCTAGGCGGGTAAACCTTTACTTCAAACTTGATCACCTGGTTTGAAGCTCTTCTATAGCGAATTTAAGCTGGTGAGTTCCTCGGTTGGCAAAAAACCCTTGAACTCGATCAAAATAAGGTTGAATGCTGAATGTTTTAATTAAAATGTTGTGTAATGATTTATTAAGGTTTGTAGGAAGGATTTGATAGATTTTCTGATTTCATATATAAACCCAATATTTCAATAATAATAAGACCAGTGCCTTTGCTTATTCGGGCAATAGAGTCAACTTCAATGAAGGTTTACGTACAACTTTATAATGTTTAATGCATTCTATATTGCTAATCAATTAAATAATCAAGACGCGACAAATCAAATATTTACGCAATCCTAAATTACTCCAGATTGAATTTAGGATGCTATCTGACCGTATCCACTTATCCGATATTTAAATTGCACACAATATTCAAAAAATAATAATTATAAAGGACGGTTCATCAATAATTTAATTCTCTATGCCTTTAATAAATAACAAAAGATGTTTTATTTATTATTAAAATAAAATAAATTTAAATTTACAAAATCATGTTATGCTCCTTATGCCTCCATACAAATATATAAAAATGTTTCTATCTTCGAATGTCTCTCTCTATCGGATTATAAAATCCTTATTTATACTTGGTTTTATAAAGTGACGTGTCTTTTAAATATCAAAAGTCACGTCTCTTTTAAACAAAAAAAAGTTTTTATATTTCAACTAATGACCAACGTAATCTATTACTACTTTAATAATATCATCAAATCTTCCACATATGTTACAAATGGAGGCCATGATTTCTACAACAAATTAGGGCTCCATCACCACCATCATATCCTCCAACACTACAACACTCCCACTATCAACAACTCCCTCAACATCGACCATAGGACTATCCTCTCGGCAAACTAAACTAGAGTCACCGACTGTCTCTATAATACAATCCGGTATAGCACGAACATCAACTGTAGGCGTCAACTCCTGCTGTATCACCGGACCATCAGCTAAGTCTTGAGTCTGCATGCATCTGCCGGCCGGTGTAACTGTCACGTGCTCAGCCACTGAGATAGGTAATGGCCCTACAATAAAAGTGTGGGGTAACTCAACTGGGGAGGCACTGATCTCTAGAACTGATGTGCTAGGCCCACGTGCAACTGTGAAATCATCTCGTAGGTCTCTCCTAACCTCCTTCACTGTCAACTTGTCTCGTTTCCTGTGTCCTGCGAGAAGAAGATCTTCTCAAGAGTGAAACCATGTATCTAGCCACCTTGTCAACGGTAGCCGGATCTGATAACTGTTTAGTAAGCCTATTCTGAATATCCCAACTATGATCCAACTGTCTAACCAAGGCATCATTTTGCCTTTTAAATTCAGACAAACTATCTGATGGTTTCTTCTATCTACTGCTATACGGTTTCACCTGTCTACTGCTATAAGTTCCCCTGCACCTATCCATTCAATTTCAATAGTCTTGATCACTCACTCAATTTTTGACAAATTCCCACAGGCTGGCAAGAAGAAGGCTCTGATACCACTGAAAGATCCCAAGAGGATCCTTTCACTGAACTTCTGTAAATTTTAATTTAAATTAATAGATTTTCTTGTGCTTTATTTGTGGTCTTAGAGAACTAGACAGAAGTTGAAGAAGGATTGTTTCTTTTTTTTTGTATTTTCTAGATATAAGTAAAACAATAAATAACAACAGCAGCAATTATGAAATAGGCTGGAAACAGCGTACAATAACATAATATTCAGTCAACCAGAATAGCTACAAATCATACCAGGCAAGATGTGCATTCAGTGTGCCAGCAAGGGTGTTTACAAATAATGAATGATGATGCCAGCTGTAGGAATAGCCAACCACTCACCAAGGGAAGAGATGGCTGATGTAAGCCAACCAGCAAATCACGTGCCAGCTGAAAGGCAGCCGTACGGCTGCTATAGTCACGCCAAGGTAGCTAGAGATCCCAACGTGTCAATCAATGCCTCCAACATGCAACACACAAGTACTCCTAAACGCTGAACTCAATCAATCTCTGTCAACTGCTGAAACTCTACTGTAGAATGCTGGAAACCATCTATTGGGGTTTGCGTCCCAATAGCCAGGCTGTGGGGTTTCCGTCCCAATCCTCTAGATTCACTCCTCAGAGCAAAATCGCAAATACCAAGAATGAAGATGTAAAAGATAATGAAAGAATAAGCCAACATCTCCTTTTATCTCCCTCTCAAAGCCAATCGAACCCTAAAGGGGGAATATGCCTTTCCTTTTATTATAAAATGGCATCTTCTCAATTAAAAGGCCTTTATGTATAGGAAAAACACCCCTTTCCTCAAATAACATAACTCAAGGTGCCATAAGGTCTCCAGATGATGAAAATAAGTTATAATAATTCAAGACCTTTCCAACGAGCTATAACACATAGGCTTGCCTGACCAGATGAAGCCAAAATCCCCTTATTACTCCAATTAGCTATATAAATAACTTTATTTTAATTTATTAAAACGCAAACTTAGGAAATATTTAAATATATTAAAATATTTCCCTTTTTGCCTCTGATAGCCCAAACCAATCAAATAAACATGAGTCTGACCATGTCACTTGTTTGTGACTGATGTTGAATGAGATGGGTCAATTGGCAGTCCCATCCCTAAAATCTAGGGATGCTCCTAGAAGTTAGGAAACCAATCCTGTTGCACTGAAACTAACACCAACTGAATGGTCATGAATAACCTCACGACTGACAATTGTCACAACCTCCTAAAATTTAGGGATATCCCCTAAAATCTAGGAACTACTCCAAACTGGCTCCAAACTGCTTGTAAAGCCAAAACCCGGTCACTGTATGCACTAAATGAGTCCCTATCCATCTCTGCTAGCCTACAAGACTCCAATGATAGGCCAACTCCTCCGCCTTTGATGTCCACTCTAGAAAGGGGACATGACAGGAACCTTGAGGTTGTCTCATTTGATCACACAATCCATCTATATTGTTTATCATATGAGCATCCTTATTCAAGAGAGTTGGAAATTTGGTATTTCATTTTGGAATATTAAATATTCAATTTTGCATGTTGTAGTGGAACAAAACTCACATCAACCCCAAAATGCAAAAAAATATAAACTTTTGTTAAAGCAAAAAGCAATAAAAAGCAACTTTCCCTAAAAAAAATAGGAGTTGTCATATTTGACCTCAAGCAATATCAATCTTCGTCTCTTGGCCCTCCATAACACATGTGTTATCAGAATACTCATTTGGTCACACTCTTTTTTATTTTATTTACTTTTTGACATCCCTAAATTTGGAATGAACTTCTAAACTTCACACTAGCAAGAGACGGAAGATTGAAACTAAAACACTTAAACAAAACCCTAAAATTAAAAAAGCAGAAAATTGGGGGTCCCCATTTGCAATGGGGCAATGTGTGATAACATCTCAACAAGAATGTTGGTGTATTTCAGTTTTTAGTTTTTTAAACTACATCTGTGAATGGTATCTACTTTCAGCGTTGGTAGTTGTTTCCTTCTGTAGTGCTTATTTAAAGGCATCGTCTTGAATCAATAAAACATCATCTTCCACTCTCTTCCTTTAATAGAGCTGCCATTGACTTGATGAGAATGTTGAAGACCAGCCCGTAGAGCATTTTTTACGAACCTTAGCACCGTGTTAATTAATAAATCTATTATAAGTTTGCGCTGGATAGGATACTCCTAAATAATTTTGTCATCCATAGCGAGCTTATAGTATATTTATTATTCAATATATAATATTTAACATATTCATTATTAAACTAAAATTAAAATTTTAAATACACTTATATTGTATAATGTTTTTGAAATTTATTATAATATTTTTCAAAATTTAATTAATGTAAAATGTTAATATTAATTTTCAATTTAATATAATAGTATTTTATTTTAATAAATAATAGTTTTGATCATTTTATTTTAAATCTATTATATTTTATAATATTATTTCAAATATATTTAACAATGTTAAATTTAAATATTTAAAAATTTCAAATACTAAATGTATATAAAGCCAATTTGATTTCAAATTTTTTTTCGAACATTTTATCCTTGCCTAATTTCATATTTTTTCATTATTATTAGTTTTACACTTCTGTATATTTCTTTAAATTATTTGTACATGTACATACATACATACACACATACACGTACCCAAAGCCACACACCCAAGGGCAATTATTTTGCCTGTACCCACGTACCGGTTCTCGTACTTGTGCCTGTACCTGTACTGTCAACTTAGCGTACAAGTCACCCTTGTCTCACTATTCATACCAATGTACTTCACATGCTTAGTTTCTCCAAGCTTGCTCTCATTAGAAGTGCACTTCTGGTAGGATCTTATAAAGGTTGCTTGCAGACTTTTTTTTGCATCTCTCTTGGTTTTTATAAGATTCAAAAGCATAATAAATGTACTTGTATTCTAATCAATGTTCAAGTTTCTATCTTTATCTATATCAATACAAAAATAGATGGATAGTCAGAAACTCAGAGAGATAGGAAGTGCCTTTTCTATGGTTTTGAGGATTTATTGTCTTGCTAGCATTTGTTGCTTTTTGATTTTACATGAGAAGACCAAGGATGTGGATTTAATTTTTGGACATTGATATTATTTTGCCATTGACGCAGATTGTGGACGCACCTGTGGTGTTACCAAAAAGTCTGTATCTCAGTTTTATTTAGATACCATGGTTATTTTTTAATATATCTATATTCACAATAACAGTTTGTTATTTCACGGTGGATTCTGCTAGTAAATCCGAGTGTGACATTGAATGCTGCATTTTTTATTTGCATTTTATCCTGGCTTTGGTTTATTTCCAAACACCCAATAAGAATTCACTCTAAATTTGCCAGATTAGATTCACAAACCTTTAGAAGTTAATTAAGGAATGAAAGTTATCTAAACAAACATATCAAAGCATTCCATATTGTGATATCCCCTCTCTTGAAATAGAATTTAATAAAAATAAAATAATAACAAATTAATTTGATTAAATTATAATATAATATTAGGTTATGTTCCCAACCTTGATATTAAGAAAATGTGATTGTCAAGGATATTTATGCATTGATCATTCAAGGAGGAGAATTCATATCGTCATCTCTTAATATACAGAAACAATATAAATAAGCAATAATAATGAGAGACTGTGTTGGTCAAATGAATAAATACTAAGCGGCAGCAATTAGAGATTGTTATGGAATAAGACAAATTAGTAACAAGGTGACGTGACTCTTGTAAGAAGTCACGAGCTTTCAACTCAAGGAAACATATATAAAAAGGACTTGAATCTCATTTCAACAGGCACTGAACAGGAGAATACAGAACATACAATTTGGTTCTGATCAGGGAATCAAAGATTATAAATATATTTGGTTATCATCATGGGAAATAGAGAACAAGAAAATAATAAGGAAAGAGCAGACTATTGCTCAGACCTTCCATCTGGGTATACTGTGAATTGTCTATGAATAAGATAATGATTTACAAAAGATTATAATATTGAGAATGAGGGGTCAATAAATGGTCCAATATATATTGTAGCTTTAATATCAGTTTATGATAGTGAAATTAGGAATATATATATATATATATATATATATTATTATATATATATCAGCTATGTTGTATGTTATACATTTATATACTTTTTATGTATAAATATAAATTAATTTATACAGCTTGGTTGCTATGAAGGAAGGGAAGCCTGTATATGGTCTCTTATATATATGGGATTAGAATTATAATAATATATACATATAAATATATAATTATAATGTGATAGTTAAGATACAAATAATTCAATCAGAATTATAAATATCTGTCTATATAGATTATATGCACTTATGATAATAGAAGTGAAATCAGAATTATATGTTTAATTTATATATAAATATATGATAATGAGAATGAGTGGATAGAACATATGTTCCTATGCTCAGATCCTGTTGCTACTTCAGTACTAAGTAGGAGAAGGCTGAAGTGACCAAAGAGGGGCAGTCTAAATCCCAAAAGGATAGTTCCCAAGATAGGGTGGGGATCAGCGACCCTCTAATCCTTGAGGACAAAAGTCCCAAGGGAGGGCTTGGATCTGTAAACTTTGAGGGAACCTATCAAGTGGTCTCTAAGCGCTTTGGATTGCCTCCAATGTCTTCTCCCTTCTCAAACCGAAGTAATGACGAGCAGATTTGATGGTAAACAACTATGAATAGTATAGGAACCAAATCGCTTAATATGTAAAATAAATAAACAATCTTCTCTACTTTATCATGTAATAATATAGATCTATCTTTGTCAATTCAACTTAGGACATAAGAATACTGAATTTGGGTTAATCTTGGTAATAACTGAATCTAGACCTAGTAGGGAACATTACACATATTCACAAATAAGCGGGAATAATAATCGCTAACTAAACACACAATTTGTTATGACATGGTTTGCTATCTGCAAGAACGCTTCATATGCTTAATACTGTAAGTTATGGCACAAATATAGTCATTCAGTATACATCTGTTGATGGGCTTGTGTTTTCCTTGAATGAATTTAATTCTTATGGGCCTAAATGTTTCCAACATTTTTAAAAAGGAAGTGGATTATTCCTTGGCACATCTTTACTGATGTATTGAAGGAAACTGAATCTCTTTTGGCCATTGCGGCTAGTTAAAAACAAAACTAACTATGAAAGAATATCTATGACATGAAAATCCCTTGGTCCAAGAGTAAATTTGTAAAGTACAACTTGCTATTTTGCTTCATTGTTAGTTTCTGTCCATGTTGACATGCATTACTGTTCTTTTCAATCGAGGTTCTGTTATTACTTATTTAATAAATTATAGCTTGAATTCCTAGAGAAATGAAAGAGGTACAGTCAAAGGGATAAGCATAGAATCTTGATTAGGAATACAAATACCTGCAAAATAGAAGTAGCGAAGATTTATTGAAATGAAATAATAATTGTAATGTAAACTGAGTGCAGGTGTATATAACTATTGATTTTCAAAAACTACTTTTCATTTCTAGTCGTTCACTCTTTTTTTTTATTTTCTAATATTTCTGCATACCTATTTTGATTTTAGTTCCTATTTTGGTTTGCTAATATATCAATTTTTCTAAACTCTTTGTGATTAAATTGCCTTCTAATACTTTGATTATTCCCTTTATTCAGAAGGGCCTTGTTTCATATATCAAAAGGTATGCTTGCAAAAATGCAAGGACTGAAGATCTATGGGCTGTCCTCTCAGAGGAGTCTGGAGAATCTGTGAATGAGCTGATGGACTCTTGGACAAAGCAGAAGGGATATCCAGTGGTTATTGCAAAACTCACAGATAGTGGTTTGGAGTTGGAGCAGGTCTGTTTGATTTGGTTGTGGTCTTTTCACTATATTTGCCAATGAGTTTGCATATGAATGGTATTGGATGTTTGTTTCTTCTGTTAGCTCTAAATAGGTTTCCTTATGCAAAATACTCTACGAAAAGTTTGTGTGTTTAGTGTTAATTGTGGATAAATTACACAATTAAATGATAGAAAGAAAGATAGAACTACAATCTCTTTGCACAGTCTCTGCATGTTATACAAAATCTTTTTGAAATGCTGTTTGGGATAAATTGCTCAATCAAAATTATAAAAAGATAAAATTGTAATCACTTTGCATGGTCTGTGTTGTACAAAAAATATTCCTAATGCAATTTTGTACAAATTTGACTTTTTTATTGCTTTTTGGTTTTTGTGCCTTCCTGTACTTTATGTGCCTCCTAAAGTTTTCTAGGAGTGAAAGTGGGTCTACTATGTTCACATGACAATTAAACTTGTGTGTAGGCTTGGGATATATCGTCAAAAGGTCTTGGGCAAGCAATGGTCTGAGACTCTGAACACACAATTATTTGAGGCCTAGAAGTAATGTGTTTTCCTTAATAGTCTTGAAGTTCTTATGTTGAACCATGTGTGGACTTTTTTCTTAATATATGGGTTTCATTTTAGTAACATCTATTCTTGTGGGGTCTTCTTCTTATATTAGATTGTTGAGTGTTTTTGCAATATTTTGATTTTCTGTTGTTATGATCTAATATTGTGGTCGGATCGCATGATTCTTGGTCTATTTTTTAGAGACTGTGAAGAACCGAGATTGGTTCTGCTTATACTTTTTAAACAATTTGTGCAATAGTTGCAATTTATATCTCAAACAATCAAGCAAGAGCAATGGTGAATAATCATATGAATTCTCAGACTGAAATATCAAATTATAATTTATTTGATTTCCTTGTTTAAACCATAATTATATCTTTCTCCATGTAGTAGATCCTATGACAATATAATTTCAAAGAAGAAATCGATTTGGCACCTGAACAGTGATGTTTCTTCTACCAAGAAATGACTGTCACGCCAGGAAGCTGTCACCTTGATTCTAATGGCACGTGACTGTTATTGACTGAAACGTGGGAGTGGAGAGTGAATGCAGGTCCAGATTCTACCGCCACCACATGCGATACACTGCCAGGTTGTAACCTGCGCCCAGAACATGAAACATAACTGCTGCTGTTATTCACGTGAAGTCCAAGACTAGAACGTGGGTCCAAGACAGGGCAGAATCTACAATCGCCCAGCACGTGTGCACACAAGGAGAAAACGCCAGCTATTTTAGTCCATCGAAAAACCAGTAATATGTCCCACGTTTTTGAATGAAGTCGCAGCCTTGATCAACCAATTCTGTGTATAAACAAGTCGGATTTCTATGGCACCAGAATTCAGAATCCGGAATTATAATCAACCAGCCGCCCAGAACAAATATATCAGATTCTTTAATTGAATACTTGTCCCTTCACACCAATTATCAACATTCGATTTCCAGAATTAAAACTTCAATCAATTCAATATATATCAGCATTGAATTGAGACCACAAATAAATCAGAAGTAAAATTCACCACCCACAGGAGATGGCTCAGATTACGCAATGAGGAATCCGTCCTCAAAACCCTAGCCGGAGCTATTCTTCACGAACTTCAATAAATTTAATGATTGCATAAAAGATAATCCCAAGTGCTTTTTCGAGTAGAATATATATAGCTTTTTCGAAAAAACACTTTTTTAATATTTCACTTAAATGGCTTTATAAAATACTCCCACTTTATAATATAATATTATAAAGTCAAAGTCATTAAATTAAACCAAAATGATTTAATTTAATAACGTCATTTAAACTTCAAAGCCACTGCACTGACAGACTGCAATCAAAAAAATTTTGGCAAAGCCCACATCCAACTGCCCAACCAGGAATAGGCACTGCCTTGCCAGAAATAGCTACGGCTAAAAATAGACTTACCAAAAATAGTAAGTCCGTCCCAGAAATTCCCAGAGACCCTCAAATCATACTGTCAGCTCACGAGGGTCACATTGATGAACTGACTAAGCTCACTGCAAAGACTTGCTAAATCGGGGACATTACAGTCCTCCCTCCCCAAGATTGCTTGTCCCCAAGCAATCGCAATCCCGGGTGTTGCAGAATGTCCTCAGGCTCCCAAGTGGCATCCTCATTAGGAAGTCCATGCCACTTTACCAAAAAATCTCTAACAACTCTACGCCGTAGCTGTCTCTCCCTGGTCTCCAAAATAGCCTCAGGAACCAACTCCAATCTGCCCTCATCATCCAAGGGAGGTAACGTAGAAGAAGGTACAACATGCTGACCCAATGCCTTCTTGAGGCGTGAGACGTGAAAAACATTATGAACCTTGCTGTCAGGGGGTAAATCCAGCTCATAAGCAACCTCTCCCACCCGGCGAACTACCTAGAAAGGTCCATAATAACGGGGCTTAAGCTTTTCAGCTCCCCTCTTCTTGATAGAAGACTGCCTGTAGGGCTGCAACATCAAATAAACCATATCATCAACCTGAAAAGTACGGGCAGTCCTCCTCTGATCAGCATACTGCTTCTGCTGATTTTGGGCCCTCTGGATATTATCTTTCAATGACCTCATGATGTCCTGATCATCCTGTAACATTTCCCCAGCACTGGGCACTCGACTGTCACTGCATAATAAATCCATGAAACTAGGTGGATCATATCCATACAGAGCCCGGAATGGTGACATCTGAATAGTCATGTGATGAGTGGAATTATAGCAAAACTCACACAAATGTATCCACTTCACCCAAGCCCGCTGCTGAGAAGATACATAATTTCGCAGATAGCCCTCCACCCATTTATTAACTATCTCGGTCTGACCATCAGTCTGAGGGTGATAGCTAGTGCTGGGAGTCAATTCCGTTCCACATAACTGAAAAAGCTCCTGCCAAAAATGACTCATAAAGCGACTATCTCGATCGCTCACAATAGTCCAAGGCAACCCATGTAATCTGAATATCTCCCATAAAAATAATTCAGCTAACTGAACAGCTGAGAAAGTGGTAGTGATCGGGAAGAAATGGGCATACTTGGTAAGACGATCCACCACCACGAAGATACAGTCTCTACCTCGGGCTTTCGGCAAACCCACAATAAAATCCATAGATAAGCAAGCCCACTTCCGCTTAGGAATGGGAAGTGGCTGTAACAACCCAACCGAATAAGTATGCTCCTGTTTGTTCTGTTGACAAACAGAGCACTCACGGACATACTGCTGAACATCTGTCTTCAGCCCTTTCCACGTGAACCTCTCACGAATTTGCCTATAGGTCTTAAAGAAACCCGGATGTCCTGCCAAGGGCGAATCATGGAAAGCCCGAAAAATGATCTGTTTGACACTAGACCCTGGGACCAAATATATCCTTCCCTTGTAAATGATCAGCTCATTCACAAGAGTATAATCGTTGTCCTGTACACTGCCATCAACAACACCAGAAGCCCACTGATCCCGAGCATACTCAGCAACAATCCTATGTCTCCAATCCTCAGTTATCTTCGAAATCATGCACAAGTGGGGTCTTCGTGAAAGGGCATCAACTACCACATTTTGAGTACCTTTGATATAAGAAATATCAAAGTCATAGGACTGCAACTTGCTAACCCACTTCTGCTGTCTCTCATTCAGATCACGCTGTCCAAGGAAATGCTTCAAGCTGTTATGATCAGTTTTAATACAAAATTTACTCCCCACTAGGTACTGCCTAAATTTGGCCAAAGCATGCATAATGGCTAACATTTCCTTGTCATAAATACTAAATAGCCTCTCAGGACCTCCGAGCTTACGACTCTCAAAAACAATAGGGTGGCGATCTTGAGATAGCACCGCTCCAATACCTTCCCCCGAGGCATCACAATGCAACTCAAAGGGTCTCGTAAAATCCGGTAATGCCAAAACCGGGCATGTAGTCGTAATCACCTTGAACTTTTCAAAACACTCCTGTGCGTGATCAGTCCAAACAAAGGCACCCTTACGGGTTAAGTTAGTAAGCGGCACCGCATGCCTAGAGAATCCTGACACAAATCTCCGATAGAAAGCACACAAACCAATGAATCCCCTCAGTTGTGTCAAGTTTCCTAGTGTAGGCCACTCCAAAATAGCACGAACCTTATCTGGGTCCATGCGAACTCCCTCTGAGCTGATGATATGCCCCAAATACAGTAACTCTGTCATGCCTAAAGCACACTTGGACTCCTTAGCAAACAAGGAAGCCTCGTCAAGAATGCTGAGTACTATATCCAAATGCATTACATGCTCATCCGAAGTCTTACTATAGACTAATATGTCATCAAAGAAAACAAGAACAAATCTCCGCAACTGTCCATGGAAGACTCTGTTCATAGTAGATTGAAATGTAGCGGGAGCATTAGTCAAACCAAAGGGCATGACTAGGAACTCAAAATGGCCACAATGACACCTAAATGCCGTCTTCTCCACATCTTGTTCTCTAACTCTGATTTGATGGTATTGGGATCTCAAGTCAATCTTGGAGAAGTATTTGGCCCCATGTAACTCATCAATACAAGGAATCGGGTACCGGTTTTTAATATTTTTCTTGTTTAGCATCCGGTAATCTATACACATTCTGAGTGTCCCATCCTTTTTCTTCACCAAGACAACCGATGAAGCAAAAGGAGACTTACTCGGCCTAATATGTCCCATAGCAAGCAGCTCCTGAATGGTCTTTTCAATTTCATCTTTCAATCGCTTAGGGTGCCGGTAAGGAGTAATCATGATGGGCTTAGTGCCCTCCTCTAACTCAATAATATGTTCAATTCCTCTGTCAGGTGGTCTGCCATAAGGTGAATCATTAAACACCTTGGAGTGTTTAATTTTGAGCTGTTGAATATCCAGATGATAGGCTGGCCCATTTGTGTTCTCTGTTGTAGACAACACCCTACACTCTGCTGCCCAATCAATAACATCATCATGCCTCACCAGACGTTGCATACGGTTGTGGGAAATAGTCTTCAACTCACCACCCTGTATGGCCTTAAGAATGTGTGTCTTGCCATCCTTGATGAACCTCAATTCCATCCTTTCCATATTCATGTAGATGTCTTTAAGCGAATGCAACCAGCTCATGCCAAGAACTGTTTGTACTGCCCATGTCAACCACATAAAAATCTGCCTTGAAGGAATAATTATTCAACTTCACAAGAAGCTCAGAAATCCTTTTATTACACTTGAGAGAGTAACCATCAGCTACCTGCACTCTAAGTCCTTCAAAATCTTCAGTCTCAAATCCCCTCTTGGCCACCAAACGAGAGTCAATAAAATTATGAGTAGCTCTTGTGTCAAAAAGGGCAATGATTCGCTGCCCTGCCAAGAGCCCATGCATCCTAAAGGAATCTTCCTTTTTCATGCTTGTGAGATACACAACCTTGAAATCAGAATTCCCCACTTGTTCATCATCATTTACTGGATTCTCATGTGAATAATGCTCATCATCAACTCGCTGTCCCGAAAATTCAGAATCATCTTCGTCTTCATAAAACCATTCCATCATCTTATTCTTCCCCTTTGGTTTCAAGGGACAATCATGATTCAAATCATATGGCCCTCTACAATGAAAACATAATTTTCTTCTCTTTAGATCATTTAATGTTTCTTGATCCAAGGGACCTGCTATAGGACGACTAGAATCAGCTCTATCATCCCTTTTAGGTGCTGCCCTGTCATAAGAAGTGTTAGAAGGTCTCGCAGCAAATCTGTTCCGTGGAGTTGATGCTTCCAAATTCCTTGCTTTTTTTATAGCTTCTTGCAAGGTAGGTGGGTCCAAGGACTTAACCCATCCTCTGGTAGGCTCCATCAGCCCCTCCACAAAGAGCATAACTCTCCTCCTCTCTGAAATGTCATAGACCATAACAGACAACCGCTGGAACTCACTAATAAAGGTCTCCAAGTTACCTGTCTGTCGCAATTGAGCCAACTCTCTGAAATATGTTTCAGGATCCTTCTTATCAAACCTTTCAATCAATCTATCCACAAACTCCTGATAATAAAAGATCTGATCATGTCGAAGTGACACCAACCCATGGTACCACCAGTCATGGGCTATACCATCCAGATGTAGCACAGCAAAATGAATGGCGTCCTCCTCAGACATAGGACGTAAAGACAAATAAGTATCCAACTTGTGGACCCAAGCTCGTGCTATCACCTTACCACTGCCATCAAAATGATCTAGAATCGTTTTGTTGGTAGCCTAGCGTAAATCTGTATCCCTAGGCCTTTGTTTGTCAGGTACCGGTCTACCCCTAGTGTGCTCACGTTTTTGTAATAGATACCTGTCAAAATTCAGATTTTGTTTTATTGCATGCGGTAAGGCATCCCACTCAGCATAATGTGCAACAATATCATCTACAAACGGAGCGGCCTCAGATTCAGTGCTAACCGCATCCACCTCAGGTCTCAAAAATACGGGACGCTGTGGTCTATCATGAACACCAGCATGCCCTGCTTTGTCATGTCTGTCCTCCTGCCTAGGACGATCCTCAGCTCTCATCCTGTCACCCACACGTGACCTGTCATCTGCTCTAGATCGATGAGAACCAACTGAAGCACTCCGAGCACCTTTGTCTCAGCCACGATCAACAGGGATTGTCATCCGCTGTAATGTATCAGATAACTGCTGTAGTACTGTAGCAACATGATGTTGTTCGTCTGCAATAGCCTGGAAAGTATCATGTACTTCTCTATCTACCTCCGAAGCAGTAGCAACATCCCTATATTTTGAATTACTTGAACCACCTGCATTACCTAGACCACCTGCATTACCTAAACCATCTGCACCTCTGTCTTCCATACTACCAAACTGTATCTCAGGTTCTCTCTCACCAAGAGGAGAATTAGGACCTCTACGGGAGTAATACATACCAAGTCTAAACCTCTGTGCCATGCTGAACCCAAATAACCCTGCAAGCTGGCAAGAATTTGGCTCTGATACCATTGTGAAGAACCGAGATTGGTTCTGCTTATACTTTTTAAACAATTTGTGCAATAGTTGCAATTTATATCTCAAACAATCAAGCAAGAGCAATGGTGAATAATCATATGAATTCTCAGACTGAAATATCAAATTATAATTTATTTGATTTCCTTGTTTAAACCATAATTATATCTTTCTCCATGTAGTAAATCCTATGACAATATAATTTCAAAGAAGAAATCGATTTGGCACTTGAACAGTTATGTTTCTTCTACCAAGAAATGACTGTCACGCCAGGAAGCTGCCACCTTGATTCTAATGGTACGTGACTGTTATTGACTGAAATGTGGGAGTGGAGAGTGAATGCGGGTCCAGATTCTACCGCCACCACATGCGATACACTGCCAGGTTGTAACCCGTGCCCAGAACATGAAACGTAACTGCTGCTGTTATTCACGTGAAGTCCAAGACTAGAACGTGGGTCCAAGACAAGGCATAATCTACAATCGCCCAGCACGTGTGCACACAAGGAGAAAACGCCAGCTATTTTAGTCCATTGAAAAACCAGTAATATGTCCCACGTTTTTGAATGAAGTTGCAGCCTTGATCAACCAATTCTGTGTACAAACAAGTCAGATTTCTATGGCACCAGAATTCAGAATCCAGAATTATAATCAACCAGCCGCCCAGAACAAATATATCAGATTCTTTAATTGAATACTTATCCCTTCACACTAATTATCAACATTCGATTTCCAGAATTAAAACTTCAATCAATTCAATATATATCAGCATTGAATTGAGACCGCAAATAAATCAGAAGTAAAATTCACCACCCACAAGAGATGGCTCAGATTACGCAATGAGGAATCTGTCCTCAAAACCCTAGCCAGAGCTATTCTTCACGAACTTCAATAAATTTAATGATTGCATAAAAGATAATCCCAAGTTCTTTTTCGAGTAGAATATATATAGCTTTTTCGAAAAAGCACTTTTTTAATATTTCACTTAAATGGCTTTATAAAATACTCCCACTTTATAATATAATATTATAAAGTCAAGTCATTAAATTAAACCAAAATGATTTAATTTAATAACGTCATTTAAACTTCAAAGCCACTGCACTGACAGATTGCAATCAAAGAAATTTTGGCAAAGCCCAGATCCAACTGCCCAACCAAGAATAGGCACTACCCTGCCAGAAATAGCTACGGCTAAAAATAGACTTACCAAAAATAGTAAGTCCGTCTCAGAAACTCCCAGAGACCCTCAAATCATATTGTTAGCTCACGAGGGTCGCATTGATGAATTGACTAAGCTCACTGCAAAGACCTGCTAAATCGGGGACATTACAGAGACCCACAATGTTTAGATAAAAATAATTGAAATGAGAATGAATGCCTACCCTGCCAGAAATACTACGGCTAAAAATAGACTTACCAAAAATAGTAAGTCCGTCCCAGAAACTCCCAGAGACCCTCAAATCATACTGTTAGCTCACGAGGGTCGCATTGATGAATTGACTAAGCTCACTGCAAAGACCTGCTAAATGGGGGACATTACAGAGACCCACAATGTTTAGATAACAATAATTGAAATGAGAATGAATTCTCAAAATTGACATTAAAATCAAGCGCATATTGCCATGGGCAATCAGTTTTAGCTTTTTTTTGCATTACTTTTGTCTAAGATTCTAATATATAGAATGTTTGTGGATTTTTTCTACATTACTGTGCAAAAATATAATTTGAACTATGATATATTGTCATTCTTAATTTCAAAATTTCAGGTGTGTTTTGCATGAAAGAGCTTGAGCTCGAGTTCTTTTTGTATTTTGTTTGCCATTGCCTGGATTTTCCCTCAATCTGTTTCAGCAGCAACGAGGGCATAACTCATTTATCAAATCAACTAACTCTAAAAATGTATTCAAGTGAAGCTTGTATACCATTTTCAAGTTGCTTACATATTATCTCAATAACTGGAGGGTTTTATTAACTTGGCGAGGTTCATTTGAGTATGCAAAATTAAATGAAATGAGTGAGTGTGCTATGAAATTTGCATCCTCGTTACGATAATTGTCTTCTGTTTAATAAATTACCAGTGTTCCACGGTGACGCTTTCACCCCGAAAAAACCCGCGTCCCCTATAGAGGGGATGTTTCTGAGACTTGGGGACTTGGGGGAAACGCCCCCCCACAGCAGCACCTCTTCCGCTACGTCTATTGGGGATGCTGACGGGCTGCTTGCTATATGGCACATGCCATTGCATACTGATTGCAAACTTTAACTTTGTGAAAGCAAATTGGACTTTCATGGGGCACTCACAAATATGTTATATTGCAGATTTTGCCGTAAAGATTGCAACTCACCTCTATTTTTATATCAGGACCCCCTCCCCCCACCACCACTGCTCCACCACCATCCCCCCGCTTTCCTCTCACCATCCCAAAACTTAGGCCCTTGGTTCCCCGGTCCCCGAAACCCATTCCTGTGTTCCCCCGTCCTCCCATCAGGAAACTCTGGAACTTTGTAAATTATGCTACTTCAGAAATTCTTTGCTTGAACTTCATTTTGTGATATTGTTTTTGATCAGGTAACAAAGTTAATGGAATTAATTCTCACACTATTGAAGTTTCAACTGCCTTAGCAATATAGCCTGTTGCTTTCTGTTGGTTCATTTATTTGATTATACATACAGTCTTGTGCATTCTGACAATTTCCTTATCCATGCTTTGCAGCTTTGCCACTCATATTCTTTTTTCATGATCTGTAACTTATACGTTGTGTGAGAAAGGAATTTCTTATAATATTTTTTTGATTCTTTAGTTGTGTGATAACAGGAATCATACTTGTTTCTCTTATCTATAGCCTTCAATATTGGTGGGAAGAATTAAAGAAGTAAAATAGGGATAGTACTGGTTATCCTTACTAAAAAGTGATCATTTCTAAAATCATGTTGCTGGCTTTATTTAATGTTTTTATTTGTCGTCCTCCATTTGAAATGCAAAGTGTATTGCACTGCTGCTTTAAGACTTCCACAACCAATTGGTTTCCTTGGGAGCACATGGAATTTGTAGATAACAAAATGAGAATGTTTATTTGTGCATTTCTAGCCACATCTCAACACATTTACAGTGCCTTCAGTTTGAGTTACAATGTTTTTATTCATTTTATTGTTTGCTTTGTGTTGAGCACAATCTGATAACTTGGCACTGATCAGAGCTTTTCACATCATTTGCCATATTTTCTCCTGTTAGGAAATCAGATCTTTGGGAATTTATTATATTACTGTTAAGTAACTGTTCTGATATATAACAATATTGTGATGCTTTTATATATTGTACTGAGTATATATAATGCTGTGACTGCAGGTGAAGGAGACAATGAACTCTGTTATTGATTGCTCAAACCCTGCGATCACAGCATGTATATATATGCATATGATCGGTTAAACAGCAACCAACATGCCTTTTCATAAATGAACAGTCACGTCCAATAGTCGTTGTTTGGTATTAGTATTAGCGACTGTTAACAACAGTCGCTAGCACTAATACAAACAGCGTCTTGTATTAGTACAGTCGGCTGTAATAACGACCGAGCATGACATCGTTTATTCATTCATTCGACTTCATAGTCGATACTTAGCATTTGTAAGATTATCGAACATAGTTCGATTAATACCAATGTGACTTTAATATATATTACTATGTTATTATTATTATTATATTTCATCAATATAATAATAATAATAAGATAGTAATAATATAGTCACAACTCTTCTTTATAATCATTTGTATACTATTATATATATATATATAATACGAATGAAGCTATACCTTAACATCTCTTTTGTTCTTTAACAAATTTACAACTTTTATAATTTATAAATATTTCCTCATGTGATGTGGCTTTTGAGGATGGACAATCATTCAACTTGCTGAATATGGTATATTTGAAATTCTGCAAACGGGAAAGTGTATTTGGTTTCTATGCCATCTATTTATTAGAGTTAAATCTATCTATTTTTTTTCTCTCTTCCGTAGATTTATTTCTATTTCTAATGGTCACTCCTCTTCTATGTTTCCATATTCTCTCTCTATTCAATATGGAAACTTCTTTCTTTTTTCTCTCTTCAAAATGTTTCTATTTCTCTCTCTTTGTTCGTTATAGAAACATTCTTGTGTATACTTGTCTATATGGATCATTTATGATCCATGTTTAATAACACATTCATTATTTTACCATAATATGGTATCAAAGCTATTTTTATCGAAAAATAATAATTTCATTATTGAAATTTCTTGAGTTATTTTTGAAATAGGTTTTGAAAATCTTTATTTTCATGAAATTTTCAGACTCATAAGATTTTCGAAATCCTTTGCTTGGGTGTGTTCGATTTTTTTTTGCAAACTTCTTTCAAAACCTTGAATGGTCGTTTGTTCTGCAACTCATTCGCATTCTTTGTTTCTGCAACTCATTCGGCTTCTTCTATGGTCGATTTTTGCTGCTTTCACGCCGTCTAGGGTTTTTATAGTGCCCTTTGTTTTCTGTGGCCAGGATTTCATCCATTTTTTAATAACCATCTGCAAATTTTTGAAGTTTTTTTTTTGACGGCTAGGGTTTCCTTTGAAACTCTTAGATTCTTTGCCATTTTGAAAATCTACTTGCAGATTCTTGGTGGGTTTTTGCAGATCTCAACTGGGTTGCCTTCGTTTTTTTTGGGTGCATCGTTTTCCGTGCCTAGATTTTTGAGCCAGCATATTCAATCTACCTCGAAGATCATGCCTTTTCAGATATTCATGTTTTTTTGCATTGAAAAACATGTCATGGCATCTCTCACCAATCTTCTGTTGGAAGGTAGTCAATGATTCAACGGAAAGCACTACAACACTTGGAAGCAGAGAATAATGACGATCTTCGTATACTATCGCCTTGAGGTGCTTGTTTTGGGTACCGAGACTCGTCCTACCAGCCCAAGTCTGCCTTTACGCCTTTTGAGGATTCTCTTGCAGACTTTTGGTTTGAAGTTAGATTGATCATTAAGGGAGGGTATTAGAGTTAAATCTATCTATTTTTGTTTCTCTCTCTTCCGTAGATTTATTTCTATATCTAATGGTCAGTCCTCTTCTATGTTTCCATATACTCTCTCTATTATATATGGAAACTTCCTCTCTCTTTTTTCTCTCTTCAAAATGTTTCTATTTCTCTCTTTGTTTGTTATAGAAACATTCTTGTATATACTTGTATATATAGATCATTTATGATCGTTGTTTAATAACACATTCATTATTTTACCATAATATTATTTAGGACCCTTGAAATCAACCTCTAGCTATTTCAATACTCTTTTCGTAAATGATGATTAAAACTTTCTCCATCGTGATTTTATGTATCTGTTTAAATCAATTGAAAGGGCAATTTATGATCGTCTTGAATTCATTTTTTAATATTCATATGGTGCTCAAAATTTGTTATGGATGTTTTTTTAGCTATGACTCAAGATAGCTGCTTGTTTTGCCACAAATCGGGATTTGGACAATTATCTTGCTTATTGGCATGGTAACCCATCTTGTTGCCAGTGTAATATTATGTTTTGAGATAGTCAATGTGTTTTCTGCTTTTGGCAGAAAACTTCAAACTTTACTTTTTACATTGTCTTCAAGGAAAAGATACAGTAGGAATCTTTGGAGGCTTACTAGTCTGTGCAAATTTCTTTTCCCATGGGCACACAATCTTGTTCTGCATTCTGTTGTAGTTTTATAAGCTCCTAAACATTTTGTTTGTAGTCTGTAAGATTTCTATTCGTTGAACATTGAATTGTTTTCTGCATCCTGCTGTAGTTCTACTAGCCCCTGCATTTTTCATCTCTCATTAACACTGTCTGTTGTTCTAACTCAGAATATGTACACTTTGCATTTATTCTCGATTATCAGATATTTTGCTAATGTTTTAAACTGATGATTTATGCTTAATTTCTTCACTGTTGAATCTTGAAGTGCACTTCTGTAAGTGATTAAGTTTTTGTATATGCTTATATTTTTGAAGTGACTATCTTAGATGGGGGCTTATATTTGGCTTAAGAACCATAATTAGGAAGTATGAGTAATATTATTTGCAAGCAAGTAATGCATTCTAATCCAAACGTAAGCGTTATAAATGAAAGCTGCTTAAGAATTTTTTTTTATAGTGAAATTTTTCTAACCTGTAATTCTCATGCCTTTCACATCCAGTCCCAGTATTTGTCAAGTGGTGCACCTGGGGATGGGCAATGGGTTGTGCCGATCACTTTATGCTATGGCTCATATGAGGTTCGAAAGAATACACTCTTACATGGAAAGGTTGGAGGTGTCAATCTCTCAGATTTTAAACCAATGGAGGCTTCTCAATCTAGCTGGATAAAGCTAAATGTAGGACAGACTGCCTTTTATCGTGTGCAATATGACAATGTAATTGCAGCAAGACTAAGGTCCGCAATAACAGCAGGACTGTTGGATGCTACTGACAGGTTTGGTAAGAACTAACATATTTTAATGAGAAGACATTAGCATCATTAAGTTGTATTCAAGGAGGAAAACTGGCCATTAATAAGCGCTTGGGCTATTAATCTGTTGTCAGGAATATTAGATGACACTTATGCACTTGTGCTGCTGGTTTGTTGTCAGGAATACTGGATGACACTTATGCACTCTGCTCTGCCTGTAAGCAGCCTCTATCAGCACTACTTTCGCTGATGGATGTTTACAGGAAAGAGTTGGATTATACTGTTCTATCATGCCTAATCAATGTAAGTATTTCTATCTGTAAGTGAATTGAGATTTCTATAGATGGATATTTTTGAGAATGTATCTGAGATTCTGAACACAACTGTGTTCCGATTTTTCTTCCAGTGTTTCAAGGTTCCTTTGACACCCTTCTATAAGGAATTTTGAAATTTCTAAATTTGATCTATGAATTGTAATCTGACATGGACAGAATTATTGAAAAATCAAGTTTTCTGTTATGTCAATGGATTGTTTATGTTGCAGGTTGGCTATAGAGTTTCAAAGGTTGTAAGCGATGCTATCCCAGATTCTGCTGCTCATGTCAAGTTGTTCATAATTAACCTTCTTCAGTTTGCGGCTGAGTAAGTTGGACTTGAATTATTTTATGAATGTTTGTCTTCAATTCATTGATGGTGATATTAAATTTCAGATAATGTATTTCTGTGACTCTTAAGACAAGTTTCAAAGTTGGTTTTGTTCAAGTCAAAAAAGAGTTTTATGGAGGTAGATTATTTAGTGGTGTGCTGTACACATGATGAAGAGGAAGAAAATAGCAAAATTGAATAGGATTTTCATTTCTTTATGGGTATATAAACAAGGCTCTTGATTGTTCCTACTTAACTGGTGCATTTTCTAAGTGATGCATGCTGGGGAATTTTCACCTGAGACTTTTTACTTTTGCTATCATGGGGGACTGGTGGCTTACGAAAGTGCATCTCCATTATATAAAGATCAATCTAATCAGCTATGTTCTTCTTGTCATGTCATTAAATGGGTATACAGGAAACTGGGATGGGATCCTATTGCTGGTGAGAGTCACTTGGATGCAATGTTAAGAGGGGAGATACTGACAGCTTTAGTGGCACTTGGGCATGAGGAAACTAAACAAGAAGGTCTAAGACGGTTCAATATTTTCTTGAACGACAGAAGCACGCAGCTTCTGCCTGCAGATGTCAGAAAGGTTGTTCTATGGCTGTCACTGTCATTGTTCAAATTTGGGTAGCTCTTGTTTTGAATCTTCATTAATATTAATTCTTTTTTGTAGGCTGCATATGTTGCTGCCATGAAAAATGTCACGGCTTCAGATAAATCTGCATACGAGTCTTTATTAAATGTTTATAGGGAGACAGATCTAAGTCAGGAAAAAGTTCGGATTCTAGGTAAGTAAATTGTTATATGCTGGTTCAATTTATCACCAGTAAACTTCTAAATGTTAATACATTTAAGCTGAGGAAATTGTTTGCTTTACTGCAGGTTCACTTGCTTCATCTCCAGATCCTTCTATTGTCCGTGAAGCTTTAGACTTCAGTTTGTCACCCGAGGTATGGCTCACATGTGCTACAGTAGAAAATAAACTAATCTGATGTCAAGATTCTTATCTTCCTTGTGAAGCCTGTCTATAACTTGCCTTCTAAGGTATGACTTTTATTTGTTAAATTGAGAAAGAAATCCTTTTTTGACTCATCCAGGTGCGGAACCAAGATGCAGTGTATGTACTATATGGGACTAGCAGCGAAGGGCGTGAAACTAAGTGGCTGTGGTTTAAGGTAATGTTTCATAAACAGCAGGCACGTTCTGATAGAGAATCTGGGGACGTGTTTGTATTCCGAGGATTTAAAATACCAAATTCTTACTACAATTAATCTCACGGGATCTTAAAGTTATTGAATATCCAACTGATTTAAGATTGGTTTATTTAATCCAGGAAAATTGGGATTTAATCTGGAAACGTTGGGGTTCAGGATTTATGATAACCCGATTTGTCTCGAGTTCTGTATCTGGGGTCTGTTACTCAAGTCCTCACTCATGCTAATGTGTTTTTAATACTCTCTTTTTTTCCAAATACATTTGAAAACAGAATACTGAAAGTAGGTCTTGCTTATTACTTGCTTTCAGTTTGCAAGTGAGGAAAAGGCAGATGAAATAAAGGCATTTTTTTCGACTCGGACAGTACCATCTATAGAACGGACAGTTAGCCAAAGTATTGAACGTCTTCGTATCAATGCCCAGTGGGTGAAGAATGTACGCCAAGAGAAAGGTCTAGAGGATATACTGCAGGAACTTGCATATCGGAAGTATTAATGTCACCCATTCCAATTGAGACTAATGGGACTGTTTTGCATTATGAGTTTCATCTAATTTTTTCCAGATGCGAGTGAGAAGTGGCAATTCAAATGATGCATTTCTTATTTTGGAATAAGTTATTCTCAGACATGTATTTTCATGCTTGTTTCCAACATAGAAGAGTACATATTGTCAGGGGATTGAAAGGTCGAACTAATGAAAATTTATTCTTCGATTTTTTTTTGTGTGGCCATTTGCTGGACAATGATTGGCTGAAAATTTGCTACCACATACAAGCCTGTTCTTCTGATTTGACCAATAGATTTTCTCTTACTGGTCGTTAATTAACATGGAAATGGATATTGTATGTTAAATTGTTAATTTGAAATTTGAAAAGTACATCTACATTTGAAGTCTATTTGGACCTCCCTTGTGAGATACTATAATTCTTCAGATTTCTTGTCTCATTACTATCTCTTGAAGCCCCAATTATTCTGTTATCCGTTAACTCCTGACTGGTATGGACATAGTTATGGGTGTCTTTATATGCTTTATTGACCCTGTATTTTTGCAATGCCATGTCTTGCCGGTAATTTTATGGGATTTGTGCAAGATTCCCGAGCAATCTGTTTGCACGTATGCAATCCATTAGATGAATTTGTGCCATCTCCAAGTTGAAGACTTAAAATGGATCAATGTCCATGCAATGACTTTACAAGTGTCTTAAGTTGTCAATATAGAAATATCTTCATGTTAAAGAAAGAATGGACGAGTTCTAGTGACCTGCACTTTTTGCATGAAGTTATAGGCAAACAAAATACAACGCAGGGACTTGTAAGCCAGTTCATGTTTATTGACCCATTTAAAGTCTTTGAGTAGGAATTGGCACAAATCAATCACATGGTAAATTAGTTTAAGGCTAAGCTATATATAATGGTAAATGTGCAGTCAATTTTTGCTAAGTATCAATGCAAATGAGAGAAAGGTTGAGGTAGATCGATTAATAAATTTGAATCTGAAGTTGAATGCCCCTTTGCTTACCCTCGACTGCCCCACGCCCTCTTTCCTGTCCAACCTTGCAGACTCGTTCCTGCTCTCCTTCATCACATTCTGCTCATTAAAAAATATCTAATTCATCTTAAATTATCATATTATAATGCTACTTTTAGTTAGAAATCTGATTACAATTTTATTTAATGGAGGTCTAATCGCCCAATAAAAAGTGTTTAACAGAGGGTTAACTAGTAAAGGTGTAGATCTGTCATTTTCACCTAAGCTATTTTGTTTAGTTGAGATGTCCTGCAGTTGGTATGTTCCTATGGTACAGTATTGGGGTTTTAATCGGGTATGGCTAAGCTCCCTACAAAATGTACCGTTGATCAAATTTTAAAAAATGGAAAACACAATAATTTTTTGCACAATTTTTACCATCTGTTTTTCATGATCTGCATATTTTGTGGTTGAAAATCACAAAAAAAATTGCCAAAAAATAGCCGTATTTCGCAAATCTGGAAAAAAAAAAGTTTTACATTTTTTTTTGTCTTTGGTATGTTTTGGAACTTAGCCCTGCCATTTTAACCTACTTGGTTAGATAGAGATCTTACATCACCCTACCGTAAGCACCCTTGAGTACTATAATTATCATCTTCTCTAGTTTAATTGGGTTGTTATCTTACCCCTCTACAAGGATTACCAGCCAAGCAATTATTATCACCACCTGCAGTCTACAAGATTTATTGTTACATTGTATTAATGTAAAATTTCAGACATCCAATTTAGTCTTAGTTTTTTGCTTAATTCTAATACAATAATTTAAAACATTTCCATCATTCTGATTATGTTATATATATATTTTCTTTACGTTTAATTTCATTTGACTATTTTTATTGAGTCCCCTCTTTTCATGCAAAATGAAGCCCTATATAGAAGCGATCTCCCCCTTCCTCTGATAATATACTCATACCATTAAATTTATTAACCCTATATTACAGTGTTTTACTGGTGTTTCAATTCAGTCAAGTGGGGACATTATTGGCTACTAGTTCTAGTGGAAACAAATATAATGAAGTGGTTTAGCTAGAGGTTTTAATGGCAGAACATTATCGAGGTCAAGTAAGCTTATAACCTAACATTTGAACATTACACTAGTGCAGGGGAATTTGTTTAACATTTTTGGTAAGATTTTATTGTAAATTTTGTAAGTGAAAGAATTAAATCTTGTTTGTTCCACGTATAATTATTATAATTACAGTTAGATTTTGTAATATTTATGGCTGTGACAATTTGTCTTATGACTTGTCTTCAAAGGTTAATTTAGTATCTTTAATACATACATAAGGACCACAAGAAACAATATTTTCCTCTCATATTCATTGAAATTCAAATTGAGAGTTTAATTATTTTGATTAATATTTATGGTTATTAGTATGATTTGGGATCTAAGGTTTTATACAAATAATTTTGTAATAAAATATTATTAGATCTAGTTTGAATAAAGATTAAGTATAAATTTTGCTGATCTCCTCATGTAGGTGAATTGTTTTCTAAACATCTTGAAAATTTGAATAATAATTTTCTTGAAATATTGTGGAAGTAGTTGATAGTGATAATCATTGTTTTTGTTTCTTTTATCAAATATATTGATTAACTTTTTTTGTTTTACTTGAAAAAAAAAATCATTTCTTAGTGAAGTAAATATGCCTCTAGGCACACACAACTCTAATTGCCTCTTATTGTTTATGTGTTGATTCATGTCAATCAATTTAAGTTCAAGTTGTTGTTAATCATGTTCTTGTGATGGTTGTTCTTTGTTTTAATTCACTATTTCATTTATGTTGATCAAAACATCATAAAGTACAATAATTCATTACATAATCATCTTCAATACATTTGTCAAATATTAGGTTTTTTTTGTCTCACTTGTTCAATAAATTATAAAGATTAATACAAATTTACAAGTTTGACTTAAAGCTGATTTAGGTCTCCAAATCACTTTTGATGTTTGTTGTAACATATTTACATGGTAGGAAAACCATGAATGACAAGAAGAATAATCAAGAAGAGTCCATTATCCATTGAAATGTGAGACAATAGGTACATTAAAAGAGAAAATGTACCTCTCACTTTATCCATTGAACATGTTCTCTTAGTTGATTGTTTTATTTTCTAGCGTCATGTCTTTGTATTTAATCCATGTTCAAATTTAATTATTATTGTGTCTAAACTATTTCTCTATTTGCAATTTTCTTATAATGAATTAATCTATATAGATTTCAATTGAAGAATATGACTTCAAATTTAGATGCTTGCGGATTATGATATTAGTTCCCAACACTTAGTGGACAATCATGAGATATTGTAAGTTTGTTGTCCCTAAAAATCAATAGAAGAATCTTCTAACTTCTTTTGAAGGTAGTACAAAATGTTATTGGGGAATGTTTGAAGAAATTTAAGATCATTTACACTTGACAAAATGCATTACTAGGCTATGTAATTAGAAACAAGACTTAAAATCATAATAGTACTAGTGGTAAGAGCAAAACTAGATATTAGAGGTTGTGTATAAGAACTTAATATTATATGCATATACTTTTTAAATCAATTTCTCTTTAAATTTCTTCTCTCAATTGTTAATTTTTTTATTTATTTAATAAAATATAAGATGTTGAATTGAGAACAAGCAAATTTGTTTAAAAAATAGAAAGTATTAAAATATCAATATGTTTTAGCTTTTAATGATAATGCATGATAATCATAATTACAAAAAACTTAAGATATCATTAAGATTGTAGGATTTTTTTTATAAAACAAAAAAAACAATTTTTTTGTTTTTGTTTTTAATAAAGTTTTCAAGTTTTCTTAAGCAAAAAAATACCTACCAAAGATGTACAAGGAGGAGATTTATTTGTAAATTAAAAATGTGGTTTAAAAGAGGGAAAATGATAATAGAGCATTTGGTCCATGATGATTATGTAATGTTCAAAAAATACATTTTTTAAGTTTCTAAGTTTTTTGTCACTTATGGTGGTTTCAAACATCTCACATCATCAAGAAGTCATCCATAGGTGTAGAGTTGCAAAATTTGAAAAGTTGCTGAAAAAGGAATCAAAACACCAACAATTTTCTATGTAGTTTTGTGAGGCTTATGGGCATCTTTTGCTCTCTCAAGCACATTTAATATTAAATTGGTAAACTATTGGTTCTTATGTGTAGTGTTGCAAATTGCATCTTGTGCATTTATGACACCTTCACGTGAGGCTCATTGCATTTATGACAAAATTCATGATTAGGATTCCATCATTAACATCAAGGATTTCAAAGTCGAAGTGTTACCAAACCTAGGCCTAAATTAATGATAATTTGGTTAGATGAGAACATGATGTGTGGATGTTTGCGCGACACACAACCATCTTGAAAAGATTTTGATTTCAAATGAGCATATTCCACATCAAGTTTCTTAGGACATGTTTGAAGTAGCTACTTTTGCTCGTCCTAAGCAATAAAACTCCATTCTATTTTCACATGAATTTCTCTTGGACTCTTACTTTGATGCTCTTATTGAAACTCTATTAGAATCTACAAACATCACAACAACCAAGTCTTCTCTTACATGCAATCACATTGTAGTGAATCCCCTCCTCTACAAAAGACTCTCCAAATTCAAATGTTAAATTGCAATTTGAAGTGATTTAAAAATCAATCCTAAAGAAAACTGAAAAATGATAGAAATTAGTTCTTGGCAAGAATGTTGGGATAAAATTGAAAAGGCACACTTCTTGAAGTGGAGACAAAATATTGAGGAAGTAAATGAAGAGTTGGATGCCTTTTTGAGGTTGCATCAACAAGAGCATTCAATACAAAATTAAAGAGGGCATTGAGCACAAGCTGGACATCTCTATATATGGGGTTTAGAGAGTCAAAGTTGCCATTAAGAAGATGAAGACAATGCATGTTCGTGGCATAAAGTGTATGATTAAATGAATATGTTGTTGATAGAGGCTATGAAGTCCATTAATTTGGTTGCTTGTATGGACTTATCCTTGAATTTGTCTACATTAGAAAATGTAAAAATATTGCAATATAATGAATTCTTCAAAAAGAAAATGTAAAACTATAAGAATGTATGGATTATCTTCACAAATTTAAAAACATTGATGGTAGGGTTAGAAATGTTTGTTTACGATATGTTGCCTAAAAGTTTTGTAAGTCACTGTGACCACAAGTTACATGTCATGCCCCTGACAGTCTCAGGATTTACTTTTCAATGTTATGTTATGTTGGATTTCTGGTTTGATTAGCATCGTTTTATCTGGAACAATATTTCTGTTAGACTTCTATGAGTTTGAACTCTGACTTCGTTCATTTGAACCTTGTTGTTTGGAATAAATATGTTTATTTCTGTAATAGGTATTTTGTTTCTGCCAGACACTCAGAGAATTATGTCTATTTTTGTAGCTTAATGATATTTTCTGATGTCAGAATTGGTATAGACTGACTTTTGAATTAATGGTACTAGATAGTTCAGTAGAGATTTGAGTATTGGTATGATTGTGAAAATAAGGACAACTAAAATGGTTAGTCAATTGTCTTTTAATTGGTTCATTGTTTTGGAATTCTAAATAATATGTTAAACATAATTAGAATAGGTTTTATTATTATGGATAAATGTATCTTGATGTTGCAGACAGAAAATAGAGATTGTTGTTGCTTAATTTTAATCAAATTTTGAGTTCAAAATAAATAAATAAATAAATAAATAAATAAATATATATATATATATATATATATATATATATATATATATATATATATATATATATATATATATATATATTTATATATATATATATATATATATATATATATATATATGTATATTTATATATATATATATATATATATATATATATATATATATATATATATATGTATATTTATATATGTATATTTATATATATATATAAACACACACACACACACACACACACACACACACATATATATATATATATGTACATGTATATTTATATATATATTTATGAGTGATTGTTTTAGTAATTATGTGGTATTTCTTTTACTAAAACTAAAGAATTATCTAAGTTAGCATACCCTATTTTGTATGTTAGTAGGAGGTTAGTTTGGTGAGTGTTAGTAATTTGGCATTGTTAATGTGTTGTTATCATTGATGCTTAAGTTAGTTTTTTCTTAACCTAAGATCGACTAATGATATCTAACATAGATGTATATTATCTATCCCTAAGTCTTCCTATTTATGTTCTAGCTCGAAGACATGACTTATCACGGCAGGGTTTAAATGCACTTTCATCGCATAGTGGTGTTAGTGGGGTTTAAGCTATTTTCGGGTTATGGGATTGTACGTTGATGGACATTTGGCAGGGAATGCATTGTGTCTGCTGCAAGAGATAAGTTCGTATTGAATGAACTCATCGATGTAATTCATTTTTGTGTTTGATGTCCGCCATTAGCTCTGGTGAAGAAGTTGCAGTTGAATAATGACTCCATTTTTCACCATGTATTTCTGCGACAGTTTGGGTAAACAGTTAGTAATGGATCCGTCTCCCTGTTATATTTTATATGATAAGTTGCTTGGAATGGAAAGGGGTTTTCACGGCAAGTTATACCCTTCTGTTCGTGGTCATTTGGGAAGTTTTGTGTTTCATACTGTCATCTCTGTATTTGCGTTGTGGGCTTTTCTTTTGCACGACACTTTGGCAATCAGTGGAAAGAGATCTTCGTGGTTGAGATTAGGGTTCGTCTGTGAAGCTCACCAGGCAGGGGCTAGCTTTGGCATTTTGGTCTTTGGATACCTCCCCACACAAATACCAGGCAGGGGCATTCTCTCACCTTATCCTCTGTTTCCATTTTATTTTCTGCAAATGAAATATTAGAATGTTTATTACCGCTGTTAGTTAGTTGATGAATGGAAGGTTTTGTGATTGTATTCTCTGTGAGTTCGGTCATGAACCGGTTTCTTCTTGGATGGATTAAGAAGTTTATTTAGTTAATGGATTTTATGATTAGTGGAGGAATTTGAAATACATGTTATTAAAATGCTGTTTCGAGCATATTGTGTTGATGGGTTTCTTTGTTCTGAGTAAGAAGTTGGCAGTGTTTTCTTTAAGCTTGTGCCGAACTATGGAGAATATAGTTGTTGCAGTTGATATATGGTTATTCCATAGTGTATTTTGTGTTGATGTTTACTTTTTCTTTGGTCAGTATTAAGGGGGTTAATCGGGAATGAGTATCGGCATATAAATGCAGTTTGAAAAACAGAATGAGATTTGTTTAAAAGTTTTTTTTAAGGTATTCTTGTATGGATTCTTGTTGTTAGGAACACTGTAGCAACAAAAAGGTTTACAATATGTAAGAGTCTTTGGTCATAAGGTGAAATCGGGTATTCTTACCACTGTTATAACCCGAATTTGGTATCAATGTTTGTTGTGTCTAATGGGTGTGTGTCACTGTTTGGTTCAGTCAATAGTGAATATGTAGATATTCTGATTGTACCAAATCTTGACTGCGAGCTAGATGATTCTTTAGAAATAATTACAAATGTGAAATATAGTTTTGTTTCGGCCTTAGGAAATGCAAGGAATTTTTAGGACAGTCAAATATTGTCATTTCAGTCAGTAAGGAAGACCACTTTGATATTTTGTTTAAAATGTAGATGACGGTTCTTATTATTCTGTTATTCTTTTATGAAATCGGCTGATTCAATAGTATATTAAGGTAGATGTGGTTTTGATAGGACTGATATGACTAGTATGGTTTTGTTCAATGTGTAGTTATGGGCTTGAACTTTTGTGAATGTTGAGTTACGTTATATAATTATATATGTTTATATATACCTGTTGGGATATGTATATGTATACACAAGCCATGGTGTATACATGTACATACGCCAACATGTATATAAAAGATGCTATGTTTATCATTCTGAACTATTAATTACAAGTTTATATAATTATATATATATAAATATATATACCTGCTGGGATATGTATATGTATACACAAGCCGTGGTGTATACACGTACATACGCCAACATGTATATAAAAGTATGAACTTGTAATTAACAGAGCAGGATGTATAGCAAATTAATTTATAATAAAATTGGTTTATGGCAAGCTTGTATGTTTGTTAAAAGCGATGGGTGTTGTGTTGATTCAGTTGATATATGATTATTTTAGTTATTTTCTATTCAATGGAATCGTGATTTAAATATGGACATTTTATTGTACAGTTTCATATATAATGCTAAGTTAATGTGGAGATTATTATTTGATTGGATTTGTGATGGATAAAGTATTGTGATGTTTTCTTCTTTTGAGAAACATCATGTTTAAGAATGTATGTTAAGGAAAATGGAAACATGGATCTAAATGGATTTCTGATTGCTGTTTCAATTTTATAAATTGATGCAATAGTAATGGAGTGTTAGTGAAATGGTGTAATGTAGTTCATTTCATTTCAATCATTAGTTGCTAGATCAAGTGTTTTGAGATAATGCAAGTATGATCCTTAGATTGGGGGCTGACACTAGTCTAGTACCTTGTGGTGATAGAATTTCTGTCAGTTGTGACTGACACTAGTCTATATCCTTATGGGAAAGAATTTCTGTCAGTTGTTTAATTAAGTGATAATTATAAATTCAACGGATATGGGTTTCAATTAACAAGATAAAACATTATGGTTTCATCAGACATAATGGATTACTACGAGGTTTCCTTATGGATACATAGCGTAGGTCCTTATGTGGACACCCATGAACTATTGGATCATTACTTTGTCATTTTCTTTGCGAGTTTATTTCTGTTAGAAAGAGATACAGTGCTTGATGATTTTGGTGTAAAAAGAATGGAATTATGTTATTAGATTTCAATAACATTTGTATTTAATCTGCATAATTGTTATATTATACTGACTTTTATGGTTGCAGAATTTTGGAGATGATTCGTTATCTTTATCAATGTGACTGAGCCCTGTTTGCAATTGCGCTTGTGTTTATTTTATTTTATTTTTAGGTTTTAGATGGATAAATCAATGAGTATGGGACAGTGGATAGCAGTTGTTAAGATTTATTGGAAGCAGATCATTTCTTGGTTACTAGTTATCAAAACTATTGGTAGAATGTAAAGGATTGGTTAAGAAGGAAATTTTTATTTTTTTTGAAACTAAGTCTTTGAATAAAGAGTATTCTTATTACTCTGTTGTAATTCAGTTGAAAACTATAAAGCTCTTAGAAGCAGTTACTATGATTATATGTTCCAGTTTGTAATGTTAAAGTTTTTTTTTTATTACTATGGTTCTACGTGGTTTTGTTTATGGTTGATTCTTCTTTGGTTTCATCTTTTAGTTTTAAGTTTGGATGGGTGTTACATTACAAGGCTATAACTTTAGGCAATGTTAAGTGAGATTACTCTCTGCTCTCCGCAATAGGGGAGGTTCCCTTCTTACTGTAGGTGGCTCCAACAAGGACTTAACTGGAAATCATAAAAAAGGATGGTTCTCAAAATCTATTCCTCTTTTTTAAGGAATGATTTTACAAGCAAATTCTAAACAACACTAAAACTTAACAAAAAGTACTTGTTGCTACGATAATATCGATAGCATATGAGTTGACATAAGAACAAACAAAGGATACCAATCTAATTTTAACTATGTGGAATAGTTGCAGAAACCCAAAGTCTTCTGCACTTATCCCGAATAATGATTTAAAAACTTGAGTAAATGGTAAAGCTCAAAGTCTTTTACCAAATACTCACTAAGTTCTATGAAAATAATTGAAACTGAAGCACAAAGTCTTTCAGCCTTAAGTATATGAAGCCACTATAAACTATATCAACTTTCCCTTTTGTAGCACAAAATCTCCAAAAACTAAATCGAACGCTCAAAATATTACGAAAGAAAACCACTTAGTGAATCAAAGATTGAATAACTCATACAACATAAGAATACACAAATTACTCACAAGCCTCACAACACAAAGTTTGGGAAAACTTGCTCTTTATTAATCACTTAAAAATTTTGTATAATGAAACACAAAGTTTTCACTTCACAAGCAATCTTTGCATAGCCTACTTGCATTAAAAAAAGATGATATTTACAATGAAGCCCACTCCTTTATATAGGTGAGAAGTGAGAGAAAAGTGGGAAAATCCTAACAACTTTGACTAATTACCTAACTAACTTTGACTTTTTCAAATTATAGGTCCTAATGTACTTGACCTGTAATTTGATTACATGCAATCACTTTATAGGTGAAAGTCCCCCTATAATTACAACTTTCTTTCCATCTACATGTAATCTATCAACAAAATAACAATTACCCAGAAAGCATGAAAATTGGTCAAGAGTCTGTGACACTTATGGATCTTCTTTAGAGGCCATCAATGAAAGCCTTGAACTTGCAGATGGACTCCCGCACATCTCCAGGGTTTGGTGCACCTGTATGTCGTGCAATGACAATTGTCTTGAGGACAATACTTGCACTATTGGAAATAGCTTTGCCGCACTCTTCAAGTTTGATTTGAAGATGGTCCAGTGAGGTCTTGAAGCTTGTGAATTTGAATATGGAACTGAGATCATAGTCATCCACCTAAAGCTCTAGAAGAATTACTTTTATGAGCTCTGGTATTACACCATCTTTTGGAATTAGCTCATTACTCTCAGTTACTATCCTGCATATTAGTTCCTTGAAACCTTCATTGATCACGTGTTCCACCTCTGTACACGTACCAATGGCTATTTGCATATTTGTAATCAACCCTTTGATCACCTGACCGTTATTGATCATCAACTTCTAGTACTTATGAAATATTTTCTGGGAGGAAATGACACCATATGTACATAACACGTCCAAATCAATATTTGGTATGTTATTCCAAACACTCAAATCCTCATCTAAGACTTTAAGCTCTTGATTGAATGATGTGAGGACTTCATCCAATTTGGCCGCAATATCTCTAACATGTTTTAACACCTGAAAGAAACTTTGACTACTTATGTTCCCCGAGATTCCATCTAATTGGCACATTCACCCAATGCCTTGGCCTTTTTCTGAATCCTTCCAACATGTTTAATTGGTTCTTTTGGAAAAGAAGAAGCGATGGGATCCACCTGTTGTGAAGAATAGGTCATCTTTAAAATTATCTCAAGAAAATGAGAATTATCCTCTTTTAGCTATTTTTTCTTAGCCCACAATTGATCATTACTTTGAGAAAGTGATTCACTACATGTTGTACATCCTTCTGATATCCAACCTGTGTCTACTTAAGAAGTTCTGCTCTCATAAAATTTTAGTTAGAAGTTTGTAGTTCATCATGTGGTTTGTCTACCAAAGGCTCTGTAATTTCAACATACTTTGTTATGATAAACCGTAACTTTAGAGACCATCTTTCCTCTTTTACCCATTGGAGGTTTAGTCTTCTTGAGCTTCTTGAAGGCGAAGTCCTTTGGATGAGCTTCCTGCTTCTTCCTCTTTTGGGTGATTAAAATGAGACAAGGAGGTAGGCTAAATGAATCATTTTGAGTACAGGTGGAGGTGGTGACCACTACAGACATTAATCCTGATTATATGACTTTTGTCACAATGGATGGTGCCTCAGTTTGAATGGCCATTGGCGCTTGATTTATTTGTGAAGCTTAAACCATAAACTGATCAAATCTTGCAACTGAGGTATCTAAAAGAGTCATGGGTACATCTGATAGGTTGGGGAAAGTGAAATATGCTTTAAACACATTTTCCAAAATACCATAGTGCTCTTCTAAGATGGACGCATGAACAACTGAGGAAATAGGCATCACAAATGCATTCACTAGAAAAACCACTAGAGGAACATGAACTATGGTGAAAGAATCTACATCACTGTCAAGAGGAGACATAGGAGCCTCATTAGGTACCAACATTGATTCAATAATCATAGGAATCATATATGTGTCTTCATTATGAGATACCTATGTTAGAATAGCTGAGAGGGGGGTGAATTAGCTAGATCAGTTATCCTAAAATCCCAAATACAAAGATGTACCTTATAAAACAATTCCAATAAATTATGCAGGTCGGTAACATAAAATATCAATACGTCTGTCTAGTTTACCAATTACTAGTAATTATCCAACTGTGATTACTGACTAAATCAACTATGCAGTATGTAAAGTATGATAAAAAACAATCATCACAAATAACACATAACACAATGATTTAACGTGGAAACCCTACTAAGGGAAAAACCACTTGGGACCGGTAACCCAAAATAATTCACTCTTTTGAAGTGAGCTCGGTGAAAAGCCAACCTTGTTAAAGGTTACAATGCACACTGTTAGGTGTGACCTAGTTAGAGGATTTATCACTAACAGTTAAATTTTGACTAGCATTCACTATGGGGTCAACAAGATAACACTTTACATTCAACGAATGTCATAGGGTAGAACATAAGACTGTTAAGTCCACTTAGTTAAGAGATTGTCTGAATCAATGGTTAAACTGATACAATATTGATCTGATTCAAATACAACTCAATTGCAAATATTCAGATCTATGTTAAGCCCATACAAATCCTCTGATCATTAATCAATTTCACTTCCTCAATATTTCTCAACTTACTTTCAATCGGTAAATAGTTCTCTGATGCTCGGTAATGTCTGCAGCTTGGTTCTTTCAATAACCAATTTGATTAGGCATGCATGAATAAAGTCTTCACACGAAATCTCTGCAGTCTCCTTTTCAGCATGTTTCAATAATAAAATTCATATCTCTTATATGGACAAGTAAAACATTTTCATATCAGCCTTTAGATTTCGCCTCTTAATCTCCTTCGTCCATTTTGTCGCTTAAACCTTCCTTGGCAGATGTGTCATTAACACGTTTCAATCTCATCCTTTAGATCTTCTCTAAATTTTGTCAGTCGTGGATCTCATAACAAACTTTATCCTTAACCTTGAAATCATAACAATTTCCAGCTCATCAAATTCTGTCGGTTGTTCTTAGCATTTAATGTTTTCATCCATACTCGGTTGATATAGAAATGCGTCGGTGATAACTAGTTATCTAGCTCGATTAATACTATCACTCGGTATACACTACGCTGGCTCGGTGTATACAAAAATATTCAATTACCGACCACATTGACTTGTTCAATTTCAAATCTTTTCTTCATAATAGATTAATGTAACATGCTCAAGTCAACAATATAAAGCGATAGACTCATCAATAAGTTACCCAATGTTTACCTTATCCTTATTTGTCATATCCATCTTTTCCTCATGTAGATATCTCTGTTCTTCATCTTTTCTTCCTTCAACAGATGTTTAGATGTTTGTAACTAACATGATAAGTACTATCAAAACTAGTTGACATCAATGATAACATATTGACTGATTTAATCATCTTACATATCATTTCAGTAGCTCGGTGATCTCTAATCACTGTTCCTTTAGTTCATCAGATATTCAATCAGTTGTAGTTCATCAATCTCTCCCTTTGGCATTGATGGCAACAAAAGCAATATGAAAATATGCCATACACATACCAAACATGTATTCTACAACTATGTAAGTAAATGTTGTAGCTCGGTAAGCTCTCCCTAGCTTGATATTTAATATGTTTAATCACTACAAAACATAATAGCATTACATGCAGACTCTCCCTACGGATTTGATCTTTTCAGTTCTCAGATTCCTATTCTTAGCAGCAAATATTCAAGTCTCTCTTTCTGCAATTTCTCTCCATGTTTGTGTTCTCACTAACTGATTTTCCATATTCATTCTCTCTAATCTTCTCTCCCTTTGACAACAATGCCAAATAAAATATACAAACAACTCTTCAGCAACCAAGTAATTCTCTATTGTTTGGTTCATATCTAGTACCTTTAGTGTACTGATAAACAAATTTCTGTTCCAGCTTCTACAATCTTTCACAACCTTAGAAAAAATTCCAAAGTGTGAGCTATGTGCATCAAGATGAATGATCTTCTGATAAGTATATGTTGATGCAACCTCCAGATCACTTCAGTGACCAGTAGACAGGGGACGAACCCCAAGTCTAGTCCTCAAATATTCAAATGTGTCCTTCGGTAAAGGTTTAGTAAAGATATCAACAAGTTGTTCCTTAGATGTTACAAATTCCAGTTTCACCTGCTTCTCTTGAACTTGTTCCCTCAAGTAGTGATACTTAATAGATATATGCTTTGTCTTTGAATGCATCACGTGATTCTTGGAAATATTTATAGCACTAGTGTTGTCACAATATATAATCATTGGGTCAATGATTAAATCATTCATTCCTTCCAACACTTGTCTAATCCAAGCAATATTTGAATAATTTGCAGCAACAACAACATACTCTGCTTCAGCAGTAGACTGAGAAATGCACGCTTGCTTCTTGCTTATCCAAGTCACAAGCCTTTCCCCTAAAAAGAATGCTCCACTGGTTGTGCTCTTCCTTGCATCTATATTTCTAGCCCAATCTGCATCGGTGTAAACTCTAAGTTCAAATTTTCCTTCAAAAGTGTACCACAAACCATAATCTTTTGTCTTCTTCAAGTATCTCAAAATTCTTTTCACTGCAACCATATGTGAATCTTTAGGATTGGCAGAAAATCTAGCCACAATCCCCACTGCATGTGCAATATCAGGCCTACTGTGTACAACATACATCAGTTTTCCAATCATAGATTGGTACAGAGTCTGATTTACTTCTACAGATTCATCATTCTTTGTCAATTTACATCCAGTTACCATCGGTGTTCCTACTGGTTTAGCATCTTCCATAGTAGAAGTTTTCAATACTTCTTTAATGTATTTTGATTGAGTGATGAAAATCCCATCTTTCTGTTGTATAACCTTCAAACCTAGAAAGAATTTAATCTTTCCAAACATAGACATCTCAAATTCCTTTCTCATGTCATCAACAAATTTTTTGCAAATTAGATCTTGTCCTCCAAAGATTATATCATCAACAAATATCTCATCAATCAAAATTTTATCATCAGATCCTCCTTTCATGTATAAATTATTGTTTTCACTAGTTCTTGCAAAGCCAATACTTATAAGATAAGCATGTAGTCTTTCATACCATGCCCTCGGTGCTTGCTTCAATCCATATAAAGCTTTGTGTAGTGTGCATACCATGTTCTTCTGATTCTGATCAACAAACCCTTCCGATTGTTCTATGTAGACCTCCTCCTCAAGAATTCCATTCAAAAAAGTTGATTTCACATCCATTTGATATACTTTGAATCCCTTATGTGCAACATATGCAAGTAATATGGACTCCTTCAAGTCTAGCAACAGGTGCAAAGGTTTCACCATAATCAATGCCTTCTTCTTGTTCATATCCCTTGCAAATAAGTCTTACCTTATTCCTAGTGACCTCTCCATTTTCATTCAACTTATTCCTAAAAATCCAGTTAGTACCAATAACATTTTTATCTTTCAGTCTAGGCACTAATGTCCATGTCTTGTTCTTCTCAATTTCTTCAATTTCCTCATTCATAGCATTGATCCATTCCTTATTTTCAAGTGCATCCCTAACATTCTTAGGTGCAAACTCACAAACTAAGCATGTGTTTTGTCTTAACTTACTTCAGGTCAGCATGGCATCTTGCTTATCTCCAATGATTTGATTCTATGGATGGTGTCTTCTTACAAATATTGCTAGCACTTGATCTCTTCTTTTCTCATCATTCGGTTAAGGTTCATTTTCCTGCTCAGTAGCTTCTTCCTAATTCTCAATGTGCATTTTATGATTCTCAGTAGCATTTTCCTGATGCTTGGTAGATTGATCCTGTGGCTTCGGTAGATAATCTGGATCTTCAACATAAGTAAACCTACCATAGTCTTCCAGTTCCTTCATGATTTCTTCATCATTATTTTCAGCAAACTCATAAACTCTAAAATTAGTAATTTCTATCATCTTTTTTTTTTTGATCGGTAGTAATTTCTATCATCTTATTAGTAACCTTGTTCAAATATTTATAAGCTTTACTCTTAGTAGAATATCCCAAAAAGATTCCTTCATCACCTTTAGAGTCAAATTTACCATTCCTATAATCTTTTAGAATATAACACTTACTACCAAAGATTCTAAAATAACTTTCACTCGGTGTGTATCTAAACCATAACTCGTAAGGTGTCTTGTTTGTGTCTTTCTTTAGTTGAAATCGGTTCAGGGTGTATACTTCTGTGCTAATTGCCTCTCTCTAGTACATTTGTGCAACATTTTTCTCAATCATCAATGTTCTAGCACAATCAACAATAGATCAGTTCCTTCTTTCAAGGATTCCATTCTGCTGCGGTGTTCTATGTGCAGAAACCTACCTTTTGATTCCATGCTCATTACAAAAGTTAGTGAATTCATCAGAAACAAACTCACCTCCTCTATCAAACCTTAAGCATTTCAATTATTTTTTGGTTTCTTTTTCAACTATAGCCTTATACCATTTAAATAGTTTGAATGCCTTAGATTTTTCTTTCAAGAACATAACTATCATCAGTCTAGTATAGTCATCAACAAAAAAAATAAAGTATCTATCACCATAGTAGCTTTGAGTTCTCATAAGACCACATAAGTCGGTGTGAACGAACTCCAAAATTCCTTTAGATGAATAGTCCTTACTTTTAAAACTAGATTTGGTCATCTTTCCTTTTTAACATTGATGGCACATAACATGATCATGTTTGGTTAGACTAGGCAATCCTCTAACTTTTCTCTTTCTACTGATCTTAATCATGTTATCAAAGTTTACATGACATAACCTCTTATGCCATAAACATGCATCTTCATTCTTCACCAATAAACAAGAAGTTTCAGCATTGTCAAGATAAAATAAATTACCTTTTGATTGTCCTCTAGTACCGATAAGCTTTCCATTTTCATCATAGATTTTCACCTTTTTGCTTTCAAATGCAACTCGGTGACCTGAGTTATTCAGCTGTGCTACACTCAAAAAATTGTAATTAAGTCCTTTTACCCAGTTTGCATTATCACATCTAATTTTATCATTCAATAAAATAGATCATTTTCCTTTAACCATACAAGGTGTGTCATTTCCCATTTTCATTGATCCTCCATTATAATGCTCAAGATGATCAAACTTATCTTCATCACCAGTCATGTGATGTGTACAACCACTATCAATGATCCAAGTATCATTCTTACTAACTTTATAAATAAGTGTTGTTTCTACATACCTTTCCTCCTCTTCTGAATCATCTTTCATTGCAACAAATACTACTTCAATATCATCATCAGTGTTAGTGTTAGTGTCATCTTCTCCAAAAAGGTAACATGCCTTTTTGCCTTTATCCCTATGATCTCGGTTGTCTCTGTTGTAGTGTTAGTTTCCTTTGTTATTCCTTCTACCAAACTTTCCATCACTAGATTAGTCATTATCTGTATCTTCCTCTTTCCTGTTAGGACATCTAGCAAAAATATGGCCAACCTCTTGACAATTAAAATAAGCTAAAGGTAACTTTCCCTTATATCTCCCTTTACCTTTCTATAGTCTTCGGGCCATAAGTGCTTCAAGCTCATCAATCTCATCATGAGTATTACTATCACTTTCATTCCTTATATTATGCTTACTGCTAGATTTACCAATCTTAAGAGATGCCAAAAGAAGACTCAACACTGGGTACAACACTATTGTCAAAATTATTCAACTCAAAAGTTGTTAACTTTCCAATCAAACTATCAAGAGTAAGAGTGCTATTAGGTGCAGACCTTATTTCATGAATAGAAGATATTATGATTGCATAGAGAAGCAACAAGGCTCTCAGTATCTTACTTACCACTGTATCTTCAAAAATAATACCTCCAGCTCCTTGGATAGCATTGACTACCTCTTTGATTCAGTTTGTGTACTGTGTAATGTTCTCTCCTTCCTTCATCTTCATGTCATCAAATCTACCTCTGAAGATTTCAGCTCTGGCTCATCACATTCACATCACCACCATAAAATAGAGCAATTTTATCCCATATTTGCTTCACTGTAGTGCAATCCTTGACATCCTCAAATTCAACATCAAATAGAGCAACAACAATCTCTATCATAGTAATATTGTGTTCATGTCGGTCTCTCAAATGATCAAGAGTCAAAGGTCCAACATTTGGTTGTAAGTAGCCATTGTCAAGTAAATGTATAGCAGATTCTCCAATTCCAGATATGTGAAATCTCATCTAGATTTTCCATGTGGTAAAGTTGTCTTTGTTTAGCTTCGACACTTCCCTCTTATACATCTTTTAATCTTTCTGCTCAAGTCCTTAAAAATTTCTTCCAAGCAACCAATATGCTTTGATACCAATTGTTAGAATAGCTGAGAGGGGGGGTGAGTCAGTTAGATCAGTTATCCTACAGTCCCAAATACAAAGATGTACCTTATAAAACAATTCTAACAAATTATGCAGCTCGGTAACATAAAATATCAATCTGTCTATCCAGTTTACCGATTACCCGTAATTATCCAACTGTGATTACCGACTAAATCAACTATGAAGTATGTAAAGTATGATATAAAAATAATCATCACAAATAACACATAACACAATGATTTAACGTGGAAACCCTGCTAAGGGAAAAACTATCTGGGACTGGTAACCCAAAATAATTCACTCTTCTGAAGTGAGCTTGGTGAAGAGGCAACCCTGTTAAAGGTTACAATGCACATTGTTAGGTGTGACCTGGTTAGAGGATTTATCACCAATAGTTAACTTTTGACCAACATTCATTATGGGGTCAACAAGATAACACTTTACATTCAACAAATGTCATAGGGTAGAACATAAGACTGTTATGTCCACTCGGTTAAGAGATTTTCTGAATCAATGGTTAAACTGATACAATACTGATCTGATTCAAATAAAACTCAATTGAAGATATTCATATCTATGCTAAGCCCATACAAATCCTCTGATCATTAATCAATTTTACTTCCTCAATATTTCTCAACTTACTTTCAATCGGTAAATAGTTCTCTATCGCTCGGTAATGTTTGCAACCCAATTCTTTCAATAACCATTTTGATCAGACATGCATGAATAAAGTCTTCACGTGAAATCTATGCAGTCTCCTTTCCGGCATGTTTCAATAATGAAACTCATATCTCTTATATAGACAAGTAAAACATTTTCATATCAGCTATTAGATTTTGCCTCTTAATCTCCTTTGTCCATTTTGCCGCTTAAACCTTCCTTGGCAGATGTGGCATTAACACATTTCAATCTCATTCTTTAGATTGTCTTTGAATTTTGTTAGTCGTGGATCTCATAAAAAACTTTATCCTTAACCTCGAAATCATAACAATTTCTAGCTCATCAAATTCAGTCGGTTGTTCTTAGCATTTAATGTTTTCATCCATACTCGGTTGATATAGAAATGCGTCGGTGATAACTAGTTATCTAGCTCGATTAATACTATCACTCAGTATACACTACGCTGGCTCGGTGTATACATAAATCTTCAATTACCGACCACATTGACTTGTTCAATTTCAAATCTTTTCTTCATAATAGATTAATGTAACATGCTCAACTCAACAATATAAAGCCATAGACTCATCAATAAGTTACCCAATGTCTACCTTTGATGCAAGGGCATTCTTGGGTCCTTAGTGAATCTGCATGGTGGTGTGTTTCTTGGCCGGTGTTACTCGATTGCAGCTTTAACCGATGGTCTCAGTTATTGAAGGAAGCTCAGTCACTGGAGGAACTCGGTGAAGCTTCTAGTGCTTGGTGGATCTGGTGCTCGGTGATGCCTTTGTTGCTCGGTGTTGCTTGGCTTGGTCAGTTGTTTCACTGGTGCTCGGTTGTTTCTCTGGCACTTGGTAGTTCTAGTTTACCGAATGGAGTTGATGCAGAGTGCCCAGCAGTAGCAACACCAAAGGCCAATAACAATTCAAAATTACATAAACTTTTGTCAAATCCCAAATCCAACTTAATAGTCTGACTTCGTTCAAATGGAATTCATTTTGGTCGCTGAGGGTGATGGTTGATAATTAACCCACTCACCAATATAACGTGCCTTGCGAGACTGGTAAAACCACCAACTTACGGATTCAACATGAACAAGCATCTAATATAACACACACCACCTTTACCATCTTCAAATGCTGATATGAAACATGAGATTCTTCTACCACCTTTCACCCTTTCCTCAATGCCGAACACACATAAAATAAGATCTTTGTTGCATTTGAATCATTACTCTCTATAAACTCATTGCTCATGGGTTAACTGATGGTCATGATACCGCCACTGAACGTAATAATGTGTCCGCCACCTTTCCCTATCACCAAGTGTCAAGTGCAAATCAAAAGGTCCCGATTATCATTTAAATTATTCTTTGCTGTAACCACAATACTCTCGGGTCTAAAGAGATGTCTCTCGGCTTCCACAGGTATAACAACTTAGTACCTCCTCTTGAACTTTCACAACCAATACAAGTGCACAAACGGTTTCATTGAAACTATTTCAATACCGATTCAGGAACTAATACTTAGCATAACACTGCACTCCTCTGTCATATACAACCATTTCATCATTCCGTTCCAGACTATCACAAAACCCAATCCAATATGACATCAGACTTCTTCCACAAAATTTGATGTCAAGAATTAACTCATAACTAAACATAATAGGGACCTTCCATATCGGTTACCAATAACAAAAACTATGCATAAAACTTAGTTCTATATTATTGTTAATCCACTATGTGTTCAACCGAACATAGATCTTTTAAACCCGAAATTCAACATAAAAGATTTGAATACAACTTCGTAGTATAACATAGTTTAATCCATTCACATTTTTAAGAATGAAGGAATTACAAATAAGTAAATGAAAATGTTTAGGAAACCGAACAATCACAGAGAATATCATGTGAAAATATAAACTATTATGTTATTCATCTTCTTCTTGTATTACAATGACCATCTATGTTCCTATCGATTCCTTCCCTCCCTTTCTACTCTCGGGTTCTGAATTTTTATAGATAAAGATCTTCAAAAGAATATAACCCGATAACCCCCATAACCGACTCTATAACCACCAAACTTACTAACCAAACCTCTAAACAACTCATTATTATATCAATGACACTTATGTCTATCCCACTGATTACATCATTAAAACTAAGACATAACCCAACCATTACATTATTAAAATAACCTATGAAAAATGCATGTAGAATATTGAAATAATTGCTAGTCTCGTGATGCCCCTGCATCAGGAGTTCTTGGTGATTTGGTTAGCTGACTTGGTGCATTTATTGTTGGTAGCTTTTTTTGTATTCTCCTATGTAGATCTTGAGGCCGACATGGAGAATTAAATGATTATATGGCTATTTGAGAGCCAATTTGTATTGCATTTAATATTTGTTTGTAAGAGTTAATTATGACATCCATCCTACTTGTGGCTGAAGATTAGTATTTAAGGAGTGTTTGGGTAGTTGTTTAGAAGGAAGGACAACAAATCTGGAGAATCAGATAAGTGAAGTTGTGGAAAATATCTTGGATCCTGTGAGATCTAGCAAATCAGATTGATTTTTGATAGTTGTGATAGTAGAGCTAGTGGTTTGCATGCTTGGAGACAAGGAGGTTGCTTGGTGGCTTGTGAGCACAAGTTCAGATCTGCCTTAGGGTTTCGATTAGTTCCTGATTTGTCTCAAAATTGGACTAGCTGGTGTTGGATTGGATCTTGTTGATCTTGTAGAATTACTACTATTTGTAATTGGCCCTAACCCAGAAGGCCTTACAGCCGGGCATGTTAATGGAAATCTGATATTGAGCATATCTTGTTGTGTTATTCCATGGTGTTCTTGATTGGTTGCAAAGTTGGACTGTCCTTAATTGGATCCTCCATCCTTGACTGCGTCAACCTTATCCTTATCTATCATATCCTTCTTTTCCTCATGTAGATATCTCTATTCTTCATATTTTCTTCCTTCAACAGATGTTCAGATGTTTGTAACTAACATGATAAGTACTGTCAAAACTAGTTGAAATCAATGACAACATATTGACTAATTTAATCATCTTACATATCATTTTAGTAGCTTGGTGAGCTCTAGTCATTGTTCCTTTAGTTCATCAGATATTCAATCTGTTGTAGTTCATCAACCTCTTGAATAAAATCTTCCTGTAACTCATCCTCACTTTATTCAACCTATATTCTTTCTGGTACTACCATTTCTTCCTCTACTACAACATCCTCCTTAGGTGATTTAACCATGGCTTTAACCCCTTTCATCTTGAGCTTAGGTATCCCCACAATTGTTGATGTTGGAGAACCATCTTTATGCTTACCTATGATCTCTGATATGCGCCCAACTGGTCCAACAATGTCAAAATATTTTCCAAGTTTGATCTCGATGGTTTTTATGCCCTTTCTCTTTAGCTATGCATTGGTATTGGCTAAGATGGACTGAAATATATCAAAGACAAACATGATCTCCTTTGGTGACCATTGAATAGGTGGAATGGGGTGCTTCTCAACTTGACACACATGGTACGTAGAATCAAGGAAGTCATCTTCATCTTCTACACTCTCAGGAATACGAGTTAGATTGAAATCAATAATTTTCTTCAAGGTCAACCTATAGTAATCCATCCTCCTTATATCCACCTCAGAGCTTATTTTGATCCATATGTCCTCAAGGAGATGAACACGTGTAAAAATTCTCTTGATTTTTTTGTTCATCCCTTGATAGTCAAAATGTGTTCTTGATTTGAACTTCTTGAGAGGGTCCTCCTACAATATTTTTGTCTCCATGCACTTTTCCTTCAGAATAATGACCAAAGAATACCTTCCAATTTGGAGTGAATTCTATAAAGAGATACCAAACCTATGTTTATGTTGTAAAGACTGATATGTCTTGAAAACCATTAGATGCATTGCAAGCTCCATGATAATAATCATTTTGGTGGGATACTGTGGGAGTGTGTAGGGCTCACCTTGGTAGAAACCAACTCTCATGTATGTGAAGTTTGGAAATTTAAAAAATAGGCATCCATACTCATTTACCTTCTACCATGCTACATTCGATACTCACCTCTTTGGAAGTGTTTTTTCAAAGAGGCACATGTAATGTCCAAAGAAGGCATCATTCACTCTTCTATAATGCACCCTTCTAGGACTCAAAGTCAGCTACTCATAATACTCCCTAACTGGAACCAACGATTTATCACCCTTGGTTGAAAGACAATAAAAAGTTCCCAAAGAAGCTGCAATGTATACCAAGTATGAATTCATGTAGAAAGTAAGGGTGTTAGGAACACGTGCCAATTTATCGCACAAGGTATCACTGATGATTTCACCCTAAAAGATATTCTGTTTGGACCTCACAATCAGAGAGATGAACTTCTACATCCAAGGCTCAAATACATTGGACTCCCTAAGACCCATGATCCTACTGAGTAGAGTGATCGATACATTGATCTCCTAATGGAAGTCTGTTCTAAACACCAAATTTGGCCATCTAGATAAATAATTTCTCTTGTTCACCAACTAGTTCTCATTTATGAACCTTATGCAGTCTTGTTTCCCATCATTCCACCTCTTCAAAGCCTTTTCCTTTTTTATATCAATATATACTAGAGTAGGTGGGACTTTGAAAATTTTATCAATTGTATCTGGACCCAGCCTAATAATAATGTTTCCATCATCATCCTTGATGATTCTAGATTTGTGATCCAAGTATTGTGCACATGCTAATACAAATTTAGGTTCCAGGGTAGCCATTGGAAATGTGGAGACAAGGTGTATATTTCTCTAAATGAGGGGAGTCATTTCTTTCTTTGAAGATGTTTCAACCCTTTTGAGGAAATCAGACATGTCAACATGTCCTATCTCCATATCTTTGATTTCATTAAAAAAAGAAGTCACCTGTGAAGGTGGAATGGAATTCAAGTATTTATCAAACTTTCACTTCATCTTTTTCTTGCCCTTGGGAGAGACTGGCTCTTCTGACATAGAAAGAAAACTTGTGGATGATAAAGTTGCAACATGAAAATTTCATAGGGTGAGAACATCTTTATGAGACACTAATAAATCCATAAGACACTGTTAAAGCCTCAAAATTTGTAGATCTGGAAGGGCATGCATATAAGATATGAATGGAAGGATTTTAAGCAATAGGAAATGAAAAAAATAGATGAAATCAACTTTTAAATTAGAGAAAAAGTTGATTTTTAGGGTTTTTCTTAGGCACTGCAAGTGAATGAAATGCAAGTATTTGATATCAAAATGAGGTGCAAATGCATATATATACAAGATGAGGTATCTCTTACTTCTAATTAGATTTTTTTAAATCTAATTAAGAGTCAATTTGGGAAGGTTCATTACCTGCAATCAGGTTTTTAAAGTTCGACTATAGGTAGGAAAGAGTCTTCATTTATGCTTGGAAAATACTTGCAATAGGGTTTTTAAAGTTTGACTACAAGTGGGGGAAGAACTTAGCTTTTCTTTGGTAAAGTGAACTCACAGTTGGGGTTTTTAAATCAATTGCAAGTAGGGAAAAATATGCATGCACGAAGCTCTTTCTTTGAGGAAGAAACTTGTATTTCATCTTGCATCCTTTTGGGGAAGAACTTTTATTATTTTAAAAAAATACTCTCAAACAATAAAATCCTCAAATCTGGAAAATATTTGCAAACACAAAGAAACAAGCATATGTATAAAATAAAACAAAACTTGCAAATAAAACCCTAGATGTTTTTGCACAAAGAGGAAGAAAAAACTTCATAAAATACTCTTCAAAATCAAGAAAAAATGAAAATAAAACCATACCTCTTTAGAGAACCAAAAATGTGAAGAGAAAGAAGTCTTGAACTTTGAAGAATATCCTCAAATCCTTGGTGATTTGAATCTAGGGGAAGATCTGCAAGTCTAGGGTATATAGGCAACAAAAACTTGACTAAATCCCCTCAACAATCAATGCATTTTCAGTCCTCCATAGTCTCTTGACAAATAGACAAGTATGCAAATTGAAATGTATGAAATCAACAACCTCCAAGACTTGTTCAACATCAAAATTGGGGTTCATTCTTAGCTTTGCAAGTCGACTTGCAATACTGATTAAAAATGATGCCTATTGGGATAAAACTTGGTTTGTATTGGAGAATACAAGTTTTAAACACCAACAAAGAATGAGTCAGTTTTTCCCTAGATCGGGCTTTAAAACTAACGTTGCAACTCAATGAGACTTCCTTTCAAAAAAGTGATAAAAAATTACATTATATTATGAGCATGATGTTTTTTTTAAAGAAGACTAAAGATATATGGTTGGGCATTAAAAGTCCAACCATATATGCTTTTTTTTGGGTCAAGTCTTTGATTCTTTCATCAATGTTTGAAAATAAAAAATAAAGCATTGAAGTCAGACTCTTAAAGCCTGATGACATGCCCAACACTTTAAAAGTTATCATTTTCCTTTCAAAATGATCAATACAAATGCATCATCTTGTTATACTACAACTGATTGGATACTTCGAAGATAGAGATTGATGATCACTGAGCTATAAAGGTATATGTGAGACATTAAATTAGTTATTGTATTGTCATTGATGTCAACTAGTTTTGACTATACTTATCATGATAGTTACAAACATTTGAAGAAGGAGATAATGGTGAAGAAATGATATATTAACATGAAGATGAGATGTATGAGAAATATATGAATATGGTATTCATTGGGTAACTTATTGATGAGTCTATGACATTATGTTAGTGATTTTCTTGTATTACATAATTCTGTTATGGATTGAAGATCAAGAATGAACAAGTTTATGTGGTCAGTAAATGAAGAACTTAGTATACACTGAGTTGAAAATAATGTACACCGAGCAAGTGTAGTGTATACCAAGTACAATGTTAACTAAGTTAGAAGTCACTGACACATCATGGTATTGATTGAGTGAAAGAAATAAATGGAACATATGATTTATGACTAAAGGTGATGAGATGGATGAATATGAATGATTCTGAGGTTAAAGATAAAGTTTGTTATGATGATCAAATGACTGAAAAAATTCAACAATGATTACATGATGGAGAATGAAACGTGTTACAGACACAAGTTCTAAGGAAGGTTGAAGTGGCAAAATCAATGATGAAGATTAAGACGCAAAATCTATGGTTGAGAAGAAAATGGTTTATTATGTCTATAAAATGAGACAATAGTGTTGGAGATTTTCCAGCAAGCCAATGCTGACTGTATGTTTGTCATTGATGACAACATATGGTAAGTATCATGTGTGGAAGACTTATGCAGTAAGCTTTGAGTATATGTAGCATGGACATGTTATCATCATGATATCATGGACACAGAGGTTAATTGTTTATACAGACAGTTATGTAGCAAGTTGTGTCAGTAGTGTTCCTAACAGAGTTATAGGCAGTGTTCTTTGTGTGATTGTCTGTACACTTATCATAGATCCTTGCACGCTTGGATATGTGATGGAGACATGTTATTGATGTTATATTCATGGATGCAGAGTCTGATGTGCAGTAGAAGTGAAGTTATGCAGTCGCTATTCACCAGTTGCAGTTTCCTATGTTTATTCAGAAGAACTGACAAATTATATTGGTACAAGAGTTGCACCTATCATTTCGGTATGTGTGCTTGGATTAGTGATTAGAGAAGAGTTAAGAAGGATTGGTTAAGAGCACATGATGCAATTCATCTTGAGGAGAAAGTATCAGTTAAATTGATAGAGCCGACAATATGTAGCGTGAGTCTACACTTATTGATTTGGACAAGTCCCACTTTGTGTTGCGTGCTTAGTAGAGCTGACAAAAATGTTATTGGAGAGTGTTATTGTTTCTCTAATATGATTTCAAGGTGGTTCTAATAGGATGACTTGATTATATCATTTAGAGAGAAGATATTTATAGGTAGTCATTTGTGATTGCTAAGACATGGTTCAGAGTTGAAAGATAAGAGTAGAGTAGAGAGTGAAAAGTGTTGAGCCATCAGTAGAAGATCTATGTGACCAAGTAAAGAGTATATGCTATTCATTGGAACTGATCAAGACAGCAGGTCTACCTCGCAGTTCACCAAGATTCGGATATAGTGTGTATCTATTATTTAGAAGGTTGCAACCTTCACCCCTTTGAGAAGTGAGCTCTTAGATAGTGTGTCCTCACCCCTAATAGGGTCAATCATAAAACCTTTGACCAGGTCAATGTACTTATTGCATTGTAAAGATCAACGCCTAACAGGGTTGTAAGATTTTCTAACAAGGATCATTATATACTAGTGTAATTTATTAGTGGGTGTCAATTCCCACCGGGGTTTTTACCTATTTGGGTTTCCCCGTAACCAAAATATTGGTGTTATGTTCAAGTGTTCTTTCATTGTGTTTATGCTTAAATTTTAAGTATACTTAATTGGATAAAGAATTGAAACTTGTAGATAATTGATTCACCCCCCCTCTTAGTTATCTCTTGGGACTATTCCTAACAATTGGTATCAGAGCCAAGTGCCTCAGAGAGAATTTTTAATGGCTTGAGGTTGATCAGATGACATTCTTTAGAAAAGACATTCCTAAGTTTGATGGAGAGAACTATCCTGATTGGAAGAACAAGATGGTGACGCATTTGCAGTGCATTACTTTTGAAGTTTTTGAAGTGGCTATCAAAGATATTAAGATCCCCTCTCTAGAAGATCTTGCAAAAGATGATGCTACTAGAAAGAAAAAGGATTTGTTCCATCAGAATGCAATATCCAAAGAAGCCCTTATCAACGCCTTATCTGATAGTGAGTTTTCAGAGTTAAAGAAAGTAGACACAACCTACAAGATATGGAAGCACCTAGAAGAAATGTTTGAAGGAGATACACAAGAAAATAATGTGCACATAAAGACATGGAAGAAAAGATACAGTGCATTAGAGATGCTACCTAAAGAAAACATCAGAGCTTACAACCAAAGGATTAATGAAGCAGTTGCTGGAATCATGAACAATGGTGGAGAGATCTTGGAGGAAGACATTATGGATAAGTTGATGAATACTCTTACAACAGAGTATGAAAACAAGATCAAAATCCTTGATGAGACCATGCAGCTTACAAAAAATTTCAAGAGAGAGACCTTGATCAACAAAATTTCAGCTTTTGAGATTTCAAGATTGAAGACAGAGCCTAAAAGTGAGACATCCTTCAAAGCATCAGTCCATGGTAAGAAATATTTAAACACTTTGGGTAATTTTGATGATGAAGATGAAGATAAAGAGATAGATGATATTATTGCTATGATTGCTAATAAAGAAAGAAAAGGAAAAGGAAAGTATGAAGGTCAGTTACCTTTCAAATGTTTCTCATGTAATAAGATTGGTCACTTTGCATCTAAGTGTCCTACAAGAGTTAAGAAATTCAGAACTAACTACAAGCCTAAGTATACAAAATAATGTTACTACGCTAGTGATGGAGTTTCAGATGATGATTCAGTTGAAGATGAAATTGGATACATTGCTATTATGGAAAAGATGTATGATGAGATGGATCATGAAGATGAGAAAAAGGAACAAGAGCTAGCTTTGATTTCACAAGTAGATAGAAGGATAGATTGGATTATAGATAGCGGTTGTTCACATCACATGATAGGTGATAAAGATAGATTTGTTCATCTGGACAAATAAAATGGTGGCATTGTTAGATTTGGAGACAACACTCCTAAACCTATCATTGGTAGAGGAGCTATCACTTTGGATGGAAATAAAAACACTAATGATGTTCTTTATGTAGATGGTTTGCAACATAACCTTCTTAGTGTTGGGAAGTTGCTTGAAAAGGTCATAGATTGGAGTTCAAAGACAATAAGTGCATCATTAACAACAAGGATGGTGTAATGATTGCATCAGGTTCAAAGAGTAAAGGTAATATTTTTTAGCCTAATTCATAAGCAAGTTGTTTTTTTTCTAAAGTAGATGATAGTTGGCTATGGCATAAAAGACTATGTCATATCAATTTTGATAACATAGTAAAGATAAGCAATGTAAAGGCAGTAAGAGATCTACCTAGCATAGCAAAGCCAATTGATACTATTTGTAGGGAATGTATGATGGGAAAACATGTGAGGAATTCATTCAGAAGAAAGAATAATTTAGCAAAGAACAAGTTGGATCTGATTCATACAAACCTATGTGGACCAACTCAAACAAGATCATACTATGGTGAAAGGTATTTCATTTTATTTGTTGATGATTATTCCAGAATGATGTGGGTTGCATTCTTAAAAGATAATTTAGAAGCATTTGAGAAGTTCAAAATATTCAAAGCTAAGGTTGAGAATGAATCTGGACTAAAGATAAAGTGTCTAAGATCAGATAGAGGAGGAGAATTCACCTATGACAGATTCTATGAGTACTGCGAAGAACTTGGCATAAAGAGACAATTGAGTGCACCTAGAACCCCTTAGTAGAATGGGATTGCAAAGAGAAGGAATAGGATCATCCTTGATATAGTGTGCACCATCATGATTGAAGGAAATGTTGCACACACCTATTGGAGAGATGTGGTCAATACAACAGTCTATACCATCAGTAGAATACAATTGAGGCCTGGTGCGGGCAAGATACCTTATGAGCTATGGTTTGGTAATGTTCCCATAGTGAAATACTTCAGAATCTTTGGAAGAAAGTGCTACATCAAGAGGGATGAAGCAATAGGAAAGTTTGATGCAAGAAGTGATGAAGGTATTTCCTTGGTTACTTTACTAAAAGAAAATCCTATAGATGTTTTAATTTGAGATTGAAGAAGATCATTGAAAGTGCTCATGTTAAGATTGATAAAAAGTTTATGGTTCAAGAAAGATATCATGATTATGCACCTATGATTGAGGAAGAACCCATTCCTTCCACTAGTGAGATAGTTATTGAAGAGATGTTTGATAGTATTAATGTATTATTCAATGACCCTAAAACAAGTGAAGAAGAAACTCAGAAGGCAGATGAGTCAGTATCACCTAAAGCTCCAAAGTATACATCTAGATATCACTGTAAAGATGACATCATTGGAGATCAGAGTAGCAAAGTCACTACAAGATCAAAAGCAAAGAGTTCAACAAGAAATGAAGCAATATGTTTACTATCTCAGATTGAACCCTTAAGTGTTGAAGATGCATGTAATGATTCAGATTGGCATGATTCTATGAAAGAAGAACTAGATCAGATTATTAAGAATGATACTTGGGAACTTGTCCCAACACTTAGTGATAAGAATGTGATTGGAACAAAGTGGATATTCAGAAACAAGATGAATGAAGATGCTACAATAGTAATGAATAAACCAAGGTTAGTATGCAAGGGATATGCGCAAAGAGAAGGTATTGATTATTCAGACACATTTTCACATGTGAGAAGATTAGAAGCTATCAAGTTGTTTCTAGCTTATGCAAAATTCAAAAACTTCAAATTTTATCAGATGGATGTTAAGTCAGCATTCTTGAATGGAGATTCAAAGGAAGAAGTATACATTGAGCAGCTAGAAGGATTCACCTTATCAGACAAGCCTGATATGGTATGTAGATTGAAGAAAGCCCTCTATGGACTTAAGCAAGCCCCTAGAGCTTGGTATGAGAGACTTGATGGATATCTAACAAAAATTGGATTTAAGAAAGGAGTAGTAGATTATAATCTATTTATCAGAGAGACATCTGGAGGTTTACTACTTGTAGCTATATTAATTGATGACATTATCTTTGGGGGTAATGACAAACTTAGTGGAGAATTTGCTAAGGAGATGCAAAGAGAGTTTGAGATGAGCATGATTGGACCTATCAAATACTTTTTGGGATTAAATGTGCAACATACAAAGAAAGGTATTTTCATTAATCAGTCTAAATATGTGAAAGAGATATTGAATAAGTTCAAGATGGATGATTGCAAGCCAGTGGGTACACCTATGATAACAGGATGCAAGCTTACAAAAGAAGATGATTCTCTAGCAATAGATATAACATTGTACAAGTCTATGATTGGTAAACTCATATATCTTACTCAAACTAGACCTGATATTTCTAATGCAGTTGGCATAGTTGGAAGATTTGTAGCAGAGCCTAAACAAAGTCACCTCATGGCAGTAAAAAGAATATTCAAATATTTGTAGGGCACTATAGATTATGGTCTATGGTATCCTAATTCAGAGAATGTTGAGCTTCATGTATATACAGATGCAGATTGGGCAGGATGCGTGGATGATAAAAAGAGCACATCAGGAGGAGCAGTATTTCTTGGTGATAGACTTGTCACTTGGACAAGAAAAAAGTAGAATTGTATTTCTCAGTCAACATTAGAAGCAGAGTATGTTGCAATAGCCTTGAATTGTTCTACAATTATTTGGATCAAACAGATGATAAAGGATTTCAAAATTCTGATTAATTATCCTATTGTTATTCATTGTGATAACACTAGCAGTATCAACATGTCAAATAATCATGTGATGCATGCAAAGACAAAGCACATAGAGATTAAGTATCACTTCCTTAGAGAGAAAGTGATAGAGAAAGAAGTCAAATTGGATTATGTAAGTACAAAGGAATAACTAGTAGATATATTCACAAAGCCCTTACCAAAGGACACTTTTGAGTATCTCAGGGAGAAGCTAGGAGTAATTCCCTTCCTTGATTCTTCTTAGAGAAAGTGGAAAGAGCATCAATCCTCAATGACTAATGGATGGTTAACTACTCTACTTTAGGAGTAGTACCAGAGCTTAAATGTTTGGCACCCTTTTCCATTGATGTCAAAGGGGGAGTAGTATATAGTCATGAAAAATAGTAGTAAAGGGGAGTACATACAGAATTAAGAAGGAATAATATGTAGCAGCAAGAGGTAGTAGTATTCAGTAATGGAAGCAGTTCAGTTGAGGAAATGAAGAATATAGAAGAATATTGCAGCAGATGGAGGATTCATCCTTAGGGGATTTTTTGATGAGGAAATGGAGAATGTTATAAAATAAATAGTCATTTGGATTGGTGGTGTTTTTTATTCCATATGTTGCCATCAATGCCAAAGGGGGAGATTGTTGGAGATTTGCCAGCAAGCCAGTGTTGACTGTATGTTTGTCATTGATGAAAACATATGGTAAGTAGCATGCATGGAAGACTTATAAAATAAGCTTTGAGTATATATAGCATGGACATGTTATCAACATGATATCATGGACAAAGGATTATTTTAAAAAACCAAAAAAGCATTGTGAACCTGAGAATTAAGGCAGAGAAGTTTGGAAAGAAGCCAAATTAGTACATGAAAAACCAGAAAAAGTATGGGAGGTGGTCTGAAGAGGGAGGAACCCTCCAACTGTGACAAATGGAGATGGGATAGAGATGTGTGGAAGAAGCTGAAAAAAGGGGGGTTACCCAGTTTATGAAGAAGCTTCATGGTCACGACAAAAAGATTACGACATTGTTTGCGGAGGGCTGGAATAATGGTAAGGTGTTTCTTTGGGGCAAGTCTTTCAAGCTTACCATTTCTAGCATAGTTGAAATTAATGGTTTACCTGTTGATGGTAACCATTTTCATAGAGGTAATCATAAGCTAGGAACTGAAGCCTTTGCTATTTTTCCCAAAACTGTTGATGAGAAAGCCCTTATGACTAAGGGGAAGGGGGACTATGTGGACATTTCTAATATAGATGAATTCTGGGCTAAAATTTTGAAGGCCATGATAGAATATTTTACTCTGGAAGGGTGGTATTTGAAAATCTATAATTTCCATTTTGTGTTTGCTAACCACTTTAGGCACAAAAGAAGAATCTCTTTCCCTTATTATCTGCTAAGTTCTTTGAATAGCAGCATTATCAGTCACAAAAAAAAGGCTTCTAACCCTGTGCTGCATGAAGTATTGATTCTCCTTATATCTGAGCACATTAGGGATAACATTCCAGACCCTATCCCTAAAAAAATCAAGGAGAAAAGAAAGGTGAAGATAGAGGAGGAGAAGGAACCCGAGATCAGTAAGAAGAAAAAGATAAAAAAAGGAAAACATCTTGCCACTTCTGATGACAAAGATACCAAAGAGAAGGATTTTGAGCACAAACATCAAATGAGAGGAAAGGGTTTTCTTGAGGAAGGCAACGAGAAGGAGACTGAAGAGGAAGAAATAAACAATGACAAAGAGGAAGACTATGGAAAAGATCAAGAAGAGGAAATGAATGAGTGGCTGGAGGAGGGGAATGATGACAAAGAGGAGAATAGCTATGAAGAAGGAGAAGATAAGGAGGAAGCAGATGAGGAAGAGGAAGGAACCCATGGTTACTCTTCAGATGAAAAAACTATAGATACCCCTGTTATTATTGAGGATGTTGAGAAAGAGGAGGTTGGCACTCATTCTTTGGAGGAGGTTATTTCTTCTCAAATTGATCCTGTAGAGGAGAAAATGAAGAATGCCATGTCAGAGAAGGGGGAAGGTAAAACCAGAGAGGAGGACTATAAAGTTGAAGATGTTTTTTCAGAGGGTTTTATGGGTGGCCAAGAGAATGATGGAAAGGAGGCTGGTATTTTTCCTTCTGCTAGTGACACTGGAGAGGAGACCTCCATAAGAGGGGAGGAAGTGAAGAACATGATGGCTAGGCTGGAGAAAATTAATAACAAAGAGGAACCTGGAACCCTTCAGAGGAAAGACTCTCTGCACAAGGAGAAGAACAATGTGGAGAATTAGGAGGAGAACAGGGACTGGAAGAAGGAAATGCAGGAAATGGATATTCATATCCAGGATATGGAAAAAACAATGAATAACATGAATACTAAGATGGGAAAAATGCAAAATAAGATTTTTGATAAGGTTAAAAATAAAAATACTAAAGAGGATGGTACAACTGAGATGAATAAGAAGGTTAAAGAAAAGATGAAAGCTTTAGAGACTAAAATCAACAACCATGACAACATGATAAGAGGTGTCATGAATCATAGCAATGAGGGTCTGAAGGTGACTGTAATGAACCTAAAAATGTTGCATAACTATCTAGAAAGGAACATGCTGGAAAGAACCACTATCACTATCGAAGAGGATGCTGGAAATACAAGGCCGAGGAAGAGAACAAGAGGATGCACTCAGAGAAAGGTCCTTGAAAAACCTACAGAGCTGAAGGAACTGCAAGAAGCAATCCAGAAGATGGAAGATCTCCAGAAGAAGGCTGAGGAGATGATAAAAGATAATTAGCTTGTTCTGGCTGGTAGATGGTTTGCTGTTGGTTTTTTCTCTAGCTTTTTCTTTTGAACTATTTGACCGTTGTTCGTTGCTGTGGTTTTCCAGAAGGTGTTTCATTTTGTTTTCTTTAATGCTCTATCTTTTGTTGTATTAAACTCTAGTTTCGGGTCCATGTAAAACCTAATTTTACCTTAATAAAAAACATGATATCATGGACACATAGGTTAATTGTTTATACAGATAGTTATGTAGCAGCTTGTGTCAGTAGTGTTCCTGATAGAGTTACAGGCAGTGTTCTGTGTGTGATTATCTGTACAATTATCATGCAGCCATGTGTGCTTGGATATGTGATGGTGACATATTAGTGATGTTATATTCATGGAGAATATGTTACAAATATGTTGTTATTCACTAGTTGCAGTTTCTTGTGTTTATTCAGAAGAGCCGACAAAGACTATATTGGTAAAGGAGTTGCACCTATCATTTCAGTATGTGTGCTTGGATTAGTGATTGGAGAAGAGTTAAGAAGGTTTGGTTAAGAGCACATGATGTAATTCATCTTGAGGAGAAAGTATCAGTTAAATTGATAGAGCCGATAGTATGTAGCGCGCGTCTGCACTTATTGATTTGGACAGGTCCCAGTTTGTGTTGCGTTCTTAGTAGAGATGATAGATATGTTATTGGAGAGTGTTATTATTTCTCTAATATGATTTCAAGGTGGTTCTAATAGGTTGACTTGATTATATCATTTAGAGAGAAGATATTTATAGGCAGTCATTTGTGATTTCTAAGACAAGGTTCAAATTTGAAAGATAAGAGCAGAGTAGAGAGTGCGAAGTGTTGAGCCATCAGTAGAAGGTCTATGTGACCAAGTAAAGAGTATATGCTATTCATTGGAACTGATCAAGACATTAGGTATACCTCGCAGTTCACCAAGATCTAGATATAGTGTGTATTTGTTATTCAGAAGGTTGCAACCTTCACCCCTTTGAGTAGTGAGCTCTTGGACAGTGCGTCCTCACCCCTAATAGGGTCAATCATAAAAGAATCTTAATAGGGTTCGACCTTTGACCAGGTCACTGTACTTATTGCATTGTAAAGATCAAATCCTAACAGGGTTGTAAGATCTTCTAACAAGGATCATTATACACTAGTGCAATTTATTAGTGGGTGTCAATTCCCATCAGGGTTTTTACCTATTTGGGTTTCCCCGTAACTAAAATATTGTTGTTATGTTCAAGTGTTCTTTCATTGTGTTTATGCTTAAATTTTAAGTATACTTAATTCGATAAAGAATTGAAACTTATAAATAATTGATTCACCCCCCCCCCCCCCCCTTCTCAGTTATCTCTCGGGACTATTCCTAACAAACAGATTCATAATAATTTTGGAATGTGCATGAGAAGATCACATTCATAGGGAGATGGTTAGATAGGTTGAAGATAGAACTGAGTAATTTTGTAGACAACACCAAGCATTAGAGAAATGAATTAACCGAGCATAACAGAGTTGGAGGATACAATGAAATTGAATTGATCATATTGGTGAGAGGTATTTTGAGCTTAGGATAGATCTCAAAATCTGCAAGGAAATTTGTATCTGAATCATATCAATTACTATTGCATTCTAACCATTGCTATGATAAATCTCTTAACCGAGTGGGACTTAATAGTCTTTATATTTCATTATGACATTCAATGAATGTTGATTGTTTTATTGTTGACCCCATAGTAAATGTTTGGTCACAAAGAACTGTTAGTGATAAATTCTCTAACCAGGTCACACCTTACAGTGTGTTATTGTAACCTTTAACAGGGTTGGCTCTTAACCAAGCTCACTTCAGAAGATTGACATTATTTTGGGTTACCGATCCCAGGTGCTTTTTCCCCTAACAGGGTTTTCACGTTAAAAATCAAGTGTTATGTGTATTGATGTGATGAATTTTTATTTTACTGTAGACATTACAATTACTGGTTTTATCAATAGATACACTAGTTCATTTACTAGTATTCGGTTAATGAACAAAAAGGTACAAACAAAGTTTTACTGAGTTATTTAATTGATTTGAAAGATTTGTGTTGTAGGATAACTGGACTTAACTGATTCACTCGCCCTCTTAGTTATCTAACACATCTGGTTTTAAAATTGTCTTTACACACACTTGAAATTAATTTTAAAATAAAAGAAATAATGTAATCAGGTTTAAAATACCGACTACACTATAAACCTTTCTTTAAAGCATGTTTAATCAATTAGAAAAATGGTGACTTATGAGCAATTTTGGTTTTAATTTATCATTTGCAAGAGTTTTACTTTGAGGAAGTCTTGTAATCGGGCTTTAAAATCCCAATTACAAGTATTACATTTCATTTAAAATAAAAGAATTTCTTTCAAAAATGATACTTGTAAATGCAAGACAAACTTTAATTCCTCCATTACAAGTAAAAGTAACTTGTAATGGCTCATAAAAAGCTCGTCTTCATGACTTAAGAGGCCTTTGGTGGACTTTTGATTTCATAAAGAAAGCTTTTAAACAAAGAAGAATGACCTGTAGTTGGGGTTTAAAACCCCACTTGTAGGTAACTTAAGTCTTTATTTTAGCTTAGAATATAGCTCAAAATTAAGCCTGCAATAGCTCAAAATGATTGAGATTCGAAAAGCAATAGACCTAGGATGAAAAAAAAGACAAAAAAAAATAATCAAATCAATAAAAACAAATAAAGACTTGAAGATTTATAAAAATTGAGTACTTACAATTAAAAAATAAAAACTTGATTTTACAAGAAAAACAAAGAAAAACTCAACGAAAATATCTGAAAATGGCATTTGTAGGATGATAAACTTAGGCCACTTCAAGGCACAATCAATTTCCTTCAAAAAAAATCTTAAGTATGCCTAAATTAGAGAGCTTTAGCTATGAATTCATGAAAATTTACATAGGGTTGTCTAATTTTGCAAATACAAAATTTCGGACAACATGATAGAAACAATATTTCACCCATTAAAACAAGAAATGAAGCCTTTTTGAGGTGTTTCTAATAATAGAGCTCCTAGGTGGTTAATCTAACAACCTTCATTGAGTTTTCACATGTGGTGAACTTGACTTTCTTTTGTTAGGAATATGTTTAATTTATTTGAGATGTATCTGACATCTTAGATTACTTGTTTATGATGATTATAGGTTATTAACAGTTGAATTTTGATTAAAATAGTGAGAATACTTATAAGTACCCAACTATTTGGTTGGACTAAGTGTTTGGAAATTAGGCAACATTTTGTGAGAGATGAATGTACTTTTGGAAATTAATACATCTTTGTTTCTTACTTTTTCAATCAAAGTTGTTAATATGAAGTGAAAGTAGTCTTTTTTGTAGTTTATGAGAATATCTAAATAAAAAACTAGAGTTCTTCAATTAGTTGCAAGTGTTAAAAAAATATGTTCACAAACTACACTAACAACTAAACTTCAAGGAAAAACTTAGATACTAAACAAAACACATATGTATAAACTTTTAATAGTAAACATACAAGAAAAGATTTGCAAGTCATCACATCTAAGTAAATTACAACAAGATTCCAACATGTACAAGGGCTCTTAGAAAAGAACTAGAATGAGAGAAGAATATACCAAATACATACTAAGAGTGACACAAACATACCTTAAGATACATTTTTTAAGAAACAACTAGCCTCCAAAGAATATACCCAATGTATTATCACCAACAATATGTTTTTATTGAGGTAAAGACAAGTTTTGAATGGGTCTCGAAACCCTTTACAAGGTAGAACAAAAGATAAGCATTAATAAGTTTGACATAGACAAAATATCTATCACAAAGGCCAGGCATACCCACAAAGAAACCAAAAGATAAAGAATTCTACACATAAAACTACCCAACGAATATACCCAATGTATTATCACCAACAATGTGTTTTTGATTGAGGTAAAGATAGGTTTTGAATGGGTCCCGAAACCCTTTACAAGATAGAACAAAAGATAAGAATTAATAAGTTTGACATAGACAAAAGATTTGCTACAAAGGCCAGGCAGACCCCCAAAGAAATCAAAAGATAAACAATTATGCACTTAAAACTACTAGCGAAAAAAGAGGAAATAGTGACCAGCAGAGAAACCAATAGACAACGAAAAGAAACAACCAGTCCATGGGCTTAGTCCAACAACTTGAGAGAATCCTCAGCCGCCTCTTATAGGATCTGGATTTTTTTAATAGAGTCTTTGAGGTTCGTCAAGTCCTCATACAATGTGTTGTTTGTTGAACAAAATGTCTACCACAAAGGCCAAACAGACACATTGTTGAATCACCAATAATGTGTTATCATACAATGCTAAGGCCTTTGTGCTTCATTCATATCAACCCTCTACTATCAAGAGGTAAATTAGTAAATAAAACTATGAGCCCAAATGCGGAGCTCAAATACAATGGTAAAATTTTCCATGCCCCATTTTAAGAGAGTAGCCTCTTAAATAAAATGTAACTCCTTTTAAAGCTATTTTTGACAATCAGGACTAAAGGTGTCATAAGTAAATCCCAAGAATCCCTTGTGAAGAAACAATTTATCACACCCTCTTATGATTATTATATCCTAGGAAAATATGTTCTTACAAGTCTACTATATCACCCTTTCTTATACGCTCTTGCATGTGTTATAGATTCTCTAATACATCTTACAATATTAAAATACTAGCATGTCTAGCTATCTTTTTTTATCATTAAAAAAATATCTTACCATATTATTATAAGAACCTGTAAGGTGCAAAACAAACCTAATCCTAATATTTTAATAAAATTGGGCAAAAGGATTCTAATAAAATGAACTAACCATTAGGGGTTTAAATGCTCATAGACAAGCTCCACCATTTGAACTCCTTTGTACTCATGAATTTCATCAAGAAACTATAATATTCAAAGCTATAAATTAAGTAACACTAATTGCACATGAACAATAGTGTACTCTACCATGTTGGTGACACCTCGATTTCCACAATAGATGACATCATATATTATTATCAACAAAAATTGAAGACAATATTTGAAGCTAGATTGCTTCTACTAGGCTTAATTGCATACAATCTACCTCTAACAATGTAGTCAAAAGAATTTGGTAATTAAGGTGTCTCAACCTTAGTATTTTATAATATTTATTATTTAATGTATTTAATTAGGCCTATGTTGTATTTTCTTGCATATCTTATTTTGTCTTTTGTGTGATATGACAAAGAGTTGTCATCATACTAGGAGGCGACATGAGATGCGACAAGGATGTTTTTGTCCTCACATGAGGAAATAGGAATCCCACTTTGTGTTAGAGTTATTTTGACATGTTCAAATGGCTTAGGTAGTCTATACGAGGCTATAGTGACTTATGATAAGATATGATGCATAAGAGCCTAACTTTATTACATAATGGAAAAATTTCAAGAGACACCTTTGCATGGATAAGGTGAGCGCCTAAATTGGATTATAAGACACATTAAGAAGATCATCTATTAATAGTCAATTATTACAAAATTTCTTGCAATGTAAATGTTGTCACTTTTCAAAATTTATATGACAACTATTAGGCATTTAAGAACACATGTCATACCTTAAAATGATGAATTTTGGGCACTCAATTTTTTAGGTACATGTAAGGGGTTGGAAAAATGATGTACAAGTGTCATTTTCATGCTTATAGGTGGTTGGGGAATTCACCACTTGGGCTTTCCTTTTTGCTTGATTTCTCTATTAATTGGAGGGTCTTGGAGACCTTAATGCATCATGTTTTATGCAATTTTTTTTGTAGGTAAATTTGAGAAACCAAAATCATTCCAAGTGTAGATTGATTGTAGTATACTCATGTTTAAGAAGTCTTGTACAATCATTAGATTGTAATTTCTTTATTTACAAATAATACACAGTGTTGTACTTTTTGAGTGTGGATTTTTTCTCCCAAAAGGGTTTTGCCCTCATAAATGGTGTGTTCATTATGGTAATCTCTATGCATGTTTATTATCTCTTTATATATATATATATATATATATATATATATATATATTAATGTAGTAATTTAATTTTATAGGAAAATTTTGCATAATCTCCCCCTCTAGGTTAATGTTTGGAAGAATTTCCCACACTTTTCTTCCTTTAAGTTGGTATCACAATCTGGCTAGTTTTGGTCCCATCATTGGGTAGTAGGTTCTTTATACTACTATTAGCTTGCAAAGTATTTTTAAAATCTTGTTGTAGGAAAAATATATTAATAAAATAAGAAAAAGTGAGATGGAGAAGCTCAATAGTAACAACTTTGAACTATGAAAGTTGAAAATGGAGGATATTCTCATATATCAAGATTTTTGGGTTGCAATATCTAGAGAAAATCCTATCATCATGGTATAGGATGTTTGGGATATGATTTATCATAAACCTAAAGGTCTCGTACTTTGTTTGGTAGACTCCATTGTGTTAAATGTCCATAGAGATAATACAATAAAACTTCTTTGGAGGAAGCTTAGAGATATTTATCAGGTTAAATACTTGGTAAAAAAGCTATTCCTAAGAAAGAAGATACATTATACGAAGATGGAAGGAGGTTTTGTAGTTGATCATATGAATACCTTTAGTACGATAGTTTCTCAGTTGAGTTCTATTGGTGATAATATCAAGGAGGAGGATTATTGCATATTTTGTTGTGCTCTTTATTGGACTTGTAGGATCACCTTGTTATGGCTATCGGGCTCATACAATCACCAAGTTCTAGATGGATGAGTTGATAACATCATTACTTTGTGAAGAGATGATAAGGAAGACTTTTGATTCAACTAATGAGGTCTAGTGGTACATGGTAGATTGAAAGAGAAAGCCAAGAAGTTAGAAAAATAATATTAAATAGGCAAATGAAAATTATGTGGGAGATCTATGCCTCTCAAAAATTCCAAGAGGAAGTGTTGAAATTATAGAAAAACTAATCATTTTTAAAAATACTATAAAGAGGAGAAAAGAAAGAAAATGAGTCCACTTAATTTAGATCCAAATAATCCTTTCAAGATAATGTTAAATCCTTTTTCGTAGCTTTGGAATGCATGCTTTAGAAGATGCGTGACTGATTGATTTAGGAGAATCATTCTACATGACCTCATGTTTCTGGTTGGTTCAAAAATCATGAAGAATATGATGGTGGGAAGGTGTATCTCGATGATGAATATAATTTGAAGATCGTTGGCCTTGGAAGAGTCAAGATCATATTCCCTAATGGTAGAGTGAAGGGAATCAATGATGTTTAACACATCTTGAGTTTGGCATAGGACCTAGTTTATGTAAGTAAATTGAGTAGTGTGGGTCTCTAGGTTGTTTGAGTTTCCTCACAAGGTGGATGCAATATTATTAGAGGGGTCATAGTTCTTGCTAAGGGTGTTAATATTGGAACCCTATATAAGTTGGTTGTGTGCCTTTTGTGGATCCAAATAAGAGGGCTATAAATTATTCATACTCACAATCAGATCAAGCTCTAAATAGGTTTATTACTTATACATATAATGATCATTATTTTTGGCTACTTAAGGGTGCTAATTCTTTGGAGACGAAGCTTCAAATGGAGAATATAATATTATGACACCAATGACATGGTCACATTGGTGATAAATGCCTCAAAAAACTAAAGAATAAATGCTTCATTAAGGGGATTGGTTATTCTAATCTTGAGTTTGACTTCTTTAAACATTACATATATGGTAAACAAAATTGTGTTCACATTTATTTTTATTTTCATAAGTCTTCTAGTTTGTTGGATCTACTACATTCTAATGTTTTGGGTCCAATAATATTCCTTCAATTTCGTGATACATATAATTTGTTTGATTCATTGATGGCTACAGTAGAAGACATTTTTTTTATTTTTATAGAAATACACTCGTGAAGTCTTTAGACGGTTTAAGGAGTGTAAGGAGCTTGTTGAAAATGATACTAGAATAAAGATTAAGTGTTTGAAAACTAATTATGGTGATGAGTTTTTCTCAATAGATTTGGATTGGTTTTGTAAGGACCATGGGATTGAGAGGCATAATAAAAATCCATACACCCCTCAACAAAATTGAGTTACAAAGAGGATGAAGAGGACATTGATGGACAAGTATAGGAGTATGCTTAAAAGTGTTGGTCCTAAAAAAAGTTTTGGGTCAATATTGTAGTGACTATGTGCTATCTCGTTAACCGTACCTAAGGAGGTATAATTAGGAAAGAAGACCTCGATGAGACATATTAGATTATTTGGATAAGAATCTTATGATCATGTCTTGAGTGAACAAATATATAATTTAAAGAATTAATTTGTTAAGTGCATCTTTATTAGCTATGGTTTTGGTGTAAAATAGTACAAGCTATGGATCTAGTATCGTAAAAGGTTTTTTTAACAAAATATATTTATTTTAAGAGAAATTAAACCTTTCATTATTGAAATAGAACTAGAGAAAGAGGAGAAACATAATAAAGTGGTAGTTCAAGTTCCTTTTACTCATGAGGAAGAAGAACTATGAGCTCCTAATGGACTTGATTATGAGGAGAGATTTAACATCTCTTGTATTTTAGAAGAAGAAGAAGAACCTCAACCTTAGCATTCGGGGAGGTCTATGAGAATTGTTGGGAAACCAAATAGATTTAGCTATTAAATATTTGATTCCAATTATTATTTTTATTTATTTATTCTTGATTGCTTATATTGATGATCTTAGGAGTGTTAGAGAGAATATAGGTATGAATGTTGAAGATTCTCAAATCAAATCCATGGATGAAGATATGACAAATTTGAAGAATAATAATACTTGGAATATGGTACCTTTTACTAAAGGATGTAAGCCCATGGAATGTAAAATGGTGTTTAAAAATAAGTTAGGTCCTAATGGTAGTATTGAGAAGAATAAGGTATCATTGGTTGGAAAGGATATTCCTAGATTGAGGGTTTAAAATCATATGGTGAGATTTTCTCTCCTATTGAAAATTTGACACCCATATAGTCCTTGTTATCACTTTCAACAACTAACAACTGGGAAATCAATTAGATGGATATAAAGGAAACATTCATTCATTATAGATTTGGACAAAGAAATATATATGTCACATATAGAGAATGTCATGGTAAAGGTAACGAAAAATTGGTTTTCAATTTGAAAAAGTCTTCATATGGTCTGAAGTAATATTTCAGGATGTGGTAGAAAAACTTTGATACCAATCTATCAAGTTTGAGATTCCAGAGGTCCAAATTTGACCATTGTGTTTATTTCAAAAATTATAGTGGTCACATTATCATTATTCCATTGTATGTGTATGATATATTATTTTTTTGGAGTAAATGTTTGAATTGTGACTTGAAGCCTTTGTTATTAGCATTGTTTCAAATGAAAGATCTAGGTACAATAGGCACATTTTGGAAATGGAGATAAGATGAGACAAATATAACATAAAGATTCAGTTAAGCCATATTAAGTATGTGAATTCAGTGTTGGAGAGATTCAACATGAAATTGTGTAGATCCATGATAGTTCCTATTGCACAAGGAAAAAAGTTATGTTTGGAGGATTATCCAAAATCTCTAAGTGAGGTGGAGGACATGACCAATGCATCATATGCGAGTTTTGTTAGTAGTATTATGTATACTATGGTCTATTCTAAACCATATAGTTCCCAAGAAGTGGGAATCTTGAGTATTTATATGAACAATCTTGGACATGTGCATTGGGATGCAATTATGAGAGTGTTTAAATTTATAAGGCATAGTTTTGAATTTTCCTTGTATTTTCATGGTTATCTTATTGGACCTTGACATTTTGTGAATAAGCATGAACATGTAGATTCAAGTTGGGCAAGTGACATTGACAAAAATGTTGAACATTATGTAGTCATTGATTTCATAGGATTTGACATTTATGTTAAGTAGATAAATGCGAATTAAATTCAATCATACTTGATGTTAAGAGTTTGGAAGTTGTAGTAATTTTAATTACTTGTGACATGTCTATGTATGCTCATTTTAGTTTGGTAACGATAGTGCAAATATATGTTGATAAGATCTCTTATTGAATGTTTGCAATATTATCATACATCTATTCCACTAGTTTAAGGGGATTGAAAAGTGCTGCAATCTATTTTTTAGTTATGTTTCCTAGACTTTGTTTTATAATGGAAATTTGTTATAATGTTTTATCGATTAAAGTTTGGAAGTAAATATGAGCTAAGGATGAAGTTTCATATTCTATAATTGTACAAGGTAAGATTTAGTGGATAAATTTCTAGAAGTCATAGAGTGTTCACTGTGTTATGTTGGCTGATTGTGTTGATGTTTTGGATGGATTCACTGCAAGACTACAATATGTACCAGATAAAGTAAGTCTATGTATGTTCATTTGGGCTGGATGAGTCTATGCTAGGTAACACATAGTGTGTCCCCTTTCCTAGAGTAACATGTGGGTTTTTGGACCGATAACATTACACATTTGGTTAAGGAATTCTATGGAAGCCTCACATTTTAGATAGTGTAATAACGTTCTAGGATAATATGTGAATTTAATTCTCATTGTAATGTAATATATTGTTGATTTAGGTTTACCCTAGTGTGCTAGCATGTATCATGTGAAAGGTGTTTGAGTATGCTAGTAATGATGATATAAGTTGCATCTTGATTATTATGTGCAATTTCATTTGAAGATCTTATGTACATATGGAATCTTATGTAGTTAATCATATTATAAAGAAGATGAAAAATCAACCTTGAGGGACCTCATTTCTTATGTTCTATTTAAGATTGGTGTCTCACTTGATAAGTTGGTGCTCACATTTTGGATTAGGGGATTGGTGGCTCGTATAAGTTGGTGCTTCATTCTATCAATTCCTTTATTGTGAGGCCTCACCCCGACCCATCATAGCATTGTTGATACATTCGTATTTGATACTTTATGATTTGAGATTTTGATGCACTTTTGATCGATTTGATAGTGACTCATGTTATTTATGTCTTATGATGATGATTATACTATGTGGATTCTATTTATGATGTTGATTAAAATATAGATCATATTTGTTGATTATGTTATACATGCTTAGATGTGTATTTTGATGTGAAAGACTTAATAACGATTAGATTTGATTATTGCATGGATTATGCTTTAAAAGTTTAAGAAATAGCATTGATGATATGTCATGATGTTAGAACTTTTCTAGTACTATATTTGAGCATTACCTTAATGAAAATTGTAATTATAAATTAAACTATGCATATTGAATAATGTATGCAAATCATGTAATATTGAATTGTATATATTTATATGTGATGTTTTTCCTTGGACTAATAATGTTTGAGTTTAGTGTACAAGAAAGAAAACCATGGAACTATTTAGAGAATCAGGGCTAAACCTATGTGCAATTGTGAAAGCCAAGGTTTAATCTATTGAAGAGATTGAAACCTTGTTGTAATGTGGTTTTATTTGTAGACGTAATTTGTATGTATGTTACTAGATTTAATTCATTTTGTTATTTGGATATGTCACGTGTAAATGTGAAGTGTATTTTATAGTGTCACTTGACACTTGTGATGTCTATGTGGATAGTGACATGTCAATTAGGGTATGACAAGAATTACCCAACCTAATAGGATACCTAAATATCCCACTTGCATATAGATGTTATGTACGGTTCACACCAAGTTGAAATTCGGATTCAAACTCAATTTGTACTTTAGAGGGATTATAAGTGACCATAGGGTGCATTTTTTGTCAAAATTAGCTAGCCATGTGGGGGTACCTTGAGTTAGGGGCTAGATTTTTCCTATGGGAGGGTCTAGATCACAGTTATGGCACTCCAAAAAGGTTACTCTTCAAGAGTGATGAAAATGGGGAAGGCCACATGCACTTGACTTATTTCACACTCCTTACAAAACTCACCATTATGAGTGGGGACAAGAAGTAAGGCCAAGGACTATAGTCAACTCACATTTATTGCTAGAGGATGAGTAAGATTTGGAGGCCTTTTTAGAGGGCTTTGTGAGACTTAGTGGTTGTTCACCGACCCTCTAATTTTAGAGACACTTAGGATTTTGTAGTTGGAGAAGGAAGTCAAAGAAAAGGGAAAAAGGGCTCTTCTCAAACCTCATTTACCATTTGCATTGGAACAAGGTTGGTGATCTTTCCATGAAGGAAACATTTCTTTCTAGTTTTAGTTTAGATATTGTTGTGTAAAATGAATGAGTAGAAATGTATGCATTCTTGGTTATGTAATTTGTAGTTGTTGTTGTTGGGTATGTGTGGATATGGATTTTTTTGGCATCATTTTCTTGTTATCTTATTTTGGGTATGTTGTTCATGGGTGAACAAGGCATCACTCACCGTTGGGAGAGAAGTACTGGCCTTGGGTGAAGGGGTTAGTTGGGCTTTCCATTGGACTTGAGAGTTTCTTCTCTTAGAGAAGAAGGGAAATCTCATGGAGTATTGGCTCCTCGAAGCCATATTTGTGATCTTGTGTTTGGGGGTGATAAGGGAGAAGTTTTGTGGATGAAAAATGTAATAATGTAGCCTTTGGAAGGCATGGACATCTCTTGGATGTGTATTTTAATTTGTAATGACAATCTCCTCTTTGATGAGCCTATTTCAATGGGTTTATAGGTGACCCATTTGTGAAGCCAAGACTTTGAGGGAGTTCAATGTTGTTTTGTCATATGAATACATTTGTGAGAGTTTTTGTTTGTGTGTGTACCCATTTAGCCTTGGTTCTCCAAGCTTAGGGGTGGTCTCTTTGACACCTTGGATGGAAGGTAAGCTCTCCATGGTATGCTCTCTTTATTTGCAAGTTTTGGTGGCCATGTTCTTGTGGAAAAACCTTTGGGTGAATCTTCATTTTGTTGGCATTATGGAAGAAAAAATTATGGCATTGCATTGTTGTAATCATGCAAATGGAAACTCTCTCTATTTGGTTATTGTATAGTTGTAATATTGGATGTTTTCATGTTGTAGAAGGAATTGATAATTGTTCATTATGGAATCTCTTTATTGTTGATATGAGAAAATGCATCTTACTCTAAAACAAATGTGGAGGTTCTTGTTGAAATCAATAGAAGAAAATGAAACTATGTTATATTCTCCTCTTTTTATTGCATTGTATTGTTTCTTTTTACTAAGGAAAGATTATAGTAGTATTTCTTCAATAGCAATTTCGAATTGATACTATGTGAGAATACAAATCATGTTGAAAATAATGAGTTGGGAAGTTAGATCACTTAGTTGATTTAACTATGATAGTAAATTTATTTAAAAGTTTTATTTTGGTCATTCTATAGAGTTTTATTAAGTCTTGGTGTGCTTTTAAATAAAAAATCCAATCCTATGGTCTTTTAGCAAACAATAAAAAACTAAGTGCAAAAACAAAAAAAAAGACCCAATAGAGACCTACGGATCTCTGGAAAATGTATGGGAAAAAAATAATTCTCCATACACTTACCTAGTTGCCACAGTCATTTTAAAATGAATATTTTATCAACTAGAAAAAAAAAAACTATATTCTAGCTAGTTGTGAAAAGATGGGACCCACCTGGGTCGCCACCCCCAAAATCCATAAAAAGGCTTGTAAAAAATAAAATAATATAATAATAATAATAATAATAATAATATAATTCCAACATTTTTTTAAAAAAATATTTTTTTTAAAAAAGCAATTTGATTGGGGGTGGGGTTGACCCCACAACCTCGGCCTTTGCCACACAACAGAGGGACTTTCTGCAGTAGGTACCTGTTGTTGTGGCAAACGGGCCCTGCTACGATAGGGTACCGCCATCGTGGGGCAGGCGGGCCCTGCAATGGCAAGGTACCGTTGCCGACAGGGCCCCCACCATTGACTCTCTTTAAAAGGAGAGATCAGTGAGTTACACCTTTTTTGAAAAAAAATTAATTTAATTTAAGTTTTTATTTTATTTTAATTAGTAATTATTATTATCAATTTCATTTTTTTATAATTTAATTTATATATAAGGAATAATAAAAAATGAAAATATATTATTATTATATTAGTTCAAATAAACTTTTATTTAAAAAAAAATATATATATAATAATTAATATACACTATCTTATATATATGAATTTATTAAAACAAAGGGTTTCTTATATGGTTATTCGATTATAACTCCTAGAATGTACTAATTGGTGTATAATCGACTAGGAAATTAATAACTTAGTCTTTATTTTTCTATTGAATAAATATATTATTTTTTGGTAAAACATTACTTGGAAAAATGAAATTTGTTTAGGAATTAAACCAATTCTTAATTTATAGATATTCTTCATATGAATTAAGAAAATCAACTTATTATCTGATTGAGAATTATTTGTCTTCTATCTAATTATGGACTAATGTATATATTTGCTTATAGCACGAGTTGCTTGAATGTACTTTTATTTAATGAAATAATGTAAAATCATATAGGTGTTGTTTTCACATAATACTATCATGGATTTTATTAACCCTTTGGATAGTGTCTAAAATCCACTTTTAATTTTTACGTATCGTAGTAAGCTTAATATTAATAGTCAAATGATGAATTAAATAATTGTTGGTAGCCCTTAACTTTAGGGGTTTAGTCTAGTATCAATTTAATCATCTCTTCCTTATATTTAGCTAGGGACTCTCTCTCCATTCACGGACTATGCTAATTGCTAAGAAAATGGAGTCCCTAGGAGGTTCGCCTTATTCCTTCTTGCAATTTTTCTTACCCATGAGGTTGGATTATTTTAGAATTGAGCTTTCAGGCAATGAACCTCTAATTTCTGCACTCGCCATTATGGTTGTCTTTGTGTAAATTATTTCACGTAGTTAATAGTTATCGATTAGAAGTTCATTGACCAACTCGCATTAGTCTTCAAATTTTTACCTTGTTCCCTCTCATGATAGGAAACTAGTTATATAGGACCAACTGTAACCCATCCCTAAACTTATCCCGCTTAGCAACATCAAATATTTATTTCAGTTTACCACTTAGGGTTAATCAATCCTAACCATGTTGTAGAGGGAGGTTGGCCAACCCAGTTATGTGTGTGGAATCACCACATGACCTTGTTGGCCATGATTCTCCTCGCATAGAAACACTAATGTCCTAACCAACATGTTTCCCTTATTCGAACAATCTTAGGTGTTTTTAAAAAAAATAAAAATTTGCATAGTATTTTTATGGCATGACATTTGGTATCAGAGCACAGTTTCCAACACTAGGACCTCAAACGCTTCACATTTCACTTATAAACTTTGCACTATTATGTAGGATGTCTTCCATCACGTGTAATGGTCATAGGCATACCCCTTCAGTATGTATGGATAGGGAGCAGGAGGTAGAGGTCCTTGGAGAAAATCAAAACCCCCATTCGAGCCACATCCTAATCCGAATCAAGACATCTTATCTGCATTATAGAACCTTGTGGGTATCATACAAAAGAGGTTACCACCAGTAGTACAACAAGAAGAGAAGAATCCCTTAGAGGGCCATAGGATAGTCAGTAGGGAACATAGTATGATTCCACCACCTAGATAGATTGAGGGTTAGGCAAATCATGAGGCTGAGTTAGTACACCAGTTGGAGCACCCACGTGACTTGGGGGCTCGTGCAATTAAGAGAGAGACCCATGATATGGGGGATCAAATTAGGGAGTTACTACAACTCCAACCTCCTTTATTTTTGGGTGCTACTGATGGAGTTGGAGCAGATGCATGGTTATTGAGCTTACAATGATGCTTTGGGTTAGGTTCCTATGGGAGAAATTTGAAGGTGAGACTTTCCATTCATCTCCTTCGAGAGGGAGCCTCTACTTGGTGGCAGCATGAGGAGGCCATATGTGGCATGAGTATAGATACACTCACTTGGGAGACCTTTCTCAATGGGTTCAGGGATATATATCTTTCTGAGAACTTTATACATTGACAGATAGAGGAGTTTCATGACCTTCAGCAGAGAGGCCTTATTGTGATGTAGTATGAGAATATATTTCTTGAGCTTCTTCCTTATGTTGACTACATGAAGGATGAGAAGCTATGTATGCATCTCTTCATCAACTTAATGTATCTCTTCAGGGTCTAGTTCAACTAGCATTCCCTACCACTTTTAGAGAGGCAGTTTAGAGGGAACTAGTTTTTGAGGATATTCATGGTAGGACATAGGACTCTAGGGATTGATCTTAGAACCAAAACCACTCTACCCAATCATCATAACAATAGAGACCCCATTGGAAGGGGAGTCAGGGAAATTCAATAGGGTCCTTTAAGGGCCAACAGTCTCAGCAATGACCCTAGTATGATTCTAGGTAGAAACCATTTCAGGGAAAATAGGGCTCTAAGCCCAAGTAGTGGTAATCTTAGGGTCCTAGGTAGGATCAGAGGTCACATGCCCCTTACACACATCTAGCTAGGACTCATTAGCCCTCTAGGGGTGGTTACAGTGGGTCTAGTAGGACTGGAGGTTAGCATCAGCCTAGGTCTCAGGGAGTATAGGTGTAGAAATGCGGGCCTTGTTATACTTGTGGTGGTATGGCATATCTAGCGAGAGAGTGCCCAAAAGGATAGGAATCAGGCAGTAAGAGGGGAGCTACTTCAGAGCTGACAATAGGCAATATGGGTAGGTCTTATAGGGTATTTGCAATGGTTAATAACCACCAGGTAGAGCATCTGGCCATGATCATTGAGGCCACAGGTATGATTCAGGGAATCGATGTTACTATCTTGTTTGATTCAAGAGCCACAAACTCCATTATATCTCCATTTTTAGTGGAGCATTGCAGGTTGGTGGAAGTTAGGAAGGATGTCAGTTGGGAGGTCGAATTAGCCTCAGGAGCTAGAGTGTCTGTTAGTTCTTTGGTTCACATTTTCCAAATTTATATTGATGACATGATCATGATGTATGATCTCCGCATTACCCCTATAGGTTATTACGATGTAGTCCTTGGCATGGATTGGATATATGCCCACAAGGCCAAGATGGATTGTCGATAGAAGAGGGTTGAGTGTGTTGATGATCACAGTACTCCTATGGTAATATTTGGGGTATAGAGACCTGTATCTCTTCGCATGATTTCCTCTATGCAGCTTAGGCGATGCATACGGAAGGGATGCTAGTTATTTTCCATCACCATTGGTGATAAAGAGGAGGATTCAGAGAGAGAACTCTCACTTGAGGATTATCCTATCCTACAGGAATTTGCAGATGTGTTTCCTTCTAAGCTACCTGATATGCCGACACCTAGGGTAGTTGATTATCATATAGACCTTGTGCCAGGAGTCGAGCCTATATCTAGAGCACCTTACAGGATGACCACACATGAGCTAAGTGAGCTCAAGATTCCATTAGAGGAGCTCTTGGAGAAAGGGCATATTCGACCCAATGTATCACATTGGGGTGCACTAGTGATTTTTTTTTGAAGAAGGATGGATTAGTTAGGTTTTGTATTAATTATCAACATCTGAATAAAGTAACTATTAAGAACTGATACCCACTCCCTAGGATCGATGATTTATTTGATCAGTTGCAGGGTGCCCGAGTACTCTCGAAGATATATCTAAAGTCAGGGTACCATCAGTTGAGGATTGTGGAGAGTGATATCCACAAGAATGCTTTTCATATGAGGTATGGTCACTATGAGCTCACCGTGGTGCCATTTTCCCTCATGAATGCTCCAATTGTGTTCATGAGCCTCATGAATGGAGTATTTCATACACTCTTGGATAAGTTTGTGGTAGTGTTCATTGATGAAATTTTGATATATTCTCGCTATGAAGAGGAACACGAGGAGCATATGAGATAGGTTTTGTAGCACTCAAGAGAGAATTAATTATATGGTAGCCTATCAAAGTGTTCTTTCTTTAGACCAGAGGTGAATTATCTTGGTCATGTTATATCAAGTGATGGGATATCACTAGACCCATCTAAGAGTAGAGCCATTATGGATTGGTCAGCACCCACCAATGTCACTGAGGTCAAGATTTTTATGGGCCTAGAAGGTTATTACATATGATTTGTGGTAGGATTATCTAGAGTAGCTCATCCCATCACTTTCCTTCAGAGGAAGGGGAAGATGTATGAGTGGATAGAGAAGTGTGAGAGAGATTCTTAGGAGCTCAAGAGAGCCCTCACTAGTGCACCAATTTTAGCAGTGTCATATCCTTCAATAGATTTTGTTGTATGCATAGATGCTTCATTGGATGGTTTAGGAGCAATCCTTATGTAGGATGGTCAACCTATATCTTTCGAGTCTAGGAAGCTAAAGAATCGCAAGCTTAATTAACCTAATCATGACCTAGAGCTCACAGTGATGGTTCATGCCTTAGTGAGATGGTGACACTTTCTTCTAGATCACCAATTTGAGCTTCATTCAAATCACTAGAGATTACAGTATATCTTTACACAGCCTAATCTTAATGCTAGGAAAAGGATATGGATGGAGTTCTTATGTGAGTATGATTTTAATGTTCATTACATTAAAGGGAAGGAGAGCTTAGTTTCAGATGCCTTGAGTAAGAGGCAACACGAGCTCTCATCTATGACTACTAGTACAGATCTAAGAGAGTGCATTTTACATCATTTTCTAGAGGATGGGTTGTATGTAGAGGTTTGTTAGTTTATCAATTCTCAAAGACCTCTTGAGGGGAGATTTGTAGAGTATTCACTGGATTTTGATGGACTACTACGTCATAGGGGATGCATCTATGTACTGTCTACCGATGATTTGTGAGATTTTATTGTGCTAGAGGCTCATAGAGAACCTTATGTAGCTCATTCGGGAGTTAAGAAGTTGTATTCTGATTTGAGATAGTTGTATCATTGGCCAGGCGTGAGATTGAATATTTCCAGTATAGTTTCTAGATGCCTAGAGTGCCAGAGGGTGAAGGAAGAACACAATCATCCAGGTGGAATCTTGTAACCACATGAGATACCTAAGTGGAAGTGGGATACTATTTCCATAGATGTTATTGTTGTCTTCCTATATCCTCTCATCATCATGATGCCATCATGGTGATAGTTGACTCATTAACCAAATTCTCCCACTTCTCACTTGTTTGTACCACCTTCAGAGCGCCAGTAGTGGCACAAGTGTTCTTGTGAGACATTGTTAGACTTCATGACATTCCTCATAAGATCATCTCAGATAGAGACTCAATTTTTACATCCTCCTTTTGGAGAGAGATTTAGGAAGTGTTGGGAACTATGCTCAATTTCAGTACAACATACCACCTAAGATAGATGGATAGACATAGAGGGTTAATCAAGTTTTAGAGGAAATTTTGTACATGTATGTGATAGACCATCAGGTCAAGTGGGAGGAGTATCTTCATCTGGTCAAGTTCACCTATAATAATGAGCATCATTTCTCTATAGGTATGCCACCATATCAGGCCTTGTATGGTAGACTTTATAGGACACCACTGAGTTGGGACAGGATTGAGGATAGAGTATCTATTGGGCCTCAATTGGTTAGAGATATGGAGTAGTAGGTGGTTTTGATTAGACAACATCTTAGAGAGGTTCATGATAGATAGAATAAATATGCAGATGCGAAGAGGGTTGATCAAGAGTATATGGTCAGAGACAAATTTTTCCTGAGAGTGTGCCTGCACAAGAGTCCAATTCATTTTGGAAAGGGCTCTAAGCTAGCGGCTTGCTTTGTTGGACCTTTCAAGATCTTGGGGAGGATAGGGCCAGTTGCATATCGTGTAGCTTTTCCACCCAGTCTATCACATATCCGCGATGTGTTTCATGTTTATGTGTTATAGAAATATATATATATATAATGAATCTCACATTATAGATTGGGATGCCTTGCAGGTGGAGCTAGACGAGTAGCTAGCCTTGGAGCCCATTCACATTTTATCTTGACAGACCCTAGCACTTCAAGGTAGAGAGCTCGACCAGGTTAGGGTCTAGTAGGATTGTTATGATGAGGTCACAGCTTCTTGGGAGGATGCAACATAGATGAGATTATAGTACCCATACCTTTTTGATGAAATCCAAGAGGAAGTTCATGCTTGGAGGGGGAAGATGTGAGGCCTCACCCTGACCCATCATAACACTATTGATACATTCATATTTGATAATTTATGATTTGATATTTTGATGCACTTTTGATCGATTTGACAATGACTCATGTTATTTATGTATTATGATGATGATTATACTATGTGGATTCTATTTATGATGTTGATTAAAACCTAGATCATATTTATTGATTATGTTATACATGCTTAGATGTGTATTTTGATGTGAAATAACTAATCATGATTAGATTTAATTATTGCATGGATTATGCTTTAAAAGTTTAAGAAATAGCATTGATGATATATCATGATGTTAGAATTCTACGAGTACTATGTTTGAGCATTACCTTAATGAAAATTGTAATTATAAATTGAATTATGAATATTGAATAATGTTTTCAAATCATGTAATATTGAATTTTATATATTTATATGTGATGTTTTTCCTTTGACTATTGATGTTTGAGTTTAGTGTGCAGGGAAAAAACTATGGAACTATTCAAAGAATCAGGGCTAAACCTATGTGCAATTGTGAAAGCCAAGGTTTAATCTATTGAAGAGATTGAAATCTCATTGTAATGTGGTTTTATTTGTAGATGTAATTTGTATATATGTTACTAGATTTAATTCATTTTGTTATTTGGATATGTCACTTGTAAATGTGAAGTGTATTTTATGGTGTCACTTGACACTTGCGATGTCTATGTGGATAGTGACATGTCAATTAGGGTATGGCAAGTATGACAAGAATTACCCAACTTAATAGGATACCTAATTATCCCACTTGCATATAGATGTTATGTAAGGTTCACACCAATTTGAAATTTGGATTCAAACTCAATTTGTACTTTAGAGGGCTTATAAGGGACCCTAGAGTGCATTTTTGGTCAAAATTAGCTAACCATGTGGGGGTACCTTGAGTTAGGGGCTAGATTTTTCCTATGGGAGGGTCTAGATCACAATTGTGGCACTCCAAAAAGGCTACTCTTCAAGAGTGACTAAAATGGGCAAGGCCACATGCACTTGACTTCTTTCACACTCATTGCAAAACTCACCATTATAAGGAGGGGGACAAGAAGTAAGGCCAAGGACTAGTAGTCAACTTACATTTCTTGCTAGAGGATGAGTAGGATTTGGAGGCCTTTTTAGAGGGCTTTGTGATACTTAGTGGTTGTTCACCCACTCTCTAATTTTAGAGACACTTAGGGTTTTGGAGTTAGAGAAGAAAGTCAATGAAAAGGGAAAAAAGGGCTCTTCTCAAACCTCATTTACCATTTGCATTGAAACAAGGTTGGTGATCTTTCCATGAAGGAAACACTTCTTTGTAGTTTTAGTTTAGATATTGTTGTGTAAATTGAATGAGTAGAAATGTATGCATTCCTGGTTATGTAATTTGTAGTAGTTTTTGTTGGGTATGTGTGGATATGGATTTTTCTTGGCATCATTTTCTTGTTGTTTTATTTTGGGTATGTTGTTCATGGCTGTACAAGGCATCACTCACCCTTGGGAGGGAAGTAGTGGCCTTGGGTAAAGGGGTTATTTGGGCTTTCCATTGGAGTTGAGAGCTTCTTCTCTTGGAGAAGAAGGGAAATCTCATGGAGTATGGGCTCCATGAAGGCATATTTGTGATCTTGCATTTGGGGGTGATAAGGGAGAAGTTTTGTGGATGAAAAATGTAATAATGTAGCCTTTGGAAGGCATGAATATCTCTTGGATATGTATTTTCATTTGTAATGGAAATCTCCTCTTTGATGAGCCCACCTTCACCCTATTTCAATGGGTTTATCGGTGAACCATTTGTGAAGCCAAGACTTTGAGGGAGTTCAATGTTGTTTTTTCATATGAATGTATTTGTGAGAGTTGTTGTTTGTGTGTGTACCCATTTAGCCCCGGTTCTCCAAGCTTGGGGGTTGTCTCTTTGAGACCTTGGATGAGAGGTGAGCTCTCCATGGTATGCTCTCTTTATTTGCAAGTTTTGGTGGCCATGTTCTTGTAGAAAAAGCTTTGGGTGAGTCTTCATTTTGTTGACATTATGGAAGAAAAAATATGGAGTTGCATTGTTGTAATCATGTAAATGGAAACTCTCCATTTGGTTATTGTATAATTGTAATATTGGATATTTTCATGTTGTGGAAGGAAATGATAATTGTTCATTATGTAATCTCTTTATTATCGATATGAGAAAATGCATCTTACTCTAAAACAAATGTAGAGGTTCTTGTTGAAATCAATAGAAGAAAATGAAACTATGTTACAGTCTCCTCTTTTTGTTGCATTGTATTGTTTCTTTTTACTAAGGAAATATTATAGTAGTATTTTGTCAATAGAAAATTCAAATTGATACTATGTGAGAATACAAATCATGTTGAAAATAATGAGTTGGGAAGTTAGATCACTTAGTTGATTTAACTATGATAGTAAATTTATTTAAAAGTTTCATTTTAGTCATTCTATAGAGTTTTATTAAGTCTTGGTGTGCTTTTAAATAAAAAATCTAATCCTATGGTCTTTTAGCAAACAAAAAAAAACTAAGTGTAAAAACAAAAACAAAAAGACCCAATAGAGACTTACAGGTCTCTAGAAAATGTATGGGAAAAATTTTTTCCCCATACACTTTCCTAGTTGCCACAGTCATTTTAAAATGAATATTTTATCAACTAGGAAAAAAAACTATATTCTAGCTAGTTGTAAAAAGGTGGGACCCACCTGGGTTGCCACCCCAAAAGCCATAAAAAGGCTTGTAAAAAAATAAAATAACATATATATATATATATATATATATATATATAAAATTCCAATATTTAAATTTTTTTTTTTTAAAAAAAGTAATTTGACTGGGGTGGGGTTGATCCCACACCCTTGGCCCTTGCCACATGACAGAGGGACCTATCGCAGTAGGGTACCCGTTGTCGTGGCAGGTGGCCCCTGCTATGGTAGGGTGCCGCTGTCATGGGGCAGACGAGCTCTATAGTGGCAAGGTACCATTGTCGCTAGTGGCCCCCACCACCGACTCCCTTTAAAAGGGGAGATCGGTGAGTTACACCTTTTTAAAAAAAAATTATTTTAGTTTTAAGTTTATTTTATTTTAATTAATAATTATTATTATCAATTTCATTTTTTTTAATAATTTAATTTATATATAAGGAATAATACAAAATGAAAATATATTATTATTATATATTAGTTCAAATAAACTTATATATATATATATATATATATATATATATATATATATATATATATATATATATATATATATATATATATATATATATATATATATATATATATATATATATATATATATATATATATATATATATATATATATATATATATATATATATATATAATAATTAATATACATTGTCTTATATATATGAATTTATTTAAAAAAAAGGGTTGCTTATATGGTTATTCATTTATAACTCCTAAAATGTACTAACTGGTGTATAATCGACTAGGAAATTAATAACTTAGTCTTTATTTTTCTATTGAATAAATATATTCCTTTTTTGGTAAAACATTACTTGGTAAAATGAAATTTGTTTAGGAATTAAACCAATTCTTAGTTTATAGGTATTCTTCATACGAATTAAGAAAATCAACTTATTATCTGATTGAGAATTATTTGTCTTCTATCTAATTATGGACTAATGTATATATTTTCTTCTAGCACGAGTTGCTTGAATTTACTTTTATTTAATGAAATAACATAAAATCATATAGGTGTTGTTTTCACATAATACTATCATGGATAATAATTAACCCTTTGGGTAGTGTCTAAAATCTACTTTTAATTTTTACATATCGCAGTAAGCTTAATATTAATAGTTAAATGGTAGATTAAATAATTATTGGTAACCCTTAACTTTAGGGGTTTAGTCTAGTATCGATTTAATTGTCTCTTACTTATATTTAGTTGAGGACTCTCTATCTCTCCATTCACAAACTATGCCAATTGCTAATAAAATGGAGTCTCTAGGAGGTTCGCCTTATTCCTTCTTGCAATTTTTCTTACCCTTTAGGATGGGTTATTTCCAAATTGAGCTTTCAGGCAATGAACCTCTAATTTTGCACTCGCCATTATGGTTGTCTTTGTGTAAATTATTTCACGTAGTTAATAGCGATCGATTAGAAGTTCGTTGACCAATTCGTGTTAGTCTTTGAATTTTTCCCTTGTTCCCTCTCATGATTGACAAAGTTGTATAGGACCAACTGTAACCCATCCCTAAACTTACCCTAGTTAGTAGCATTGGATATTTGTTTCAGTTGTATTGCTTAGGGTTAATCAACCCTAACCTTGTTGTAGAGGGAGGTTGGCCAACCTGGTTATGTGTGTGTAATCACCACATGACCTTATTGGCCATGATGCCCCTCACATGGAAACACTAATGTCCTAACCAACATGTTTCCCTTATTTGTACAATCTTAGGTGTTTTTAAAAAAAATTGTTTTTGCATAGTATTTTTATGGCATGACATTTATCATATCTCATGAGTCTAGATTTGGGCAATATACCCAATAAAATATTCTTATTGTGGTTTTTCCATGCTAGGCTTCCTTATAAATTTGGTTGTAATTTTTTTGAATGTGTGCTTATGTTCATCTTTTGATGTTTTTCATGTTAATTAAGGAAATACGAGTAATTTCTAATGATGATGTTTTGGTTTTGAGAATAGTTATGATGCTTGGATAAGTTATTAATGATAATTATTGTTCATTAATTTAAAATTAGAATACACTAATTCACCCCACTCTTAGTATATCTATGTGATTAACAATTGGTATTAAAGAGAAAGGTTCCTTAGAAGAAGCTTAACAACTTGAGGTAGATACAGGATGACACAGTCAGTTTCTCAATAAGGTCTTCATTAAAAAAAAGTACCACTTTTTGATGGATCAAATTATGAATTTGGATTAAAATAATAGAATCTTATTTGATGGCACTAGGGTTTGATGCTCGGGAAGAATTTGTGGATAGCTATGCATTTTCCCCAAATAGACAAGGTTGAAAAGAAGGATTGTAAGGATAATAAAAAGGCAATAATGTTATTTTATATGATTTATCTAACTTTCAAGTTTGTAAAGATAATTCATTATAGAACTATAAATGAAGTGTGGAAAAAATCACATAATATCTATGAAGGAGATGACAAGGTCAAACAAGAAATGCTTCACACTTATTGAGGATAATTTGAGAGAAAAAAAATTAAGGAAGAAGAAAACATTTATACTTTCCTTCTCTAGGTTATGAAGTATTCAACTCCATCAGAGGACATAGTCAAGAGATGAAATAGTTAGTGATGGTGAAAAAAGTACCCTAGTCCCTTCTCCCAAGATTTGATCACAAGATTTCTACAGTTGAAGAAGATAAATATTTGAATACACTAACTATGGATGACTTGTACAAAATTTTAACTAATGAGATGAAGATTGATGATGAAAAATTTTAAATGAAAGAGGTGACTCTAATGATGAGTCTTGAATCTAGAAAAAGAAAATTTTGTTAGAAAGTTGCAAAGAGGCTTTCAAAAACACAAAGGTAAGTTACCATTTAAATGTTTTAATTGAGGTATAGTAGGACATTTTATGGTTAAGTGTCTACATAAATATTCTATTGATGATGATTGAAAGGATGGGAAGAAGTCCCATTCAAAAATGAAAAAAAATTAGAAGAATTTGAACATTCTCTTCACTAATGAGGATAATTATTCATCCAATGATGATGATCAATGCAATTTTGGAAATATGGGTAGACACACTTTGTTCATGGATATAGAGACTAGTAACGGAGATGTAGGAGGAATGAGTCTAAAAATGAAGATTATAAGTTATATATATTGTAGAATAATTATACTATACTAGAAAATAAAGAAATAAACTAAATAAGACTATTACAAAAGAAGTCAAAGATAAAGACAAGTTATCTCAAAATATTGATAAGGTGGAGAAGTTGGTCATTGATTTGAAAATAAGAGTGGAAGAAGAAAAGAGGATAAAAGGAAATATGATCTAAAAAGATTTGAAAAGAAATAAGGAATGTAAACAACTCAAGGTAGAAATAATGACTTTGAGAAAAGGATCTAGAGAAATAAAATTGGCTAAAGTCTAAATTTGAAAAAATAATTGAGATCTTAGATAAGGTCATAGTTAGCAAAAGATCACCACATATGAAAATTGGTATTGGATTCAATGAGATGGAAAAGAATAAGGAAACATAGTATCTTATGAAATTAGTTTCTTTGAATCTGGAATATAATGGCTCCAAAATCTCAAGATCAAAACAATTTAAGGGGAGTAGAGATAAAAAGAAAGAAGATAGTTTCATTCAAGTACTCATAGAAAACATAAGATCCAAGAGACGAGTTTCAAATAAAAAAGCATAAATTATTAGTTTCAATCAATCTTGTCGTGACTACTATTTCAATTGAAATCATTTTGTTCAAAAGACAATAAATTTTAGAAAGAATCTTGCAAGAGGGAATAACTTTGTTAGCATAAACGTTGTTCAACTTTTATTGATTTTAATATTATCTATCACAAGTGAAAATTTTGAGCAAATTGCACAAGATTGTAGAAGTAATTTTTGTTGGAAGATTGTTGAGAATGTTAGACTTTTGTATTTTTGTGTGCTGACATTAACAATTTTTCATTGATGTCAGCATACTAATTGCTATTATAGACGATGTGTTCAGTATGTTCACTGAAGAAGATTTTGGTTGTTCAGATTCTACATTGAAGATCTTTTGGTGCAATGACAACCACTAGTTGTAACAAGTGGTATCAGAGCTTGGTCACATGTTTGAATTCCCTCAGGTGAAACTGAGGGGGGGATTGTTGGACTATTTTCCAATGTCCCCCTTCAAGATTTGTGACATGGTTTAACCTCCAATGTCTTCTACAAGCCTAGTGGTTGTATCAGTCATTGACAAGTCAATCTTTTGGTGCAAGGTATATGCACAAAATTATCAATATATCCACTTGATCACTCTAAAATATATCCACTTGATCACTCTAAATATCCATCTTTGAACCTCTCAATACAATCATAATTTGATTTATTTTTGTTTTTCACATAATATCTCCCCCTTTGACATCAACGACAAAGGTCCAAGGCTATCAAAAAGAAATCAACTTACTACAAAAGACATGATAGATTATAAGACTACTCCCCCTGAGGAGAAGTCCCCAAACTCATCAATCAAGAAAATATTATTTTGATAGGTTTTTGGATTGATGCCATATCTAGCATCATTAAATCTGATAAGGAGGGGAAAAGAACCCAATATTTTCTCTAAGATACTCAAATGTATCCTTTGGAAAAGGTTTTGTAAAGATGTCAGCAATATGTTCCTTAGTAGACACATACTCCAATTTTACTTTCTTTTCACTAACCTTATCCCTCAAGAAATGACACTTTATAAAAATATGCTTTGTCTTTGAATGTTGTGATGGGTTCTTTGAAATATTTATAGCACTAGAGTTGTCACAATAAATAAAAATCAATTCATTAATGCTTATCCTTAAATCCTTTAGCATTTTCTTCATCCAAACAACTTGATTACAATTTTAAATAGCACCAAAAACATACTCAGCTTCAATAATTGATTGAGAGATACAACCTTGTTTCTTAGTAGTCCAAGAGATTAGTTTCTTACCCAAAAAGAATGCACCTCCACTTGTACTCTTTCTATCATCCACATTACCTGCCCAATTAACATCATTATATGCACTTAAATTAAAAACGTCATCTTTTCCATACCACAATCTCTACTCAAATGTACCCTTCAAGTATCTAAAAATTATCTTGACAAAAACCATATGTGATTCCTTTGGTTTTGCTTGAAATATTGCAACAATTCCAACTTCATTTGATGTCTATTCTAGTATGAGTCAGATATGTAATCCTATGATCATATATTTGTATCTTTTCTAGTTTACACAAGAGGATTCATCATCCTTAGTCACTTTGTAACCAGTAACCATTGAGTCCCTACCAGTTTTAAATCTTCCATACTAAATTTCTTCAACAACTCTCTAACATACTTAGACTATGTAGTAAAAATTCATTTACCCAACTATGTAATTTACAATCCAAGAAATAATTTCATCTCACTTATCATAGACATCTCAAATTATTTTTGCATTTCATCAGAAAATTCTCTACTTAACTCATCATTATCGCCAAATATGATATCATCAACAAAGACTTCAACAATCAGGATATTATCATAAACTATTTTGAAATATAAATTACTATCTACATTACCTTTTCTGAATCCAATCTTTATCAAATACCTATCCAATCTATCATGGTGGGCTCTAGGGGCTTGCTTTAGTCCATACCATGCTCTCTACAATTTACAAACCATATTTCCTTCTTTGGTTGGTGGAAATCCATCAGGTTGTGCAATGTAAACATCTTCCTCTAACTCACCATCCAAAAATTCTTACTTAACATCCATCTGATATACCTTGAATCTTCTATAAGAGGCATATGCAATAAGTAATCTAATAGCTTCAACTCTAGCTACATGACTAAAGGTCTCAGTAAAATTAATACCTTCCATTTGGGAATATCCTTTTCAAACTAGTCTTTCTTTATTTCAAACTACCTTATCTTCTTCATTCAACTTGTTTCTGAATACCCACTTAGTTCTGATCACATTCTTGTTCATAGGTTTGGGAACAAGAATCCATGTCTTGTTTTTCTCAATTTGATCAAGTTATTCTTTCATTTTTTTCATCCAACTCTCATCATTACATGCTTCATTTACATCTTTAGGCTCAAATTCAGATATTAAACATGTTTCTTCTCTATCAATTCTTCCTCTAGCTTGAACACCTCTATTCTTATCACCAATAATAGCATCTTCAGAATGATAATTCTTATATACCATGGAGTCTTCATAATAGGATTTGTAGCAAATCCTTTGGTGACAACATCCTCCTCATTTTCCACAGGCTTGACTTGTTCTTCCAGACCATTTTGATTCTAATTTTGCACTTCCATAATCTAATTATATTCTTCAAGTATATCATACTTGCAAGTTCTCTCAAATCTCTATACATTCTCATCAACTTTGACATTTGCACTTTCAAAAATCTTCTTTAGTCTATAGTTATAACATATATATGCCTTTCTCTTAGTGTAATAACCAAGAAATATACCTTCATCACTTCTAGGATCAAGCTCTCCAATATCCTCATCTCTCATAATATAACACTTGCTTCCAAAAATTTGAAAATTCTTTACTGTAAGAACATGACCAAACCAAAGTTCATAAGGAGTCTTACTGGTTCCTTAATTTATCTATACCTAATTCAAAGTGTATACTATAGTGCTTGTCGCTTCTCTCCAGTAGATTTGCATAACATTTCCTTCAATCATCATAGTCCTATCTATGTCCAGAATAGTTCTATTCCTTCGCTCTGCAACACCATTCCGCTATGGAGTTCATGGAGAAGAAGTCTACCTCTTTATCCCACATTATTCACAAAAAGAATTAAAATCACCGGATGTGAATTCTCCACCTTTGTCCGATCTTAGGCACTTCAATATCTATCTAGACTCAGTCTCTACTATCTTCTTAAATATATGAAATTTATAAAAGGCTTTTGATTTATCTTTCAAAAAGGTAACCCACATCATCCTTGAATAATCATCAATAAATAGCATAAAGTATCTATCTCCCTAATAAATTCTTATCTCAGTGGGACCACACAAATTAGTATGCACCAAATCTATAAATCCACTTGAACAATATGTTTTATTCTTAAAAGTAGATCTAGTCAGTTACCTAATTGACACTCTTTGCACATATTATCAAGCTTCATTAGCTTAGGAAAATTTCTTACAACATTATTAGTGCTAACCTTTACCATATTATCAAAATTCATATGAAAAAATATTCTATGCCACAACCAATTGTCATCAATCTTAGCAACCAAACACTTATTCTCAACAATTTTTAAATGAAATAGATTACCTACAATATGTGTACCAAATTCAATTAGATTTCTTGTTCTTTCAATTATATTACACTTCCCTTCCATGAATTCCAATTGGTATCCCTTATCTAGTAGTTTTCCAACACTTAATAGGTTCTGTATTAAGCCTTCAACATATAGAACATCATCAATACTATTCTTACCATCAAGACTAGTGATAGATCCTTTCCTCTAATAAAATAAGGATTGTTATTACCAAACCTAACAAAACCACCATCATAATCTTCAAGCTTCACAAACTTATCTTTATATCCAATCATATGATGTGGGCATCCACTATCAATGACCCATTCATTTCTTTTATCAACATGCGAAACCAAATATTTCTCATCTCTAGGACTATCTTCTTTAATAGAAATAAAAAAAATCTCTTCTTCATCACCAAAATCATCATCATTCACACCTTCTTCAACATAGAAACTTTTATAACCCTTAGGATGAAATTTATTATATCTAAACTTAGGTTCCTTAGGAACTTTATTAGGACATCTAGATGCAATATGAAAAATCTTATTACAGTTAAATCATTTAAAAAGAAAACTTCCTTCATACTTACCAGAGCCCTTAGGTATTATTTTTATAATAAAGGCTTCAAGTTAATCGATCTTCCTTTCCTCTTCCATGATCTCTTCCCATTTCGTAGCATACTAGTTGAAGTTTTCTTTAGATGAGATCTCTCCCTTTTCATACTTAGTCAAACTGGCTTTAAATGTAGTTTCAACCTTCAAAAGTTCCTTGCTAAGAGTATTCATCTCATAGACACATATTCTTCTAGCCAAAGCTTCTCTTGAAATGTATCTAATAGTTCTTAGTTCCTTAATAGTTGCAAACTTATCACTGTAACATGTGGGTAAAGATCTTAGAATTTTGTTTACAACTTCATCATCAGTCAAAGTACCACTATGATATATGATATCACAAACTAGATCATTTACTCTTTGCATATAGGTTGAGATAGATTTTCTTTCACTCATATTCATATCTTAAAATATTCCTTTAAAACCCTACAACTTATCTTTCTTTATACTTTTCACCTTCATAAATATTTTCTAATTTAGTCCATACCTCGTGTTGTCCTCAATCCATAGATGTATGAATATTCGATGTGTGATAAGGCACTGATCAAAGCTTCCCTTGTTAACTTTTTTTCCCTTGATGTTCTTCTTTTCATCAGTAGTAGCCTAATACAAGTTATTAGGAATGGTGTAGGGATTCTCTAGCTATGACATCCCAATATTCATCTTCGATGCATATAAGATAAGTAGTCATCCCATACATAGATTATAGGTAATATATTTTATTTGAAAACTATTGAGAATAAGTTATTAGCTGAGTAGCTAAAGTCTTTGTTGATGCTATCATATTTGGTGGTAATGATGAGTTAAGTATAGAATTTTCTAATGAAATGCAAAATTAATCTATGATGTCTATTATAGGTGAGATGAAATTCTTTCTTGGATTGCAAATTACACAGTTGGATAAAGGAATTTTTATTACACGGTCTAAGTATGTCAGGGAATTGTTGAAGAAATTTGGTATGGAAGATTAAAAACCAGTAGGGACTCCTATGGTTACTGGTTTCAAATTGACTAAGGATGATGAATCCTTTTGTGCAAATCAGACAAGATATAGATCTATGATATGAGGATTACAATATCTGATTCATACTAGACCAAACATATCAAATGAAGTTGGAATTGTTCAAGATTTCAAGAAGAACCAAAGGAATCACATATGATTTGTGTCAAGAGAATTCTTTGATAATTGAAGGGTACAATTGAATATGGATTGTGGTATGGAAAAGATGATGATTTTACCTTAAGTGCATATACTAATGCTGATTGGGTAGGTAATGTGGATGGTAGGAAGAGTACAAGTGGAGTTGCATTCTTTTTAGGTAAGAAACTAATCTCTTGGAAAAGTAAGAAACAAGATTGTATCTCTCAATCCACTGGTGAAGCTGAGTACATTTTTGCTGCTATATATTGTAATCAAGTTGTTTGGATGAAGAAAATATTGAAGGATTTAAGGATAAGCATTGATGAACTGATTGTTATTTACTATGACAACTATAGTGCTATAAATATTTCAAAGAACCCTATGCAATATTCAAAGAAAAAGCATATTTCTATTAAGTATCATTTCTTGAGGGATAAGTTCAGTGAAAAGAAAGTAAAATTGGAGTATGTGTCTACTAAGGAATAGATTGTTGACATATTTAAAAAACCTTTTCCCAAGGATACATTAGAGTATCTCAGAGAGAAGATTGGGGTCTTGGCCCCTCATTATTAGAGATAATGATGCTAGAAATGACATAAGTCAAAAACTCTATTAGAATATTATTCTCTAGATTGATGAGTTTGGGTACTTATCCTTAGGGGGAGTAGTCTTGTGATCTATTGTTACTTTTGTAGTAAGTTCAATTATTTTTGATGTCCTTGGCCCTTTACCATTAACGTCAAAGGGGGAGAGATTATCTGAAAATAGAAATAAATCATATTGTGAATGTGTTGAGAGGTTTGAAGCTAGATATTCAGAGAGATCAGGTGGATATATTTTAGCATGATCAGGTAAATATATTTTAGAATAATTAGGTGGATATATTGATAACTTTGTACATCAATCAATTTTTCACTTATTATATTTCCATCAATGCCAAAGGGGGAGATTTTTGGAATATTGTTGAGCATGTTAGAGTTTGGCGTTTGTGTGTGCTAAAATTAATGTTTTTTCATTGATGTCAAAACACTAATTTATTTTGCAAAAAGTGTGTTCAATATGTTTAGTGAAGAATATTTTGGGTGTTCAAATTCTACATTGAAGATCTTTTGGTGCAACGGAAAGCACTAGTTGTAACAAGTGGTATTAGATATTGGTCATAGGTTTGAATCCCCTTGGGTGATGTTGAGGGGGGGATTGTTGGAATATATTCTAGCATCCCCCTTTGAGATTCATGACATGGTTTAACAACCTCCCATATCTTCTATTAGTCTAGCGGTTGTATCGGGTATTAACAGGTCGATCTTTTGGTGCAATGACAACCACTAGTTGGAACAATTTTGTAAGTCCTCCTAAGACAAATATAAAAGGAAATAAATTAGTTATTCAACATAATGAAATATAGGTCTCAAAAAATAAATCAAAAGGAGAAAGATAAAAGATATAGTGTTGTGTAGATTACACTTCATGCTTAGAAAAATCTATGGGTTATTGATAGTGTATTTTCAAGTCACCTATCTGAAGATGAAAGAATTCATGAAATTAAAAAAATTTAAGGAAGGTGTTGTACATCTTGTAGTTCAATTTCCAAGATTATTAAAAAGGGTACTGTGAGTCTTGATGGTGGAAATAAAAAAATATTTGGTGTCCTCTATGTAGAAAGTTTGAAACATGATCTAAGTGTGAGTCAAATATGTGACAAAGATTCTAATATATCATTTAATGAAAAGGGAAGGAACCGAGTTTGACAATGATGTACATCATCTTAGTGAGGTCAATAATCATAACTATTTTAGCATAAAAAGGAATAGATTTGGCTTTGGCATAGAAGGTTGGGACATATGATCAATTTTGATGATCTTGTTGTCATGCCCAACAATAAACAACCAAAAAAGTAACAATTTTTTTTTTTTAAAAAAAAAGGGGAAAATGTTAGGAGACGACTCACAAAGGTTAGGAGAATTCATTATCAGCTATGCCGAGTGTAGCCTAGGATCAAAAGTTAATGCAAATTTACATATCTGAATATTAGTTAAACAAGGGTGTTGTCACAATAATAATTTATTCCATATTGACAAAGATTGATTTACTACTGATCAAGATCTTCCATTTATATCATTCGAAGATTAATTCATGTTAATATTACTCATATAAATTAAGATTTGAGGTCCGTCCAAAACTATACATTAGCATACCATTCTATCAACCAATATAAATTACCGATTTAATCTGGAGTAATTATTCCACTACCAAGTTCTTATTTTATTTAAAGGAATAATCTATCGAGAATAAATCTATCTCAATTAGACCTTCATCTAGCTAATGTCGAAGGTCCTATAATCTAAATGACCTTTAATTGAATTGACTATTATCTTGTTAAGAAGTTCCACTACTAGATGTGTATGAACATACACCTGATAAAAACTACTAAATTAATAATTTAATTCACTCTTAGTTAGATCGGAACATTAATACTGCTAACTAATAGTCTATTTCATTGATTACCAAAATTAGAATTTAATGGCTAAAGGTCATAATTATCATCTAAATGACTAATGTCATGCTCCAATATACCCTAAACTAAAGATTCACCATACCTATCACTTACTAACCAATTGATTAATTTATTAAATATATGTCCTACTAAAACAATTAATAAATAAATAACCAATTGTCTTAAGTATCAATTTCATCAATTAAATAAGTCTCAAATGTTTATTATTGTTGGTCTTATTTAAACAGATTACCAAATAAATAAAAAGTCAAACATTAACTTGGCAAGCTATACATCAAAACTAAATCTAATTACACTAATAATAAGTAGTGCTTAGCAATGATTCCTTTAACTAGTTACTTTATCAAAAAATATATAATTAAAATAACAAAACAATTTAAGTCCCTATTCTATTCTATACCCATTCAACCCCCTACACAAATCATCTAAATCAATATGTAATTACCAACATATATAAATAACAAAATAAACAAATTCCAATATCTTAATGACTAATCTACTACTACCTATCCATCCTACCATCTATCTAGGTGCCACCTCAAACACCTAGCCTATTTCACCCCCCCCCCCCCCCCCCCCCCACCTACTAGCTAAGGCTCAAGGGCAATGGCTAAAGGTGTGAGGATTTGCACCTCGTTCCCCGCACCTTTACCGTCTATTAAAGCCGTCCGTTAAGATGGTACCTGTACTCCTCCTGCCATATCTGACAAAAATGCAGTAAGTACCGATTTGACAAGAATATGAATTTAACGATTTTATTTTAACGATTTTTATAAATATATAATATTCATATTACAATAATAATAAATAGAATATTAAATTCTGTATTTAGTTTTTTACATAATATTTAAATGTTTAAATTTTATTGATCTTTTATCAAATTTTACTGATTTTAATAATATTTATATTATATTATATAATTTAAGATTTGTAAAATATATGTTAAAAATATTTAAATAGTGCCATTATGTAACTTTTTTAAAAAATAATAATATTAGCATACAGTATTATTTATGAGGTAAGACTTATTAAATTCTAGTGTTAGTCTGGTAACATCACTAAAATTCATTTATTTATATAAATCTTATGTGAAATTTCATAGTATTCCCAAATTTTTACTATTTGAATCTTATGTAAAAATTTCAAATCGCTCTTTTAAGTTTTTATCTATTTAGATTCATTTGGGAAAAGAGTTATTTAAAGATTATTAAAATATATTAAAATATATATTTGCAAAATTTTAATAATAAGTTATTTATTAAAATTAATATTTATTCATTTATTTATTTAAATCTTATGTGAAATTTCAAAGTATTCCCAAAGTTTTACTATTTGAATCTTATGTAAAAATTTCAAATCTCTCTTTTTATCTATTTAGATTCATTTGGGAAAAGAGTTATTTAAAGATTATTAAAATATATATTTACAAAATTTTAATAATAAGTTATTTATTAAAATTAATATTTATTCATTTATTTATTTAAATCTTATGTGAAATTTCAAAGTATTCCCAAATTTTTACTATTTGAATCTTATGTAAAAATTTCAAATCGCTCTTTTAAGTTTTTATCTATTTAGATTCATTTGGGAAAAGAGTTATTTAAAGATTATTAAAATATATATTTACAAAATTTTAATAATAAGTTATTTATTAAAATTAATATTTATCTAATATAATGTATATTTAAGTTATTTTAGAATATATATATATATATATATATATATATATATATATATATATATATATATATATATATATATATATATATATATATATATATATATATATATATATATATATATATATATATATATATATATATATATATATATATATATATATATATATATATATATATATATATATATATATATATATGCAAAACAAAATGACTATTTTAGAATATATATTATATGAAAACGTTAATATTATTATTTTTTGACTTCTAAAATTATGAGAAAATAATAAGTTTTTCATAAATATAATTATTTTTAAAATTATATATTTAATAATTTTTAATAATATTTTTTTATGTACTCATATCAGTAAAACATATAATCTATTATTAAAATATATTAATATATAATTTTAAAATATATTTATTAATAAATTATTATTATTTGCTTATATTTTTTTTTAAAGTTATATAATGACACTATTTAAATATTTTTTAACATATATTTTACAAATCTTAAATTATATAATATAATATAAATATTATTAAAATAAGTAAAATTTTATAAAAGATCAATAAAATTTAAACATTTAAATATTATTTAAAAAACTAAATACAGAATTTAATATTCTATATTTTATTTATTATTATTGTAATATGAGTATTATATATTTATAAAAATCGTTAAATCGGTACTTACTGCATTTTTGTCAGATATGGTTGGAGGAGTACAGGTACCGTCTTAACGGATGGCTTTAACAGACGGTAAAGGTGCGGGGGAACGAGGTGCAAATCCTCGCACCTTTAGCCATTGCCCCCTGCGTATGGGGGAAGGGGCTTGGAGTGGGGTCCACTAGCAAGTGGGAAGGTTGTATGGAGTTTTTATCAATAAAGTTAATTTGAAACTTGTTCAATCATAGATTAGGGTGTATTAACATAGATAATAGATAGCTTAGTCTATTAATCTAACTTAGGTGATTATATTAGAAGGGGAAAGGGGAATATTCTTTGTGGTAAGAGAATATTTCCTTTCCCCATACAAAAACCAGAGAGTTATATGCTCTAATAAAATTCTGGGAGGTGTTATTTTTATAGTATGTTTTTTTTTCTTAAACTTCTTGCTTGATAAAGATGGTCTAATAGCATAATTTTGAGAGCTTATTTAGTGAAATGAAATGAGAGGGATATGAATATTACATTACTTTATAATTTTAGTTTGATTGAGATTTTGTTGACATATTTATTCAAGGAGAAATTTAGATTGAAATATTGTTTCAACTAAGGTGAGGTGCATGTTGTTTAAGTGATTTATTCAAGGAGAGCTAGATTATAATTGAACTCAAGTATTACAATCAAACATCAATAGAATACAAATTCCATACATCTACATCCATATAAATATGCCATTGAAGCTAATAACTTGATTATTCTATCAACTTGGAAATCACCATTTTTTTTTTCTTGCATTACATGGATAACTCTACTAATGTAAAAATAGATTTACAATGGCATAAAGGTAATTGATCAATCCTAATCATAATGAGTTCTCTCTTTCATTTGCAAATACATATAACACAAAAGAGAAGTCTTCTCATTTACAACCAAAACAATACAAAGGTGGATAAAACTCCAACAAAGTTCAATGGAGATGACAAACTCTCCTCCATTACATCTTCACAAGACCAAAAGGTATACAACTACATCTCATTATACAATCAAAATGATGATTCCTCATCAAGAGCCAACAATACTACACAATATAGAACATTTATACACTATTACACCAAGAAGGAGAACTTCTTCAAGCATCATCCACATGAGTATTGGCATCCCAAACCTGCAATAAAATGATGGAGAACCATGGGTGCTCACCACCCAACCTAGGTCTCTTATGAGACCACCCCTGAGCTTGGAGAACCAAGGCTAAACGGGTATGCAACAAGATCAACAAGATGCTCACAAAACAAGTTACACAAACATACATACAACAAATTACTCCCTTCCAAGGCTACACAAATGAGTCTTACAAGCTCATTGAGAGGGTGGAGGTGGGCTTTTCCAAGGGGAGAATGCCATTACATACAAATTTCTCACCATGAGTATTCAATTGCCTCTTCAAGGCTACATATCCAAAAGCTTCATACACATACTTTGCTTAACATCCTCTTCAAAATACAAGAGTACAATGGCTTCCATGGTGCCCATACACCATGGCCGTATCCCTCTTCTCCAAGAGAAGAGACTCTCACCTCATGGAGAGCCTAACTAACCCCTCCACCCATAGGCCACTTCTTCCCTTCCCAAAAGGGTGAGTAATGTCTCACACCCATAAACAAGAACTCCCTCAATCAAGCAAAAAGAACAAGATCAAACCATGAAATCAAACCCAAAATCCCTCCCTTACAACACATTGTCACAATAAGAACCAAGATTCATATGCATGAGAGAGCAAAATACAAGCTAATCTAATGAACAAATAGAAAGGCTTCCATGAGAAGAGTAACCAACCTCCACAAGTGTGATGGAATGAAAATTTGAGAAGAGCTATCCACTTATCCTTCCTCAATTCAAAACCTAATGTCTCCAAATGTAGAGAGTGGGTGAACACCCACTAAATCTCCTAAGGGCCTCTAAAAAGGCTTCCAAATTTCTACCCACCCACCATCCATAAATGCATACTTGACTCTATGACCTTGTTGTCTTTCCTTGTCCCCCCATGATAAATGCATGATTGAAAGAAAGGGTGGAGTTGGGTAAAGATCATGACTTATCCAATTTCGAAGTCAAGGGTAAATGGGTCATAAAATGGGTTACCAAGGTCACTAGGGAATTAGGGACATGCTCAAAACCTTCCTAACCCATAACCCTATCCATTAGGTTCTTAAATTATGCCAAAAATGACCCTTAGAACCCCTTTTTGGCCTCTAGAAGTGACTAGAACTAAGATGGATTAAAACAAGCACATAACAAGTGTCAAGTGACACTAACGATTACACAATACATACCCAAGGTCATGTCCTAGATGACAACAAGAAATTAATTAATAACACACATGCAAAGATTCACATTTACGAGGAGTTCACATTACAATGAGGCTTTTAATCCCATGTCGGATTAAGCCTTGGCTTACTCAATTCACATTTGTTTAACCTTGGTTCTCTGATTAATTCCATGGTTCTCTTACCTGCACACTGCACATCGAACATCAGTAGTTCAAGATGATAACATTACATGAAATATACATATTCAATTCTCAATTTAGCAACATAATCAATATGCATAATTTAATTCTAATTGCTATATGTAGAATCCAAATTTTCCATTCAAAGTGTTTAAGCGTCACAATTTCATAATCCTCATGACATGTCACCTGTGAAGAAATCAATTTTAAACATGATCCAATATGCCCATCAAAATCACACTACTAAATATGCATAATCAAAATCCCAACATACTCTAAATTCTAATGCACATCATGAGATGATCCACATGGCATAATAATCATCATCAAAATATAGTATCTCGAGTCTCTATCAGAATAGATCAACAAGTGTATCAATGTATCAAAATGCGAATAAGAAAAGATGCTATGATGGGTCAGGGTGAGGCCTCACACTTGTGATGATTAGTTCAAAAGATGTTAATTAGAGACACACCTAAGATCAAGAAGCCTTCGTCTACTAGCTACAAGACATGGTATGAAGGAAATATTAAAAGAGCTATATTATTGACCAAGGATTACTTCACTAAAAAACCATTAGATCCAACTCATATAGATATATGTAGATCAATGAGGAAAAATATTTTTCAAGGTGACAAGTAGTTTTTATTCACGCCTAGGGAATTTCAAACAAGGAGAGGAAATAAACTAGAATACCTTGAAGAGAGGTTGAACGGAGTTATAATTTTCTTGCATTTCTTTATAATTCAAATTCCAACCAACTAGTTTGTTTTGAATCCACTCCACCTAATGGACTATAAGGTAAGGTAAACCTCCTTGATGATAAGTGGGATTCCTAAGTAAACTATAGGAAGATCAACATGTTGATAGCCTAGAATGTCTTGAATTTTTATCCTTAAAAAGGTTGTGGTATTGAATATGTAGATCTTACTTTTACTATAATTGATACAATTTCCCAAATATTTATCATAGTTGTGTAAGAACTTTTCCATCTCCTAGCCTTTGCCACACAGGTGGCACTAAAAAGGATAGTAATATCTACAAATTATCATAACACAAAAGGGTGAATGGTGGAAGTAGCTTTGACAACCTTGAGGTCCACATCAACAAAAAGTTTAAGAATATTCCTTCCCAAAACCTTAGAAATCATGACAAAGAGTTAAGGGGAAAGGGGGCCATATTTCTTTATATCCCTCTTCACCCCAAAGAAGCCCCTCAAAAATCCCATTCACAAGGATAAAATACTTGATTGTGGTCACAAGTTCTCTAATAATCTTAATTAAACACTGTTAGAAACCTAAATTCATTAGTAAATTAAATAGGAAATTCCACTTTATCCTATCACAAGCCTTGGAAATATCAAGTTTGAAGGTCATACTTGAGAGGTAACATCAAGAATTTGGCACCCAAGAAGAAAAATTCTTTAATTCACATTTATCTTTTTTCCAAGAAAGGGTTTGATTTTGTTCACAAGGAATTTAGAAAAGATCTTATAGATCATATTGCATAAACTAACAAGTATTAAATTAAAAACCTATAAGAATAATGAACTTTAGGAGCTAGTACAATGTAAGAATTGATGCATTCCTTAAGAATTTTTACCTATTTTCAAGAAGTCCTAACTTCCATAGTTATATTGTACCTAAAAAATATTAGGATTAGAAGACAAATATCTAATAGTTATATGAAAAATATAACCAATAATGCAAAGGAATAAAACACACATAAATAGAACAAAAAGATACAAATATTTAAAGTGGTTCACCCAATATTGGGCTACGCCCACCAAACAAAGAGTCCGCTTATTTTATTATCCAATGAAGAGAAAATTAAAGTCTGAGTCTATTTCACATTACATTGCCACTTAGATATAGGCCATTTAGGTGGTTCTAAATTTTGGTTAACAAGTTAACCATAAAAAATACTTGACGAGTCAAGCTAGGGAAATGCTTGATGAGTCAACCATGATAAATGGTGATTGTACAACACTTTCTAAATCGATAAAAAAAAACCAACAATATCCCACTTGGGGACTGATCAGGCTCCACACTAAAAACATTCCACTTGGAGACTAATCCTGTATCAACACCACTATCTTTGAATCTCCCACTGGATTGATGCACTCTAGACTCTGTTATTATTTTTATTACTTTTAGTCTTGAAGACCAACTAAAGTTGAAGAGGAGTTCAACATCTCCCTTGTCACTTCCCTTGTAAGCATGTCCGTTGGATTTTCATTTGTATGTATCTTTTCTATCTTTAACTGTCTATTATCCAATACCAAATGAATGAAGTGATACCTCAACTGTATGTGTTTGGTCTTTGAATGCAAGGCATAATTCTTTACAATACGGAAGGCACTATTGCTATGTAAACATATAATTTTTAGTCTACGATTTCCTAAACTCTTCCATGAAAAATTGCATCCATATCATCTCCTTAGATGCCTTTGTAGTAGAAACGTACTCTACCTCTGTAGTGGATAAAGCAATCACCTTTTTCAATTGAGAAATCCAACTCATTGTTGTCCCACTAACAATAAATACATAGCCTATGGTACTCTTCCTAGTATCTAAATCCCTTGCCAAATTTGAGTCAACATAGCCTTTTAAATAAGTATTAGAGCCCCCAAAACATAAACATTTATTGGATGTACCTCTCAAGTATCTGAGAATCCATCTTATTGCATTCCAATTCTCAAATCTAGGATGAATCATATACCCGCTAAAAACTCCTACAACATGTACAATATTTGGTCTAGTACATTCCATCGCATACATCAAACTACCTATAGCTAAAGCATATGGTACCTTGGACATTTTATCTTCCTCCTCTTGTTTCTTTGGATACATCACCTTAGTCAATTTCAAATAAGTAGGAAAAGACATGATGACAGCTTTTTCATTATCCATATGGAATCTCTGCAACACCTTTTCAACATAATCATCCTGAGATATAGTCAATTTTTTGTTCTTCTTATCTCTGCAAATTTTCATACCAAGGATTTGTTTTGTTTCCCCCAAATCCTTCATGGAAAGAAATGTACTAACTATAATTTCAACCCCTTAGTGTGACCCATGTTAGACCCTTCTACAAGTATATCATAAACATATAAACATAAAATAATGTAGTTTTCATCATCCAACCTCTTAAGGTAAACAAAATGGTCTAAATTACATGGAATGTAACTATGCTCAGTCATAAAGTTATCAAATTTAATATATCATTGCCGATGTGTTTTCTTCAAGCTATATAAAATTTTCTTCAATCTGCACACTAAGTTCTCTTTATATTTGACCTCAAAACCTTATGGTTGTTGCATATATATATATATATATATATATATATATATATATATATATATATATATATATATATATATATATATATATATATATATATATATATATATATATATATATATATATATATATATATATATATATATATATCTTCTTCCAAATAACCATGGAGAAAGACTATTTTAACATCAATTTGTTCCAAATGCAAATCTTCATTAGCCACAATACTTAAAGCAATACATATAGAAGTCATTTTTACAACTGGAGAAAAGATCTCATCAAATCATTTCCCTTTTCTATGAAAATCTCTTTACACATAACCTAGCTTTAAATATTTTCTTACCTCTATCCTCCTCTTTTATCTTATAAACCCATTTATTTGGTAAATCCTTTTTACCTATAGGAAACTTACATAATTCCCAAGTCTAATTTTTCAATGAGGAGTCCATTTCTTCTTCCATTGTAGGCTCCTACTAAACCTTTGTAACCACTTTCACAAATTCATCATATCCTTTTAGTTCACCAGCATCTATTAATAAAATAGAATACAAGAGGGAGAGAACCTTTAAGGAGGTCTACTTAGCCTTGTTGGCCATGTAAAATTCACTAGGGTTTGTGGCATTTGTTGTTATGGAGAATGAGAGACATCCCTACTTGTTACAATTTAATGAGTTTCAACATCCCAAAGTCTATAGCCAAATTCTTAATTCCATATCCAACAAATATGCATTTCCTTGAATTAGCTTTCAAATTGGTTCTATTTTCAAAATCTATATGTGCAAATGCTTCACAACCGAAGGTTCTAAGAAAAGAATAACTCACCTTCTTACCTGTCCATGCTTCCTCTAGAATACCACAACCCAAAATATTAGAGGGACCTCTATTGGTTAAATAAACAAAAGTGTTTCCAACCTATTCCCACATGTTTAAGGGAAACCCAACATGAAACCTCATACTCCTTGCCCACTCCATTATTGTCCTATTCATGCGTTCAACCACTCCATTTTCTTGTGGAGTCCTTGGAACCATTTTATTCCTATGAATAACATTAGAGGAACAATAATACTCAAAATATTTCATGAACTACTCACCACCATTATCATATCTGAGACATTTTAGTCTTTTACCAGTCTCATTCTCAACCAAGCTTTTTCATTTTTTAAAAGTTTGAAATACATTAGATTTTTGCGTAAGGGACTAAATCCATACTTTTCTAGTTGAATCATCAATGAATGTAACATAATATATAGAGCCGCCAAGGGAAGATACCTAAGCTGGTCCCCATACATTTGTATGCACAAGCTCTAATTTCTCATCTTTCTTTTCCTTCCCTCTTTTCATAAAACTAACTCTCTTTTGTATTCCATACATAACTTTCATAGAAAGTCATATTAACATATTTTAGACCTGGTAAAAATTTATTTGAATGAATTAATTTCATACCTTTTCAACTCATGTGCCCAAGTTTGTTGTGCCATAGTGTTGTTTCAGAATCCACAATGACTATTCCATGTTCTACCTACTCAACTACAACAACTATTCTTGAACATTGATTTTTCTCTATTACAATTAAAGTAGAAGGAACAATATGACCTATACAAAGATATAAGGTGCCTACTTTCACACATTTTTCTACTACTAAAGAACCTTTTGAAACCTTCCAATTTTTATCATTAAAAGTAAATGTGTAACCTTCTTCACCTATTTTCCCTACTGAAATTAAATTCCTACTCAGGCTTGGAACATGCCTTACCTCTTGTAGTAGCCAATGATTCCTATTCTACAACTTAATCTTAATTCTTCCATTTCCAATAATTTGACATAATCAAGAAAATAACTTCTATGGGGTGTAGCATGAAATGAGGCCCATGAATCTAAAATCCATGAATCATCAACATTATATAGGGAAAGAAGAAAAAAATTATCTTTAGATATATTGCTTGCCACATTTACCTCCTTGTTTCCTTCGTGTTTGTATCCTTTATTTTTACAAGACCAACAATATTTCTTTCAATGACATGGTTTCCCATAGTACGAGAAATCATTTGGCTCCTAGATTGAGACCTCTTTGCCTTTGATTTTCCTCATGATTTCCCATGACTTTTAGATTTTTTCCTCTCTCCTTTGATTTGCCTCTACTTTCTTCATTCTAAACACTACCTAATGTGGATCCACCTAAAATTTTCCTATGAATTTCCTCACTCAAAAAAACACCAACAACATCTTCAAATTTTAGGGTATTTGAACCAGAAACAAAGTTACTAACAACCATCACCAAGCCATTCCAACTTTCAAGAAAAGAATACAAAATCAAAAGAGCCCTAATTTATTTATCAAAATTGACATTAACAAAAGATAATTGACCGATAACTGTATTAAACTCATTTAAATGATTAAAAAGTGACCCACCTTATACCATTCATATTAAATAAACACTTCATAAGAAATACCTTATTCAAAGAAAAAAGCTTTTCATATGAATTTTCTAGGGTTGCCATCAACTCTTTAGTTCTCTTTGATTGTGTAATATTAAATGCCACCGATTGTGCCAGACATAAATGAATACTACCAAGTGCCTTTTTGTCCAAAATATCCCAATCCTCATCAAACATTCCCATCATTTTCTTGGATTTTCCTTCCAATGGCCCCCATAAATCCTTCTGATAGAGATAGTCCTCCATTTGTATTTTCCATAACTGAAAAGTTCTTCCCATTAAACTTATCAACCTTCAACTTACCCTTGTCTATCATTACTCCCACTCAACCGTGGGACTCCCACTCAACTATGAAACCTTCTTGGAGATGATAACTAAAATAAAACTACTTGAATACCACTTGTTAGGATTAGAAGATATATATCTAATAGTTACATGCAAAATATAAATAATAATGCAAAGGAATAAAATACACAAAAATAGAATAAGAAGACAAAAATATTTAATTTGGTTCACACAATCTTGGGCTACATCCACCAAACAAAGTGATGAAGGGTGCTCCCCTTAATGCCACAAACACATAACAGAAATAGAGAAACAACAACAATAATATGCAAGAACAGAAAATTGGCTTCTTATTATCTCCACAAATGTGGAATTACAAATTTTCAGAATTACAATATGCAAAGCCACATGGGCATTCCCTTACAATATTCTGTAGGACAAAGCCTCGAATCAATACCCAGATCTACTACCCAGAACTATTCTGAACTGCCTAAGACAATAATACAACCTTCCTTATATAGGCAATTTTCCACCGCCTGGGAAGGTTCCAGAATTTTAGCCAATAAGGCCAACCGACTTAGAATTATTTTATTTTACATTTTATTACATCATAGTCGGCTCAAGATAACCTTTGAAACCCGAACAGAAATTTTGAAGAAAATTATTTTCCGCCATTTCAGGTGGCCCAACTTTCGAAGACCATAAGTCATCACCAGTTGACCCGCTCGGCTATTATAACCCCATTTCAGAAACGCCATGAAGCGCTCTACAGGCTTGACCAACGCAAGCGCCTGTCACCCTAATTTTTGACCTCATCCGGGGCCTCTAAAGCCTTCAAAACTAAGTTCAAAGTTTTTGTACCCTGCTGCCAATACCGAAAATCTTCAATATCTTCCAATATACACTTGATCTAGCCATGAAACTTTGCTGACAGACTTATATGACCAAAATGAACCTCCAAGAAAGAAATAAGATCATTCTGAGCACATACGAAAATTACCAAAAATAGTAACTTTCCATAAATAGCAGCTCTACACAAAATAACCCTTATTGAATACAAAAATAGAAATATTTTTGGGTGATGCAAGATTGCTCTTACACCCAGGATGCTCCTACATCAAACACCCGGGGTAATTTGAGAAGTGACCCTGTCACGACTCAGGTGTGTAGAGGAAAACCAAGACGGTTAACCTCCTCCTTTGTTAGCCATGATGAATCTTCAACAGGTCGTCCTTTCCACTTGACCAGATATTCTTCATATGTCCTGTTCCTTGTGCTTCTGCCAACACGACTATCCAGTATATCTTCAATCTCCTTAGTGTCTGAACTAGTTGCTGGAATACTCCACTGTGCTGCTGTGATCTCATCTTCAACACCTCCTTCATGATACTCTGTCAGATCTGAAATGTTAAACACTGGTGAAATATTTAGCTCAGTAGGCAATTCTACCTCATATGTGTTTCCTGAATCATGTTTCTTCAATATCCTGCATGGTCCAAACTTCTTCATTTTCAGCTTGTTATATGTACCAACTGGAAACCGCTCCTTCCGCAAATGAACCATGACTTCATCACCAACCTGAAATTCTTTATACCTCCTTTTCTCATCTGCCTTAGCCTTATACTGTGCGTTCATCTTGGTAATATGCTTCCTCACCTCCCCATGGATGTTCTTCAAGTGTTCTGCAAAATCCTCAGCTTCAGCACTACTTATTTCTCCTTTATCTATCTTCCTCAATTCAGATGCATTTCTTGGACTACTTCCATATATAATCTGGAATGGTGATTTACCAATGCTCCTATTGACAGAATTATTGTATGCAAATTCTGCCTGTGGTAAAATCAAATCCCATCCTGTTGGCTTATCTCCAACCAAGCATCTCAGCAAATTTCCCAAGCTCCTATTCACCACCTCTGTCTGTCCATCAGTCTGTGGATGATGTGATGAACTAAACTTCAAATCTATCTTCAACTTCTTCCACAATGTACGCCAGAAATATCCAACAAACTTAGTGTCCCGATCTGAAACTATGGTCTTTGGCAAACCATGAAGTCTCACTACTCTGAAAAACAATTCTGCTACATGAACAGCATCATTAGTCTTCTTGCAGGGAATAAAATGTGCCATCTTTGAAAATCTATCAACTACCACAAAAATTGAATCGTATCCCCGCTGTGTCCTCGGTAAACCAAGAACAAAGTCCATGCTGATATCCTCCCAAGGCTTCTCTGGTATAGGTAATGGCTGATACAACCCTGTATTCTACTTCACTCCTTTCGCCATCTGACATACTCTGCAACTCTGTACAAACTTCTTCACATCTTGCTGCAACTGTGGCCAATAATAATTCTCACTAACCAAACCAAGGGTTTTGTCATGACCAAAATGTCCAGCCAATCCTCCGCTGTGCTTCTCCTTGATGAGATTCTCCCTCATAGAACTTCGTGGAATGCACAACTGACTCCCTCTGAATAGCATATCATCCTGGATGATGAAATCCAACCATTTCATCCTGTCTAGAGTAACAGGTTCTGTACAAGCTTTCTAAGCTTCACCAAAATCAGGATCCTCTGGATACAAATTCTTGAGTTCCTTGAACCCAACCACTTCAATCTGCATTTCTGTCAGCAATAGTTGCCTTCTGCTAAGAGCATCTGCAACCCTATTAGACTTTCCACTCCTGTGTTTCAAAACAAATGTATAACTCTACAAAAACTCAACCCATTTTAAATGCCTCTGATTCAACTTTCCTTGACTATTCAAATATTGCAAAGCTTGATGATTAGTATACAAAATAAACTCCTTGGGAAGCAGATAATGTCTCCACTTCTTTAATGCCTGAACTATAGCATAAAATTCCTGATCATAAACAGAATATTTCCTCTTGGCGTCATTTAACTTCTCGTTGAAATAAGCAACAGGTTTACCTTCTTGGCTCATAACAGCTCCTATTGCAGTACCACTAGCATCACAATCTACTTGAAACACCTTATTAAAATCTGGAAGTGCTAAAACAGGTTGTTCTGTAACTTTTCATTTCAACAATTGAAAACTCTTTTCTGCCCCATTAGTCCACTTAAACTCTTTTCTATCCCCTCTCATTGTTTCAGTCAAGGGTCCATAAATACTGCTAAAATTTTTGATAAACTTTCTGTAAAAGCTAGCCAAACCATGAAAAGATCTTACCTCAATAGCACTCCTTGGCATAGGCCATTCAAGGATAGCCTGTACCTTCTCTGGGTCCATTTTTAGACCTTCTCCTGAAACTACAAACCCCAAATACACCAACTCTTTCTTCACAAAACTGCACTTCTTCAAATTAATCAACAATTTCTCTTCTCTCAGCTTCTCAAATACCATACGAATATGCATCATATGCTCCTCCAATGTCTTACTAAAGATCAAAATATCATCTAGGTAAACAATGACAAACTTACCCAGAAATTCTTTCAGAACCTCGTTCATGAGCCGCATGAAAGTGCTCGGTGCATTGGTTAGCCCAAAAGGCATGACTAACCACTCATACAGTCCTTCCTTTGTCTTGAAGGCAGTCTTCCATTCATCTCCTTCTCTGATCCGAATCTGATGATATCCACTCTTCAGATCTATCTTTGAGAAATACACAGCTCCACTCAAACAGTCCATAATATCATCCATTCATGGCAATGGAAACCTGTACTTGATTGTGATCTTGTTTATTGCCCTAGAATCTGTACACATCCTCCATTCTCCATTCTTTTTTGGTGCTAATACCGCTGGTATAGCACAGGGACTCAGACTCTCACGGATCAATCCTTTCTGTAACAGTTCATGTACTTGTCTGTTCAACTCCTCACTTTCTGCAGGTGTCATTCTGTGTGCTGCCTTATTCGGTAAACTCGCTCCTGGGATCAAGTCCATCTGATGACTGATCTTCCTGACTGGTGGTAATCCATCAGGCACGTTATCGGATACAATATCCTGAAACTCATTCAACAAATCTGCAACTTCTACAGGAACATCTTCTACTTCCTCTTTACCAACTTTTGGAATTAAAGAAAAACATACATGCTCATGCCTCATACCATCTAGGAAATTTCTTCCATCAACAAAAGTTATCCTTGCATTACCACATACCTTTTCTTCGGTCTCCTTCAATGGTTTTAGCTTATGTCGCACTCCATCCTTTGTCAGAGAATAGGTATTCGCACGACCATCATGTACAACACATCTGTCAAACTACCATGGTCTACCCAACAACATATGACATGCATCCATAGATATGATATCACACAATACCTCATCTTGGTATCCGCCAACCTTGAACTTTACTAGGCATTGTTCATTGACCATGACCTTGTGGTCATCCTGTACCCAGGCAATCCGATATGGATGTGGGTGTTTCTGTCTCTTGAGCTTCAACTTTGTCACCATCTCTTCTGACACCAAATTGTCAGTGCTTCCACTATCAATGATCACATCACAACATTTACCTTCACACTTGCACCTGGTGCGAAACAGGCTCCTCCTTTGCTCAGGTTCATTCTCACCACTCAACAGGACTCTTCTGTTAATCAATGTTTCTCCTCTTTCAGCATCTTCAGAATTTGATGATCTGGCATCTTCATCTACATGTGCAACTCTGGCCTGGCCTTCATTTCTCCTGTCTATTTTGCCTTGGTGCTGAGGACATTCAAATGCCCTATGACCTTCTTCTCCACAGTGAAAACATGTTCCATGGAAGCCACCTCTTCCAGATCCTTGTCCTCTTCCTCTTCCTCTCTGATCTCTATTATTCTGATCTTGGAAGCGATTGGAATTATTTCCTTGCTGATTCTGACTGCTACTGGCCTCATCCTTCTTTTTCGGATCTTCATTTCGGCCACCATATGACCGTCCACCAGATCGTCCACCGCGACCTCTTCCATTTTGTCTGCTCTCAAACTTCTTGTTCAGCTTTTCCTCTACTTTTAGGGCAAACTGGTATGCCTCTTCAATACTGTTCATTCGAACCAGATTCAACTCCTCCTGAATGCTTGGCCTTAACCCATTAAGGTATCGGGCAACTTTCTCCTTATCAGCTTCTGCATGGCATGTTCTGATGAGGAGTCGATAGAACTCCTCTGTATACTCCTGAACAGATCTTCCTGCTTGCTTCAAACTCTGCATTTTCTTTAGTAGGTCGAGCTCATAATCAACAGGAATGAACTGTCGCTTCAATTTATCCACCATCTGATCCCATCTCGTGATTTTCTCCTTTCCCCTTCTATTTCGCTCCAACTGAATCTCTTGCCACCATATCTTCGCATGACCTTTCAATCTGGCCTTCGCAAATTTGACCCTATCAGGATCTTCAACATCTTCATACTCAAAATATTCCTCACATTCATTGGTCCAGTCGATCAATTCCTCTAGGTTAAGATTTCCAGAAAATGTAGGAACCTCAATCTTAGGTCTTTTCCCAATCTTGGAAATCACTCGAAAAAGTCTTTCTTCCTCCTGGTTCACAATTTCAAACTTCTCCTTCTTGATATTCTTCTTCGGCTTCATCCTCACTTTCATCTCTGACATTAAGATTCATTCCTCTGCGAATCTCTTCTTGCAATGCTCGCACTTGTCTCTGCAGCTCTCTAACCTCAGGTGTTACAACACCAGCTCTTCCGCCACGTTCCCTTCGTGGAGGCATTTTCACGATGCGCGCTGAAACCCTAGCCACGGTCCTGGTGCAAACTGCCTCACAGTCGGCAATCTATTTACACACTCAAGAACTCCTGCTCTGATACCACTTGATGAAGGGTGCTCCCCTTAATGCCACAAACACATAACAGAAATAGAGAAACAACAACAATAATATGCAAGAACAGAAAATTGGCTTCTTATTATCTCCACAAATGTGGAATTACAAATTTTTAGAATTAAAATATGCAAAGCCACATGGGCATTCCCTTACAATATTCTGTAGGAAAAAGCCTCGAATCAATACCCAGATCTACTACCCAGAACTATTCTGAACTGCCTAAGACAATAATACAACCTTCCTTATATAGGCAATTTTCCACCGCCTGGGAAGGTTCCAGAATTTTAGCCAATAAGGCCGACCGACTTAGAATTATTTTATTTTACATTTTATTACATCATAGTCGGCTCAAGATAACCTTTGAAACCTGAACAGAAATTTTGAAGAAAATTATTTTCCGCCATTTCAGGTGGCCCAACTTCCGAAGACCATAAGTCATCACCAGTTGACCCGCTCGGCTATTATAACCCCATTTCGGAAATGCCACGAAGTGCTCTAGAGGCTTGAGCAACACAAGCACCCATCACCCAAATTTTTGACCTCATCTGGGGCCTCTAAAGCCTTCAAAACTAAGTTCAAAGTTTCTGTACCCTGCTGCCAATACCGAAAATCTTCAATATCTTCCAATATACACTTGATCTAGCCATGAAACTTTGCTGACAGACTTATATGACCAAAATGAACCTCCAAGAAAGAAATAAGATCATTCTGAGCACATACGAAAATTACCAAAAATAGTAACTTTCCATAAATAGCAGCTCTGCACAAAATAACCCTTATTGAATACAAAAATAGAAATATTTTTGGGTGATGCAAGATTTCTCTTACACCCAGGATGCTCCTGCATCACAAAGAGTCCACTTATTTTATTATCCAATGAAGAGATAATTATAGTTTGAATCTATTTCACATTACACCACCACTTATATATAGGCCCTTTAGGCAGTTTGCAATGTTGGTTAACAAGTTAACCCTAAAAAATACTTGATGAGTCAACCTAGGGAAATGTTTGATGAGTCAACTCAAAAAAATTTGATGAGTGTACAGTAATTGCCTGATCAATCACCACAAACCAAAAAAAATATCCCAGTATTCTTGAAAAATGGATGGGGGGAAACTATCTATCCCTAAGCCTCATAAGAACCCATAGAGAATGTGACAAGACATACTTCATCAGTGATTGGGACAAAGAGTTGGGGATTATCCTCAAGAGACAAGGTTGTTGGTAGGAAGTTTTACAATTGTTATTCCATGTTGGGGTCACAAGATGTGGGTTGATTCAAACATGACTTATAGAAGTAGTTAGAATCCAACATGACAATTTGAGATGAGATTGTGTTTCATTTTGTATGTAGGCAAAATCTGCAAGACTTCAGAAAAGAGATTAGTAGTAGAGAAATTAATCTAAATAAACTACTAACATACTAAACCCTATAGAAAAATAGAAAATATACATCATAATAAAATAAAATAAACTAATATTAAGAAAATCAAATCATGCCAAGTGTTTATATTGCTTCTTCGCACTCCATTGAGATGTTGCTATAAGTTGGTCCTTAGACATGAATCGGATAGCATCTAGACTTAGAGATTCAAGAAATCATAATTGTTTAGGCTTAGAATTGTTACCTTACATCAGGCATTAAGGCTAACAACAATTCTATCTCGACAATGGAAACCTCTCCTAGCTATGGGTAGACTATGAATGAAGAGGAATCTCCGAATTCTAGGCCGGTTCGTATAAAATATGGAATATCACTTTGTTGATCTGCAAATTGTTGGGGAAAAGGAAAAGAATACTATAACTAAAAAAGATTAGGGTGATACACTAATGAATAATTCAAACTTCTCAAAAAGATGAATTTCAATCCTGACTCATAAACGAATACTTTAACAATCTGAATCACTATTCAACATATAGGTTAACAAACTCATGCTATCAAGGGTCTACCACAAATAGCTTGGAGAATTAACAACATACATTTCCCATGCAAGGCTTAGGGGCAGCTAATTTTCTTGAGAAGGAATAGAATTTCATTCACTTCCTTCAGATAATAACCAATTTAACACTTGCTAGAAAAGATGAAACAAGATTTGATATTGAAAAAACAAGTACACAAAATGCGAGTCAAAGAATCTGGTTCATTTCTTCAAAAATCTGACAAGATGATTACAAAAATGGCCTTCAAAGCACCTAGGAATGATATGTTCACTAAAATGCCCTCTCTCCAAAATCTGCAACCCCTAATTGATCATCAAAAATCAATTTTATAACCTTCCCTAGCTTCAAATCTGAAAATCTAAATCCCCCTAAAAATCCTCCTAAAGACACTCCAATATAAGCTATAAAATAGCCTTCTAATTTCATCTCCAAATCAACTCCTACAATATCCCTAATTATTGGCCTTTTAATAAGGATAAAATCCTTTTACAATATGTGCCAATAATTAATAAAAAAAATACTAACTATCTCCTAATATTGGTATTTTTTAAATATATCCTATTAAGACCAATACCAATATATATTACAAGATAAAAATTGAGTAAACTCAATTTATTAAAAACCCAGCCCACCAATAATCAAACCTAAATTCTAAAAGCTCTAAGGCCAATTTTTACAAAAGTTAAACCAATGCCAAAATGACCCTTCAAATACAAATTATATCCTTAGCATATGCAAGCTGGAAACTCCAAATTCGATGCTAAAGCTGGGTGTCCACGTACACTGTCAAATTAATGGCATTTATTTCCCTCTGGCAGTGGACTTGAAATTTCATTTTCTTTTGACACATCCTTGGTCTTTGATCCATTTGAGTCTTCTTTGTTGTTGCATTCAAAAATCTAGGGAAACTCATTGTTAACCCTAGCTTCATAGCCGCTATCTGCAAGAACTTCCTTTGTATCTTTTCTTCTCTGAGCTTGGTATCTTGGATATGGAACTCATAGTTTTATTGATAGTCAGTTGTCAACCGTTTATCAAACAAACTATGAATCTATTGAAACTCGGGCTTTGCACTAGTGAATCCAACCTTTTGAATGTTTAACCATGAGATGTGAGATTTTGGAACTCGGCTTTGATAGCAAGAAACTGTGAATAACACTTAGCTTTTATTTGCTAATCACGAGATTGAATTTGGACTCAGGTCATTGTTTGCAACTTTGAACATGAGATATGTATATTTTCTTGTTCTTATGCTTGGTGACTGTTATTCTCGGCTTTATTGATAGTCAACTGTCAAACACAACTTGTAGTATTCAAAACTTTTAGCTCCTATCAATCTGAAACTTGGGTTGTGAAAGGCTCGAGATGGGCTTTGCTTGACTAGTGATTAAATCAAACTTGAGCTTCTACTGGAACTTGTCTATTTGTTTAGTCCTATACTCAATTTCCTCAAAGCTAGAAATTCAGCCATTGACTGTTCAACATAGCATTACTCCAAGCATCATGATGAACACGAGCTTGAACTGAAGCTTCTTGGCTTTCACTGGCAGTTTGACTTGTCTTGACTCGGAACTTGAGATTTATCAATGCTTTGAGATAAGTAAACCTTTCCACTATTGTTATTTGCTTTAGCTTGTACATATTGGATCCTCAAGGCTGAGCTTATTCCTCTTTCCATTGTGCAATAAACTTAGGCTTTTCTTTACTATTGAAAAGATGAAATGTCGAGAGTTTCCTTTACATGTACATGCTATGACATATCTTTGAAAGCCTACTTTATTTGTACCTTTCATTGCCCTTTTTTGGTACTCACTGTGATCATTTGATATGAAACATCTCTGCACTTCCTTTTCTTTTTTTATGAATCAAACTATTGAATATTGAAGGTGATTTCGTAAAACTTTGGACCTCTTCCTTGTTGTTTAACTCGGGTTAGTAAGGCTGAGAACTTAGCTTTTGTAACTGACACTTATCGTGCTGAAGCTATAACAATGAGCTTTATTCTGAATCAACATTCAAAACATAACCTTGCTTTTTTCAAAAACTAAGTTTACTGTCCCTTCAATGCTGGAGTATTGCTTGATTATGGCTATGACTGGTTTTTACATTAAAACTCATGAGTCGAGATTCTACTAAAGTTTTTTTTTTCCTTTGTAATGTACTCAGTATGAAGGCCTGGGTTCAACTCATAGCTTTCGGTTGTGCTTATTATAAACTCATGCTGTTTGAAATATTTGAAATGCTTGGCTATACACAGGCTAACTAGTCTTTACTTGCTGAATCTGAAACTTCTCTTACTATTTTTTGGAAAATAATAAATGTGACTGGAACCCACTTTCTATTGGCTACAACATTCACTGTTGTATTCTGAATATCAGTACACCAAATATCATTTGCTCACTATTCTTGTGTTATTTCATTATTTTTGTTGTGTCTCCTAAAACAAACTTCAAAAAGCTCAGTGATATATGCTCTTTCAAAATAGCATCATTGTGATATTACCGATCATTTTATTTTAGCTTAATGCATTGATCTTCCATACTCAGTATCTGTTAGTATATTTCATTTCACCAATCAATGAATAAAATAGGCATGTTAGCATCTGGTATTTTACTTTGGCCATTCCTGGCTGTAGTCAATAATGAATCAGCACAATATAGCTCATATCCATTTATCCATTTTATTTCAAGTTGAGTATGAACTTTGTTCTTGCCAGCACAGGCACAAATTGTATCATTTTAACACTCTTGACAATGAGAATCACAATTAATGATTGTATACTATTTGATACTCTGTTGTAGATCCCTGATTTCTGATATGACAAGTTTATCACATAAATTTTCTTTTTAGCAATGAAATTTGTTTATGGGGTTCGAGCACGGGCTCATGACACCCATAAATAGATTTGATTTATATGTTCTTGTACTTAATTTTTTTTTAAAACATCTTATGAGCATATGAACAATATCTGAACATGATACTGCTTCTGTGAGAACCATGATGAAAAGTATACTAAATCTCTATTGATTCTCGACTGTGAAGAATACCAGTCCATTTTGAACAATGCATTTCTCTGTTAAGCTTAAAACATCAAAAATAACACTTAATGTTAGTGAACATGACCTAGTGGACAATTTTTGGGCATCCATCAAACCATTGGTGTGCTTACTAACATAATGGGTTAGTTATGTCATTTAACATTGTTTTTCACTTTACATGCATGCTCATTTTATTACTGCATTGAATATCAGAAGTATATGCAGCTATGAAAGAATTGATTGTTTGTATGATGTTTTCGATCTCTACATTGCTTAGATCCAGTTGGATCTAACAAACTCTTCTAACGATGATGCAGGGAAACTCCCACAAACACCTAGAAGCAGACAGATGCAGACTCGAGACAAAGACTAGAAGACTAGGACCAGACATGACAACTAGCTCTAGATATGTAGGCAACTTCAAGGCAATGAAGAAAACTCACTCATACCCCTATCTCCTCTTTCTATTCTATACTTGTACTCTATTTATTGAAATATGAAATATGAAGTATGAAAAGAACATTTGTAAACTACATTTAGTATGAATGCACAATATAATGATCAATTATAAATTTTGGCAAATTTTAACATATGATCAATACTTAGAGTACAATTGAGAATCTGATTTGAATGCAATAACAAAATAATACTGACATAACCCAGAAAACACTGTTAAATGAAAGTACCTAAATGCACCCCTACTATTTATCTATTATTTTGCATGATGAAAAAAATATGGTAACATTTTTGGTGACTTATGTTGGATGTCTGCCTGCTAGACATGGACTCAGACCTTATCACTGGGCAATAGGAGTCAGAAAACTAGAACATGCATGAATGCAACCTTATTGAAATGAAAATGCACCTAAACTTAGACCTAGACCTTGTTGGAAATATTCAAGACTAGCCAAGTTACTGAGAGGCGAGGGGTGAATCAGTAACTTCAAAACTTTTAACAAATTCAGATCTTAACCATATTCCAAATAACATTTAGATCAATAAGCTAACTGCTTGCATGAGTAACAGAAAGAATAAAACATTCATAACACTTTGAACACAGAGATTTGGTGACCCAAAAACTTTCCAAATAGAAAGTAAAACTGGGGTGGGGATGATACCCACAAAACTTAAATATTGCAGTATAAAGTTTGCCGGTTAAGGCTTACAATGATCACTTCTAATGATCTGCCCTTTTAGGAGCAATAAGGACTACTAGGTCCACCTTGTTAGAGGATTTACAAACATACAAAGAAGTATGCACTCGATTAAGAGATTTTACAAAGACTGTTAAGTCTACCCTGTTAAAGGATTTTAAGCTGATTCACCTATTAGGATGAAACACTAGATCTCTTACTTGCAACGGTACTTGCTGATTGAGATTCTTTGATGTACTGATCACCTTCTGTGATGGATATATCTTTGCTACTCCTTATACTGCTGTAGCCCTTTGTAATTTGCTTATCTCTACCTTTCTTCTCTTTTTCACACTTCTCGCTTCCTTTTTTTTCTTTTTCTTTCACCTTGGATATGATACAAAATAATGTTTATATATCAATCCAAAACAATTATAAAATAATTACAAAGTTGGCTCTCAAACAAGCTAGCACAAATATTACTGAGTCAGCCCAAATATAGTTACTCGGTTACTGCAAAATAACTCAGTGACTTTCTGATACTTGGCATCCACTGCGTTACTCGGCATCGTCATGCTCTCGGTAGAAGTGGAGGCACGGTCCATACTAACCACTCGGTTGTAGTTTCAAACTCGGTATATATCGGAGACTCGATAGATATAGTGTCACTCGGTAGAAACTAAATTCCCTGTTTACCATGTTGGCGCTCGGTAAACACTGCTCATGTCATCACTCGGTAATGATAACTCGGTAAGCACTGTCCTGTTTTCTCGGTAAACACTGTCCTGTTTGCTCGGTAAACACTATCTTGTCTGCTCGGTAAACACTATCATGTCTGCTCGGTAAACATTGTCCTGTCTGCTCGGTAAACATATAGAGTCTGAATAAGTGTTGTTACTAATGACAAACATACTTAATGCCAACAATCTCCCCCTTTGGCATTAGTGACAAAAACACTTATTGCCCAAAAAATCATGTTGAATCTGTTTTTGATTTTTCAAAAATTTATCTTTGTCATACTACTGTATATACATTTCATGTCTCCCCCATACAGTATATATACAAATATCTTATTTCACCTCATACTTATATTTCCTATTTCTCTCATATACTTTCTCCCCCTTTCATATCTTACATATCTTATATACTTTCTCCCCCTTTTTGACAATAATGCCAAAGGTGTATATACAAATATTTTACACGGAGATGCCAAAGTGTGAGAGAAAATCAGAATGTACGTTACTTATTAATGCTAGATTTCTATCCCAATTTTCTTGCAGAATCTTGCACATATGGAGTGCAATTTGGACTTTTGCAGAGAGTTCAATAATGTGATCTGCAATTGAAAACTAATTGTCATGGATCAATGTTTTTGAGTGTGCAATATGGTTCTGCATTGTATCCATGATGGGAAGGATCATGTTCTGAATATCTATTAATGTTGACCTGATCCTTGCATCTTCTCTCAATAACTCTGACTGCTTATCAGATAGGAATCTGACTATCATATGATGTGCAGAGCTTAAACTAGGTTCAAGTTGCAACTTCTATGCACTAATCTTTAGATCCTCATCAATCTTATTTATTTTGTCTTTAATCTCCTTTGAGAACTCAGCAACATTACATACTTTGACAAAAAATGATGTTACCTTGGAATAGGAGGACTCAATGCTAGTCAAAACTGAAGATAACCCTGCCTGATTGATAGCTATTTGCTGAGCAATGTGCTCAAGCACTTTATTTTAAAATTTCTTCTCAGCCTTCTCAAGCAACTTATCTGATCCAGAAGAATCCTCATTAAACTTGTTTACTACCTCTGCCAATTGTAACAAAATGTGTTTAGAGGAATCAACTTCAACACCTATTGCTTCTGTCAAAATATTCTTGGCATCCTCAATGATCTTATATTCCTTATCTCTTTCTTCTTTTATTTTCTTCTGCTTTGCTTTCTTCTGGAGGAGTTCACAAACTGTTTGCATTTGGTCTGCTGAAAGATTTGCAAAATCTAATTGTGGAATTTCTATCTCCTCATCTAAATCTATGTCCTCTTCTATATTCTTACTCAAAAATTTTGTACTCGGTTGAGTCTTTATACTTATTGCCTTTGTAGTAGAAATTATTGTAGACACAGTAGGACTTATAGTGAAAAATGACAAACTTCCGACTGATGGAATGCTAACTGGAATACTTGATAAACCAAAAACTAAAGTATTTACAACTGTAGAATCTGAAGTACTTACTAAGGTATTCAAAATTGAAGTACTTGCTGCTGAAAAATTCAAAAATGAAGAAGGTACTAAAGATGGCACTGGAGACTACAACTCGGTGGAAGAAGGAGGTTGAATCTCAGTAGATGAAGTGGTAGCCACTGTTGTCATTGATACATTGAGCTGTGTTAGTGATGATTGGACATTTGATGCATCTGCAGGTGTTGTCACAATCACACTTGGAATTATCTCCGGGCTAGATGTAGCAATCTTTACTGGAGAGTGAGGAAGTGAGGCAATCACCTCTACAGCTATCTGAACTGGATCATCTTCCTCAACATTCTTCTTAGCTTCCTCGGTGGCTTCTTCTTTCTCAACATTATCAATCTGAACTGCTTCTTCTTCTTCTTCATCACTGTCATCTTCAATATCTTTTATTATCACAGTTTCAACACTCGGTTTGTGAAGATGATAGATGTTTTTCCAAGTAAAATTTGCACTCTTCACAATTGACTCTATATCTTTGATCAAAATCAAACAACTGTTGAATTTTAGTGTCATCTTGTGCTCATTTTCTATCAATGCCTTATTTATTTCATCATTTTTCAAACTTGGCATCAACTATCTTAAGGTTTGGGCATATATGTCCTTGACAATTTGTCTTGCATTGGACCATTTCAACTTGACTTTATCTAATAGAACACCTAGAATTTGAGAAGCCATATCATCAGGTGAGTACTTCCATTTTCCCATTTTCTCAATAACAACATCTTCAATTTTCTGTTGCTCTGCCTTTGATCTAATTTCATATTTGAGAGATTTGAAATTTGAAATTCTAGATCCTTCTCTCAAATCCTTAATCTTTTGTTCAAGTGAGGGAGGAGGCCTTTTGAGTACTATATCATCATTGACTTTACCTACCTTGCCCCTTGTTTTTCTTGAGAAGACTGCAGTAAATTGTTTTGGTGTCTTAGTGATTGTCGCCTTCCCTTTCTTCTTCACAGGTACTTGTTCTTCTTCATTCTCATTCTTTTCTTCTTCTTCTTCAATGTCCTCTCCTTTTCCCTTGGTTAACATTAGAGGTGTGCTAGATTGCATCTTGGCCATCCTCTTTCTACCTTTGTTAACCACCTGTGGAAGTTTTATGCTTAGCTCAATTCTTACCTTAGCTTCATCATATGTTCCAAAGTATGGAGCCTTTGGATCAACAGATTGATTTACTAGGGCTTCAATTATATCCTTTGTCTCATCAATTTTTACCTCATAAGGAAGAGGTTTCACCCATACAATCCTAGGCCTTACTGCCTGAATGTATACTCTATCACAATCAACCATGAAACAAATATCATCTTTATGATCTTCCACCAACTTTTGTGGAATCCAAAATCTGTTAATCATCTTTTCTTTAAAAGATTCAAAATATTTATCCATTATGCTTGCAAAATTCTCACCCATTTCTACAATGTACTCATTTATCTGATAAAGAAAAGGCACATCCTTTCTCCATTTTACCGTGCCTTTTGATGGGAAAAAATTTTGAGCATAGAAAAATAAACAAACCAACAGCGAGCCAAACTTACATGGATTGTTCTTTGAGGTTTGGATGCTCTCCATATTCTTGTTGAACTATTTCAATAATAAATCTGCTAGGTCAAATGTCAGATTGTTCTTCACAATTTTATAGGCTAGGTCAACTGCTTCACATGGAACACTATTCTGTCAACTTGAACTGTATATCTTGTGAGCTATGACATATGTGCCAAATTTTAGTTCTGCATCAGTAATACTATTTATTCTCATACCTCTACCATCCCATTCGGCTAGGGTTTTCTTTTCCAGCTCTACCCGACCTAGGGTTTTTGTAGATTTAGCCTTGGCAAGCATGGGAAGACCAGTGATTCGATGAATCATCTTCTCTATTATTTCCACTAGTTTCTCAAGCCAAATTTTACCTTCATGCACTCGGCTTAGGATATATCTAATCCATTTTATCTAGAAACTTCGAGGCAAGTGGGTGATATGTGTCAAACCCTTATCTTCCAAATTTTTATGTTCCGGTTTGAGAATACCATCAACACATAGTTCATCATGAACAACATCTATCTCTAGGGTTCCAAGCTCTTGAATTGTACCTTTAAAATGACTGCAAATGTCATTTACAAGAAGTGCCTTTGGAGGAATCTAAGATTGAGCTCCACTCAGGTCTAGGGTTTCTGCAATCGTGGGCACGAGTTTGAAATCCAGCACTTTCCATTCTCCTTGAACTAACATTTCCAAACCTTTCTTTACTTTGGTGCAGGATGATGCCATGGTAGCTTGGTAGAAAAAGAAAAATTCTTCAAATAAATTTCTGCTGCAAAATTTTGCTTCGAATCACTTGATCGCACTAGAAATTTCTCTGCTCAATATGCTGATATTCACGGTGAAGAATGAACTCGATTTCATGCTTTTTGTTAAAATTTTGTCATTAATGCTCCGTAGGAATTAGGGTATTGAACTTGACAGACTGTCATCCACTATGCATTAATTTCTTGGTGAAGATTCCACAACTCGGAGAACATACGAATTCATACTGCTCTGACCTTACTCGGTAACCATTAGGTTACTCCTGACCTTGCTCGGTGATAACTGATACTGACCTTCTTGTGATCCTACTGTATCTTGCATACTAATTTGGATCTTTCTTCCTTTCAATTCTGGAATTGTTTTGGAATATGTCTATGAAGATACAGTTCCAGTGCTTTCTTGGAGACTTAGTTAGAATTGATAGAGCCACCCTCTTCATGAGTGACTTCATTACTTGGAATGGTTTGCTCGATAGGTTTAGGAATCCACTATTGTCTCATCTGCTTCTTGATGCTATCTACTTTTGCTTTCTTTTCATCTTCAACTTTTCCTAAATTCATGCAATTTTTAGCTATGTGACCAAGCTTCGTGCATTTATAACATCTTATGGTAGTTTCCCTTTTTCTCAAGTGATGTCTTACACAATTCATGCCAATGTGTCCATATTCTCCATAGTAATGACACCTACACCAAGTGTTGTAATCCCAACCAAATATTGCTTTCATAATCTATTCTGTTGGATTGGGTGTTTTAGTTCTGCATTCTAATGCCTTGTGACCTTGCTTGTTACATTTGTGACATTTGCCTTTAAATCTTGGTTTCTCCTTGCATTCATTTGCTTTATGACCATGCTGATTGCAATTGTAGCATTTTCCATTGAATTGTGCTTTTCCATTGCTCCAACATTTGTTTGAAGTATGACCAATTTTTCCACAGTGATTACAAGTGGGTTTCTGATTCTTTTGAGTACCTTGTTTGGAGGATTCACCTTCCTCTTTGTATCCAAGTCCCGCTTTTCCTTTTTGCTTATGAAGGTTTCGTTCATACACCTGATTTATATCTTCTTGAGATTTCAACATTCTCTCATTGATTTGCCTTTCAGTGTCTAGGTCATTCACCAATCTTAAATTGATTTGCTTTTCAGATCTCAACTCCTCTCTTATATTTTCATTTTCTAATTTCAGAGTCAAGATTTCTTCATTTACATTGGAGACTTGATCAATAAGATTTTATAGCTGAAGAGTTTGATTCTGGATTTCATTGTTCTTTCCATCTATTTCATCTTTCATCTTGTTTCTTTGTTCTAAAATTTCACAGAATCTTGTTGACTGAATTTCCTGTTCTCTTTTCAATTTTCTTACTTCTTCTTGCAGAGATCCATTCTTTTCTAGAAGTTCTTTGATTGCATTGTTTACCTCATCTGAGCTACTTGAAGGGAAAAAGTCTTCAATCTTTTCTTCAACATACTGGTGATCAGTCATCTGATTTGCAAGTTCCTTCCTTCTTTTTAGGGATTGAAAAAGATGCTCTTTTTCTTCCTTGAGTTGAGCTATGGCCATTTCTAGATCTAGCCTTTCATTCTCAATTACTTTGTTAAGTCTAAATATCTCCATTGTCCTGAATCTTTTCTCAAGCTGTCAAACTTTATCCTGAGAACCACAAAGCTTTGATACCAATTGTTGGAAATATTCAAGACTAGCCAAGCTACTGAGAGGGGAGGGGTGAATCAGTAACTTCAAAACTTTTAATAAATTTAGATCTTAACCATATTCCAAATAACATTTAGATCAATAAGCTAACTGCATGCATGAGTAACAGAAAGAATAAAACATTCATAACACTTTGAACACAGAGATTTGGTGACCCAGAAACCTTCCAAATAGAAAGTAAAATTGGGGTGGGTATGATACCCACAAAACTTCAATACTGTAGTATAAAGTTTGCCGGTTAAGGCTTATAATGATCACTTCTGATGATCTGCCCTGTTAGGAGCAATAAGGACTTCTAGGTCCACCTTGTTAGAGGATTTACAAACATACAAAGAAGTATGCACTCAGCTAAGAGATTTTACAAAGACTGTTAAGTCTACCCTATTAAAGGATTTTAAGTTGATTCACCTATTAGGATGAAACAATAGATCTCTTACTTGCAATGGTACTTGCTGATTGAGATTCTTTGATGTACTGATCACCTTCTATGATGGATATATCTTTGCTGCTCCTTATACTATTGTAGCCCTTTGTAATTTGCTTATCTCTACCTTTCTTCTCTTTTTCACACTTCTCACTTCCTTTTTTTTCTTTTTCTTTCACCTTGGATATGATACAAAAAAATGTTTATATATCAATCCAAAACAATTATAAAATAATTACAAAGTTGGCTCTCAAACAAGCTAACACAAATATTACTAAGTCGGCCCAAATATAGTTACTTGGTTACTGCAAACTAACTCAGTGACTTTCTGATACTCGGCATCATCATGCTCTCGGTAGAAGTGGAGGCACGGTCCATACTAACCACTCGGTTGTAGTTTCAAACTTGGTATATATTGGAGACTCGGTAGATATAGTGTCACTCAGTAGAAACTGAATTCCCTGTTTACCATGCTGGCGCTCAGTAAACACTACTCATTTCATCACTCGGTAATGATAACTCGATAAGCACTGTCTTGTCTGCTCGGTAAACATTGTCCTGTCTGCTCGGTAAACACTGTCCTGTCTGCTCGGTAAACATATAGAGTTTGAATAAGTGTTGTTACTAATGACAAACATACTTAATGCCAACAAACCTATGCAACCTAAAACCTAGTGCTGGACTGCACTTATTGAAATGAAAACCTAGACTAACCTACTTTAACCAGCTTGAAGTTTGGTTAAGCAAAACCATTCACTTATTGTGAAAAGTAACTTCCCATCCTCCCCAGTTTACAATAATCAACCTACTTCTAGAAAGCAATTATAAGATGAACACAGGAGATATATTTGATCATTTGCTTGACAAGGATCTGATCAACATGAATTTTACTCACTTGATCAAGCTGATTGTAAACACCATTATTCTGAATAAAATCAGCAAGCAGTAACTTTTGATGAAGATCCAACAGAGGCTTACTTACTTGACAAAATAGGATAGCAAGCTGATTTGATTCCCTCTCAACTTCATCTTGTAGAGGTGCTAGCACAGCTTGTCCTTCTTTTATAGCCTCCATTCTGGCCAAATGCCTGATAGGACAGCCATGAAAAATGATGAGCTTGGAGCTTTCCTTGATAGATACAGGTTCCTGAGAGATAACTTCAGTAGTTTGATAGATCTTCTCATCATGTTGGCTGGGAATAATCTCCTCCTGTATCTTGTCGGTGTTTTTTGGAAGTGCAGGCTTGACATCAAGATGCAAGAAAAACTGCTCCATCTCATCCCAGAATTGATCTTCTTCTTCAACTTCCTTATTCTTTTGTAGGAGAAGTATATTCTTGTCAGAACAATAATCTTATTTTGTTGAAATCTTCTTTATTGTCTCATCATGTTCAAAAAGAACCTTCTTTAGACTATCAACAACCTCTTGTTGAATGGTCTCCTTCTCTTGTTCCAGCTGAAGACACTTTTCAATCTGCAATTGATAAGCTTCTTTGTACTTCATGGCTGCAGAAGCCAAGATCTTTATCTTCTCTTGTTGATCCTGAAACTCCTTTTCATGAAATTCCTCATGAGCTCTTAAATCTCTTTGCGCCTCTTCTTGAAATTTCTCATGAAACTCCTGATAAGATTTTAACTCCTTTTCTTTTTCTAATTTAAATTCAATGCCTTTATTAGACATGGTGATTAAGAGCTCTCGTCCTTGTTGAAGCTTCTTTTCATAAGCATCTTTCTGTGCCTCCAACCCGCCTGCAAGCTTGGCATCATTCCTTTTGTATTGCTCCACCAGATACCTCTTGTAACTTTGATCCTACTGAGCCAATGCTTGCTACTGTTGGATTTGGGCTTGATAAACATGCTCTTCTAGCTGCCTATCCAGCTCTTGCTGAAATTTAGATTCTTGCTGCCTTTTGATTTCTTCAATCTGCATACACATATTCTGCAACATACAACTTTTCTCCTTTTAAAACAATAGATTTTCCTTCACGAATCCACCAGATATGCAAAATGTGACCTCTTTCAAGTCTGAATCTTGCTAATTGCACACCAGAACAAGCAAGTAATACAATGTAATTTGACCCATTTGTTGCAGAATGTGTCCCACCAGATGTGCCAAAAATTGTTCATGCTTAGAATTGTTACCTTACATCAGGCATTAAGGCTAACAACAATTCTATCCCGACAATGGAAACCTCTCCTAGCTATGGGTAGACTATGAATGAAGAGGAATCTCCGAATTCTAGGCCAGTTCCTATAAAATATGGAATATCACTTTCCTGATCTGCAAATTTTTGGGAAAAAGGAAAAGAATACTATAACTAAAAAAGATTAGGGTGATACACCAATGAATAATTCAGACTTCTCAAAAAGATGAATTTCAATCCTGACTCATAAATGAATACTTTAACAATCTGAATCACTATTCAACGTATAGGTTAAACTCATGCTATCAAGGTTCTACCACAAATAGCTTGGAGAATTAACAACATACATTTCTCATGCAAGGCTTAGGGGTAGCTAATTTTCTTGAGAAGGAATAGAATTTCATTCACTTCCTTCAGATAATAACCAATTTAACACTTGCTAGAAAAGATGAAACAAGATTCGATATTGAAAAAACAAGTACACAAAATGTGAGTCAAAGAATCTAGTTCATTTCTTCAAAAATCTGACAAGATGATTACAAAAATGGCCTTCAAAGCACCTAGGAACGATATGTTCACTAAAATGCCCTCTCTCCAAAATCTGCAACCCCTAATTGATCATCAAAAATCAATTTTATAACCTTCCCTAGCTTCAAATCTGAAAATCTAAATCCCCCTAAAAATCCTCCTAAAGACACTCCAATATAAGCTATAAAATAGCCTTCTAATTTCATCTCCAAATCAACTCCTACAATATCCCTAATTATTGGCCTTTTAATAAGGATAAAATCCTTTTACAATATGTGCCAATAATTAATTAAAAAAATACTAATTATCTCCTAATATTGGTATTTTTTAAATATATCCTATTAAGAACAATACCAATATATATTACAAGATAAAAATTGAGTAAACTCAATTTATTAAAAACCCAGCCCACCAATAATCAAACCTAAATTCTAAAAGCTCTAAGGCCAATTTTTACAAAAGTTAAACCAATGCCAAAATGACCCTTCAAATACAAATTATATCCTTAGCATATGCAAGCTGGAAACTCGAAATTCGATGCTGAAGCTGGCTATCCACGTACACTGTCAAATTAATGGCATTTATTTCCCTCTGGCAGTAGACTTGAAATTTCATTTTCTTTTGGCACATTCTCGGTCTTTGATCCATTTGAGTCTTCTTTGTTGTTGCATTCAAAAATCTAGGGAAACTCATTGTTAACCCTAGCTTCACAACCGCTATCTGCAAGAACTTCCTCTTTATCTTTTCTTCTCTGAGCTTGGTATCTTGGATATGGAACTCACAGTTTTATTGATAGTCGGTTGTCAACCGTTTATCAAATAGACTATGAATCTATTGAAACTCGGCCTTTGCACTAGTGAATCCAACCTTTTGAATGTTTAACCACAAGATGTGAGATTCTGGAACTCGGCTTTGATAGCAAGAAACTGTGAATAGCACTTAGCTTTTATTTGCTAATCACGAGATTGAATTTGGATTCGTGTCATTGTTTGCAACTTTGAACACGAGATATGTATATTTTCTTGTTCTTATGCTTGGTGACTATTACTCTTAGCTTTATTGATAGTCATCTGTCAAACATGACTTGTAGTATTCAAAACTTTTAGCTCCTATCAATCTGAAACTTGGGTTGTGAAAGGCTCGAGATGGGCTTTGCTTGACTAGTGATTAAATCAAACTCAAGCTTCTACTGGTACTTGTCTATTTGTTTAGTCCTATACTCAATTTCCTCAAAGCTAGAAATTTGGCCATTGACTATTCAACATAGCATTACTCCAAGCATCATGATGAACACGAGCTTGAACTGAAGCTTCTCGGCTTTCACTGGCAGTTTGACTTGTCTTGACTCAGAACTTGAGATTTATCAATGCTTTGATATAAGTAAACCTTTCCACTATTGTTATTTGCTTTAGCTTGTACATATTGGCTCCTCAAGGCGGAGCTGATTCCTCTTTCCATTGTGCAATAAACTTAGGCTTTTCTTTACTATTGAAAAGATGAAATGTCGAGAGTTTCCTTTACATGTACATGCTAAGACATATCTTTGAAAGCCTACTTTATTTGTACCTTTCATTGCCCTTTTTTGGTACTCACTGTGATCATTTGATATGAAACATCTCTGCACTTCCTTTTCTTTTTTTATGAATCAAACTATTGAATATTGAAGTTGATTTCGTAAAAATTTGGACCTCTTCCTTGCTGTTTAACTTGGGTTCTTAAGGCTGAGAACTCAGCTTTTGTAATTGACACTTATCATGCTGAAGCTATAACAATGAGCTCTATCTTGAATCAACATTCAAAACATAACCTTGCTTTTTTCAAAAACTAAGTTTATTGTCCCTTCATTGCTAGAGTATTGCTTGATTATGGGTGTGACTGGTTTTTATATTAAAACTCATGAGCCAAGATTCTGCTGAAGTTTTTTTTTTCCTTTGTAATGTACCTAGTATGAAGGCCCAAGTTCAACTCATAGCTTTCAGCTGTGCTTATTATAAACTCATGCTATTTGAAATATTTGAAATGCTTGGCTGTACACAGGCTGACTAGTCTTTACTTGCTGAATCTGAAACTTCTCTTACTATTTTTTGGAAAATAATAAATGTGACTGGAACCCACTTTCTTTTGGCTACAACATTCACTGTTGTATTCTGAATATCAGTACACCAAATATCATTTGCTCACTATTCTTGTGTTATTTCATTATTGTTGTTGTGTCTCCTAAACCAAACTTCAAAAAGCTCAGTGATATATGTTCTTTCAAAATAGCGTCACTGTGATATTACCAGTCATTTTATTTCATCTTAATACATTGATCCTCCATACTCAGTATCTGTTAGTATATTTCATTTCACCAATCAATGAATAAAACAAGCATGTTAGCATCTGGTATTTTACTTTGGCCATTCTTGCCTGTAGTCAATAATGAATCAGCACAATATAGCTCATATCCATTTATCCATTTTATTTCACGTTGAGTATGAACTCTATTCTTGCCAGCACAGGCACAAATTGTATCATTTTAACACTCTTGACAGCGAGAATCACAATTAATGATTGTATACTATTTGATACTCTATTGTAGATCCCTGATTTCCGATATGACAAGTTTATCACATAAATTTTCTTTTTAGCAATGAAATATGTTTATGGGGTTCGAGCACGGGCTCATGACACCCATAAACAGATTTAATTTATATGTTCTTTTACTTAATTTTTTTTTTAAACATCTTATGAGCATATGAACAATATTTGAACATGATAATGCTTCTGTGAGCACCATGATGAAAAGTATACTAAATCTCTATTGATTCTCGACTGTGAAGAATACCAGTCTGTTTTGAACAATGCATTTCTCTGTTAAGCTTAAAACATAAAAAATAACACTTAATGTTAGTGAACATGACCCAGTGGTCAATTTTTGGGCATGCATCATACCACTGGTGTGCTTACTAACATAATGCATTAGTTATGTCATTTAACATTGTTTTTCACTTTACTTGCATGCTCATTTTATTACTGCATTGAATATCAGAAGTATATGCAGCTATGAAAGAATTGATTGTTTGTATGATGTTTTCGCTCTCTACATTGCTTAGATCCAGTTGGATCTAACAAACTCTTCTAACGATGATGCAGGGAAACTCCCACAAACACCTAGAAGTAGACAGATGCAGACTCAAGACAAAGACCAAAAGACTAGGACCAGACATGACAACCAGCTCTAGATATGTAGACAACTTCAAGGCAATGAAGAAAACTCACTCATACCCCTATCTCCTCTTTCTATTCTATACTTGTACTCTATTTATTGAAATATGAAATATGAAGTATGAAAAGAGCATTTGTAAATTACATTCAGTATGAATGCACAATGTAATGATCAATTATAAATTTTGGCAAATTTTAACATATGATCAATACTTAGAGTACAATTGAGAATCTGATTTGAATGCAATAACAAAATGATACTAACATAACCTGGAAAACACTGTTAAATGAAAGTACCTAAATGCACCCCTACTATTTATCTATTATTTTGTATGATGAAAAAAATATGGTAACAATAATAAGTAACCTTCAAATCGATAGCATAAGTTTGATATTAAAATTCATGATGATAAATGAGAATGGAGGGGTTTATATAGATATTTGAAACTAGATGAACAATCAAGATTGATTATGGGAAAATCAAGACTGCTAGATGAGATACTTAGAGACTTGAGAGGATTTGGGTAACCTTCCAAAATAAAATAATTATTTCCCATTCAAACTTAAAAAGAAGAGAGTGATTTGGGAAACAAATAAGAAGATAGGATTGGTAAGATATTCCTGATTTTTTAGAAGATAAAGTTTCCAAAATGTAGAATTAGAAAAAGGGAATGATTTTGATTATTTGATTTTGAGAGGATTTAGGATTTTCAAAATTTTGATTTTTTTTTAATCGGTAAAAGGCCTAGGCCATGATTAATTTTATTAATTATTTAAAATATGATACATGAGTCTCCAGTGAGTGCGGGCACTGGTAGGAAAGAATGGAGAAGAAAACCTCCAGTCTTCCTCATATTTTTTATTTTTTTTATTTTTGAGAATTTAAATTGTTAAAAATTTAATTTTTGAGAAAAGTGAAATTAATATGAAATTAGGTGGAATTAATTGGAGATTGAAATGAAATGAATTAATTTGAAAAATTAATTTAATTAGGAAGAACAACTAGTTAATTTGAATAATTGAATATAATTATTCAAACTATAGGACTTAGGAAATTGAACTTAATTAACCAATAAAGATTAATTAATTAAGGTTAATTAATTAAATAACATTAATTATTTAATAATATTAAGGGAATGATTAGTAATTAAGGACTAGGATTATAGAAGAACAAAGGTAATTAATTAAATAATTACTTAATTAATGAAGAAAAAATTAGTGGTTAAATTTGAGCTCGCAAGTATTTCTATTTTTGGGTGTCTACATTTTTCCCTCTTTGATACAATATGATTTTGAGTGTTGTATCAAAGAATATCTAATTGGGATCCTACCCTGGCTTGCCACAACAATAGCAGGTAGATTTATGCCCCCTAAAAAAATTAAGCAAAAAATGCACTGTATGAGCATTAATTTGTTGACAACATGAAATATTATGCACTGGATCAAATAGATTAAGAAAACATCAATTGTTGGAAAGATATTAAAGTTTAATGTTTCTAGGGTCCATAGAGATCAAACAAGATGTTGGGTAAAAATTAGGGTTTAGGTCAACCAGGTATAAATAGTGATTAGGACTTCTCATTTAGTCACTTTACACTTAGGAGATCCTTGAGATTGGGTAATAATTTCTCATGTTTTCATGCATTCATTGAGCGATGGCTGGTCTCGTGGGCGTGCATCACTTGTCAAACCGAGTTCAAAAGTTTCTACAACCAGAGGTCATCGGACCTATGATGAGTCATTGTACCCTACATATTTATTACTACATTTATTACATATTCATTTATTTATTTTTCTTGAAAATTTTAAGAGTGTCACATATGCGTATAGATTTTGTCGCATTCACCAATATTATGTCGCAACTACTAGTAAACTGGCACAATTGATAAGTGTGTCATAGTTTCATGGTTTAATATTGAATTTACTAATAGTTTTGTCTTATTGTTCTAAAAATGCCACACATGTATAAGTGTACCCATTTGTTATAAAAGTGCAACAATTGTTCAATTTTGCATGTTTTAAAGTTTTCTAGTTAGACTTCTTATTTTAGTTTTGATGCATGTTTTTATTTTCTCTTTTTTGTAGTATGTCTATGATTTTTTTCAATGTTGAGAGACTAGACCTATGGGTTTGACACTAAGATTTCAGCTATCAGAGGCTGAGAGGTAGATATTGAGATAACTTGGATTATACTAGGTTACTTATATGCTAGAGATCATGACCAATCATGGTCTAATATCTTCTCATCTTGAGAGGTGGAATTAAAACAAACACACCTTTCACTTACCCAATGGAGAGGCTACCGTGAATTTGGAGGATGTATATCACATCTTACATATCCCAATTCATGGAGCATTGATGGAGTTCTTGAAAAAGCTAGGTATGGCGGCCTTATTAGAGTTGGCCGATGTACTAGAGGACTAGTTAGGGTTAGTAGACCCTTATAATATTTTGTGGTTGAGATTTAAAAGTACATTGGAAAGGTTGACAGTCTTACTTGGGAGATTAATATGTAGGATATTGTGTTCGAACATGAGACAACATGGGTTCTTAGTTGTATGGGGAGTAGTTCGATGAGGTATGATTAGGGATAGGAAAGTCTATGCATGGGGTCCTTGCATGTTAGCTCATATGTATTTCTATATGTTATATATGGATTACAATGATGGTAAGTCAATTGGCTACAAGATCACATTATTATAGATTTGGGCATGGGAGCATATAGCTATGTGTCAACCCATTTTTCCTAGAGATCTTACCAAGGGACATCCATATGTTTATCTATATCAGAGAGATGTAGTGTAGAGCCATATTGGATACACCATATATTAGAGGCAATAAATAGATATGCTACCTTATTTCATTTGGAGGCCTTATTGATCAGAATTAAAGGGGCATTATTTTAAAATTATATATATTAATCCTTGTTGCTATTCAATTGTAATGACTTTACAAATTCTAAATTTTCCATTCAATTTCTGTTGAGGATGTAGAAGGTGCAACCTTTTAGCTTCCTTGAAGATGTATAAAGAAGTTCATTTCAAAGCAAATGAGAAAAAGAAAGAAATGGAGACACATCTTGTTTGCTGAGATTGCTATCAGATCTTATGGAGTTCATGGGCATACATCTCATCCACGGGATTGCCCAACAAGTTTATGGGCACACATCTCATTCACGAGATAGCCCAACTCTTATGGAGTTTGAGGGCACACATCTCATCCATGGGATAGCCCAACTTCTATGAACTCAACATACAACTCATCTACGAGTTTGTCGAAGCAGGTCGATTAACAAGCATCCATCTCACTTACGAGATTGTCCAAAAATTATACCAGATTCTTAGAATTATGAATGAAGAAAAAATTTTAAATTGTTTATTGTGTATTTACAATACCAATGTTTCTTCTTTCGGTATTGTCCTCTGAATTGACAAAATAATTCAGATCAGTGGTATCAGAGCCAAGTTTGATCATCAATGACAAAAATCTTGCATGAGCAATTTCTTCATGTTATATCTCTTCAATATTTGCAACTATCTCCTTCATGAAACTTCATCTTCCTAATATGGAGATAATCAACAAAAGTGGTCGATAGTTATTGGAAAAGTTGAAGCGGTAGAGCCACTACATTTTCTTTGCATTTTAATAACCATTGGAATAATCTCCCTGCCTCCCAAGAGCCGCAACATTCTTGATAAGACCAACTTTGCACAGTTCGTTCCCTCAATGGTCACAATTTTGAGAAGAGAATTTGCTATCAGAATGAATGAGTGCGAGAAAAGATGTATCTGCATAAAATGACTATGAAACTGTTTCAACAGTGCGAGACGTATGAAGTGCATTGATGATTTTATTTCTCAAATTGGGCCACAATTTGACTCTTTCAAAGAAAGGCCAAAAATTATTGGCAAGCAACTGCAAAGAGTTTCCAATTCTTTTTCACCGGTCCTATTGGTAGCATTTTAACTATCTTTGAATCTGAAAAGGGGAAGAAGTTGAAGAGTCAAGATATCCATGTCTTTTGAATGGGGAGATCACGACAAACTTTCAGAAGAAGGCATTAAAAATCTGTTGGAGCCATCTCTCAAAGAGAAGCTCATCAACATTCTCTGCGACATCGTGGCCAAAGACGGAAAGAGTTGAGCATTGTGGGCAGAGTCTTCTCTTAAGCTTAGCTGAGCCGTGATAATCTACACGACTCTTGGAATAGTTCCTTGTATTCAAATGGCTTAATATCTCAAAAATATTAAGAATAACAAAAAGGTATCTCGAAGTTCATTTCTCTAAAGAGAGAACGGGTGTTGAATGCCATCATGATGTTGATCCGCGTAGTAGGGAATCCCGTGGATTTGGATTTGTCACTATTTCTAGTTTAGAGGATGCAGAGCATTGCATTAAATATTTGCATCATTCTATTCATGAAGGTCATGTTATTACTGTCGAGAAGGCAAAAAGGAAGCGGGGAAGGACTCCTACTCCTGGCAAGTACCTTGGTGTGAGACCAACAAGAGTGCGTGATTAGAAAGGTGACGTACATATAGCAGGTCAAGTGATCAATATAGTTCTCATCACTCTCCAAGTTATTCTCCGTACAGGGGAGATCGATGTGGTTCACCAGTGCATTCACCATATTACGATAGAAGGGGCTAAAAAGGCGTTGGAGGAGACTAATAAGAATCTCTCCCTGTCCAACAACAATGTCAACGGTTTGATTTGCGAAGAAGACTTGGGCACAAAATTTTTTCATTTGGAAGGTGATAAGGCAATGGGGCCCATTGCCTTGTAAGAGGGGAGGAATGATCAGAATTAAAGGGGCATTATCTTAAAATTATATATATTAATCCTTGTTGCTATTCAATTGTAATGACTTTACAAATTCTGAATTGTCCATTCAATTTCTATTGAGGATGTAGAAGGTGCAACCTTTCAGCTTCCTTGAAGATGTATAAAGAAGTTCATTTCAAAGAAAATGAGAAAAAGAAAGAAATGGAGACACATCTTGTTTGCTGAGATTGCTATCAGATCTTATGGAGTTCATGGGCATACATCTCATCCATGGGATTGCCCAACAAGTTTATGGGCACACATCTCATTCATGAGATAGCCCAACTCTTATGGAGTTTGAGGGCACACATCTCATTCACGAGATAGCCCAACTTCTATGAACTCAACATACAACTCATCTACGAGTTTGTCAAAGCAGGTCGATTAACAAGCATCCATCTCACTTACAAGATTGTCCAAAAATTGTACCAGATTCTTAGAATTATGAATGAAGAAAAATTTTAAAATTGTTTATTGTGTATTTACAATACCAATGTTTCTTCTTTCGGTATTGTCCTCTGAATTGACAAAATAATTCAGATCACTTATAGAGCATGTTCGGTTTAGGAAGGTGAGGAGGTGCACTTATCACTATGCATATAGAGGAGTTACTTGATAGGGTGTACAAAAAATCATGACCATATGATTAACTTTCATAACTATGAGTGGGTTTTACAATAATTTGGGAGGTATAGGATGTCAATAATTCTTATGCCTTATTTGCATGAAGATCATGTGATACTACTACTCATGGTTCAGTTGTTCCTACACAAGCAGTGCAGGTTGAGTTTTAGTTTCTTGAACTATTCAGATGCAAGGATTAATCCTCAGTATGATTCTTGGTGGATGAGCCACATACCAATCCTAATGACAGATATATTAGTTCCAGTTACAAGAATTATTATACAGATACCTTGTTAGGGTGGTAGAGGTAGGGGGAGAGGAGTTAGAGGATGAGGAGGTTAGGATAGGAGAGGGAGGGGAGGGTGGGGTGGGGGAGATGATGGAGGTGATGATAGAAGATATGGTGGATATGTGAAAGGTTGTGGTGGAGGAATAGATGTTGGCGGGAGGAGGGAGAGGAGGAGAAACCTCATCTAATTAGGAGAGTGTAGGCTCAAAGGGATGATGCCCCAACATAGGTCACAGGAGGAGAGATGAGGGAAGTGAGGGAGAAGATGGTAGCAACAGGCCCTCCTCATCTTCAGAGTTAGGTAGATACACTATAAATAGTACTAGTGATAGTGAGGATGATGCAAATGATGGGGTTGAGGGAGAGGCTCTGAAGGTGGATGTGCCAATAGGATGTGTTGAGGGTGGGGGATACAAGGCATAGAATGCTCTTGTTAGGAGATTGAGAGCCTAGATTGTAGATCTATCTAGTAGGTTAGATGATACAAAGATTAGGGAATATGATGTAGATCATCAGGAAGTATCCTTTGAGGAGAGAGAGAGGGCCACTCAAAAAGTAGAAAGGGAATTTATTGATAGTGTCTGAGATATCTTACTCCGCAAGGCCATGGACATGATATAAAGTTCTAGGAGAGAGACATAGTACTAGAAAAAATATTATGAGGGTGTAGCTCCCATAGACTAGAGAGTGCCCAACTATACACCTCACAGAAGTCAACTAGATCATAGAAGTCACATGGTAGTGGAGAAGTAGCACAACCAACTAGAGAAGCATAGGTGGATGCAACTAAGGTACCTACCAGATAGAATAGGGAAAGATCTTTAATGCCACCTCCTAGATAGACTGGGTTAGAGGGTAGAGGCAGAAGCATGTGACTCTTCCTTTATGTTATTGTATCATTTTATTATAGACATTTAGACATATTTTTGACTAAGCTTGTGAGGTCTCATTGTACTTAGATGTATTGATTTTGAGATATATATGAGGTACATCTTTTTGGTGGTGTTAATAATTTTCCTTATGCGTGTTCTTGTGATTATGATATGCATTTGATTTATGTTATGTACTTCTATGTGCTGATCCTATGTTATGTTGAATCATGCATTGATTTTATGTATATGATGACATGTTTATGACATGATGCATTTATGGATGTTATGATTGTGTTGTTTCTTTCTATAAAGTGATGATGTTGTTACCTTATGATGATAATGTTTATATGAATTTGATTACATGTCTTTGAAATATGATAATGATGATATGATTCTCATATGATGTCTTATTAATGCATGCTTGTGTTTTTGTATTTTTATCATGCAAAATAGATTAATCATGGATGCAAGGCCTAATATGATATGTATGAGCACTATTAGGACTAACTAAGTTGATTAGAAGAAAATTAGAAAGAATATTGAGTTAGGAGAGTTAACTAGAATAATTTATGAACTTATTCTATCAAGATAGATTAAGTATCTAAGTCTACCAAATATTCTCATCGACTTTCATCATGGTGCCATTATTTTGAAAAGAAAGAGATACAAGTGCACTAATATTATGACCATCTAGCCACCTTTATAGTCTCTATTGAAACAAGAAGATAACAAATAGGGAATTATTTAACTATATTCTAAGGTTCATGTGCTTGGATTCGAGGTATGTGAAGTGTATCATGCAATAAAATATATATGTCGCAATATACATCACAACTAGATATTTGATAGATATGTGAAGGCTCTTATCAGGGACACCCTAGTCACACATGCCCTAGAACTTCATCAAAATACTCCATAAATAACAAAAAATAAAACAAGATTATTATCCATCATATCAACTCTCACCACCCAGTGGTATCCTTGAGGAGCATAGGAACACAATCATGAAAGTTAAATCGGACAATAGACTGACATGAATGACTCAATCAACAACCTTATTGATCATTATTTGTATTGATATTGTTGTTCCATGTGGATGTTTTTGGTTTCAAAAATAGACTACTCGTATAAGACTGATCAATTTGGTTTCGAGTGTATCTGTCACTATATAAGATAATTAATTGATTGATTTGGTTTGATTGATAGATGACAGATTGGATTGTTGAAAAAGACAAGTCTCATGAGTCCATTGCAGATTTATGAAGCTCATTATTTTGATATGAGATTTGGTATTTGATCGTAACTTTCTACTTGTTGTGACATAGATGATTTTATTGCAAGTATTTTGATGTGTTTTTATTTTTTTGATGATTGGTTTCTTCAAGATATTTTTTTATGTTTTTGGTCCATCGTAGGGTTCATATTTTTGGAGTGCAGGTATGTGTGGCATATCATATAGGTGAATTACCTTATCAAAAACCCCCCTAACATTGTCTCCCTTGATGAATGCTTTTATGTTTTTTTATTTTTAGGATTATTTCAAGACATTTTGATGATGTTTTTGGTCATTTTTTAGGACATTTTTTTTCTCTTTTTAGGGATTTTTTCAAGACTTTATGCAATTTTTAAGGATTTTTTCATGACATTTTACAATTTTAAGGGATTTTTTTAGGACATTTCAGACTGCCCCCAATCTGGTGAACCAATATAGATCAAGGATAGGCATGAATGCTCATGAGGTTTGTGCTTGTTGTGCTTCTTTCTTGGCATAATCAACAATATTTGTTCACTAAGTGCAAGCTAATCATTGGAATTCATTGATAGCAAAATAAGATTTCAGCACTTGGCACTTGTTTGTCAAGTTTTCACCAAGGTACTTGCCCAATAGCATATGTTCTCCAAGTTTTCACTAGAGGGTTATTTTTTTCTTTACTTTTTTTGTTTTTCACTTTTTTTTTTTATTGTCACCAAGGCACCTGTTTGCTAGGTTTTCACAAAGGTAAATTCTGTCATTTTTTATATTTTTTGATCTTTTAAACTATGTACACTTGACCTTGGGATGTCATATATATAAAACCTTTTAGGGTGCATGTTGTTCATGTATCCATTGAGATGATCTCCTTCTTTGGTATCCATTTGATAGGCCCCGTTGTCACATGATCTAATAATGACATATGGTCCTAACCAATTGGGTTCAAACTTGTTTGGTATCTCTCTCTTTCTACTTGATTCCTTTGATTTTCCATGAGGACCAAATCACCAATGTCAAATGTCCTTGGTCTAAGTCTCTTGTTATAGATTTTGGAAAGGTGATTTTAACATCCTTTCAAATGATTCATGTCACTTTGAAAATTTTCATCTAACAATTCAAGATCACACAATATGGCTACCCTATAGTCTTCATTTGTGACAAGACTCTTCCTAGGATACTATGAGAGATGGAAATTCAACCTCAAAGGGTAAAATTAATTTTGATCCATATACCAAAGAAAAGGGTTTTCCCTTGTTGGTGTTCATACAAAGGTTCTATATACTTACAAGGAAGGACTAAGATGCAAACTCTAGTTTCGACCAGTTTCATTGACAACTTTATTTAGTATTTTGAGAATGGTCTTGTTTGTTTCCTCGACTTGGCCATTTCCCTGGGGGTAGTAAAAGGATAAGAATTTTTTCTTGATCTAAACTTTTCATACATGTCTTGGACATCTTTACTATGAAAAGGTGATCCATGGTCAATAAGTATGGATTGAGGTATCCCATATTGACAGATGATGTAATTAAGGATAAATATAGAGATCTTCTTACTAGTGATATAGGTCAAAGGAATGACATCCACCTACTTAGTAAAGTACTCAATCAATATAATTATGTACTTATGACCATTGGAAGATATGGATGTAATCTTACCCACTAGGTCAAATCCCCATCTTTAAAAGGGTGATGGTGAAGTGAGGGGTAACAGGGGTTGGAGCTCTTGAGCTAGTGCATGGATAATGTCTCCATAAATATGAAACTATCTTTATCTTTGGATATATTTGTGGGCATATGCCTCCATGGTTGGCCAATAGTATCAAGTTCTCAATAGTTTCTTTCCTAAGTTATTGCCACCTAAATGGGTACCACAAACACCTTCATGAATCTCATACAAGTCTCTTTGGGATTCTGTGGAATCAAGACACCTTAAGAGAGTACCATCTAAACCTTTCCTATATAGATTAATTAGCAAGAATGGTTTATATAGAGGCTTGTCTTGTGAGGGAATTTTTCTAGTTTCAGGACAAATCTGATGAGAGACAATTATCTTTAAGATAGGTATAGATGTATTTGTACTAGGCTGGATTAGGACCAATAATGAAACAAACCGATTCTGACATGGGAACTTCATAAGATGGTATCATCAGTTTTTCTATTAGGCATTCAAATCTATTTTTATTTCCTTAAATTTCTATAAGGGGTGGTATTGATGAAGGGTGCTCCCCTTAATACCACAAACACATAACAGAAATAGAGAAACAACAACAATATGCAAGAACAGAAAATTGGCTTCTTATTATCTCCACAAATGTGGAATTACAAACTTTCAGAATTACAATATGCAAAGCCACATGGGCATTCCTTACAATATTCTGTAGGACAAAGCCTCGAATCAATACCCAGATCTACTACCCAAAACTATTCTGAACTGCCTAAGACAATAATACAGCCTTCCTTATATAGGCAATTATCCACCGCCTGGGAAGGTTCCAGAATTTTAGCCAATAAGGCCGACCAAACTTAGAATTATTTTATTTTACATTTTATTACATCATAGTCGGCTCAAGATAACCTTTGAAACCCGAACAGAAATTTTGAAGAAAATTATTTTTCGCCATTTCAGGTGGCCCAACTTCCGAAGACCATAAGTCATCACCAGTTGACCCGCTCGGCCACTATAACCCCATTTCGGAAACGCCACGAAGCGCTCTACAGGCTTGACCCGCGCAAGCGCCCGTCACGCAAATTTTTGACCTCATCCGGGGCCTCTAAAGCCTTCAAAACTGAGTTCAAAGTTTCTGTACCCTGCTGCCAATACCGAAAATCTTCAATATCTTCTAATATACACTTGATCTGGCAATGAAACTTTACTGGCAGACTTATATGACCAAAATGAACCTCCAAGAAAGAAATCAGATCATTCTGAGCACATACGAAAATTACCAAAAATAGTAACTTTCCATAAATAGCAGCTCTGCACAAAATAACCCTTATTGAAATCAAAAACAGAAATATTTTTGGGTGATGCAAGATTGCTCTTACACCCAGGATGCTCCTGCATCAGACACCCAGGGTAATTTGAGAAGTGACCTTGTCACGACTCAGGTGTGCAGAGGAAAACCAAGACGGTTAACCTCCTCCTTTGTTAGCCACGATGAATCTTCTACAGGTCGTCCTTTCCATTTGACCAAATACTCTTCATATGTCCTATTCCTTGTGCTTCTACCAACACGACTGCCCAGTATGTCTTCGATCTCCTTAGTGTCTGAACTAGTTGCTGGAATACTCCACTGTGCTGCTATGATCTCATCTTCAACACCTCCTTCATGATACTCTGTCAGATCTGAAATGTTAAACACTGGTGAAATATTTAGCTCACTAGGCAATTCTACCTCATATGCGTTTCCTGAATCATGTTTCTTCAATATCCTGCATGGTCCAAACTTCTTCATTTTCAACTTGTTATATGTACCAACTGGAAACCGCTCCTTCCGCAAATGAACCATGACTTCATCACCAACCTGAAATTCCTTATGCCTCCTTTTCTCATCTGCCTTAGCCTTATACTGTGCGTTCATCTTGGTAATATGCTTCCTCACCTCTTCATGGATGTTCTTCAAGTGTTCTGCAAAATCCTCAGCTTCAGCACTACTTATTTCTCCTTTATCTATCTTTCTCAATTCAGATGCATTTCTTGGACTACTTCCATATATAATCTGGAATGGTGATTTACCAGTGCTCCTGTTGACAGAATTATTGTATGCAAATTCCGCCTGTGGTAAAATCAAATCCCATCCTGTTGGCTTATCTCCAACCAAACATCTCAGCAAATTTCCCAAACTCCTATTCACCACCTCTGTCTGTCCATCAGTCTGGGGATGATGTGATGAACTGAACTTCAAATCTGTCTTCAACTTCTTCCACAATGTACGCCAGAAATATCCAACAAACTTAGTGTCCCGATCTGAAACTATGGTCTTTGGCAAACCATGAAGTCTCACTACTTCTCTGAAAAACAATTCTGCTACATGAACAGCATCATTAGTCTTCTTGTAGGGAATAAAATGTGCCATCTTTGAAAATTTGTCAACTACCACAGAAATTGAATCATGTCCCTGCTGAGTCCTCGGTAAACCAAGAATAAAGTCCATGCTGATATCCTCCCAAGGCTTCTCTGGTACAGGTAGTGGCTGATACAACCCTGTATTCTGCTTCACTCCTTTCACCATCTGACATACTCTGCAACTCTGTACAAACTTCTTCACATCTTGCTGCAACTGTGGCCAATAATAATTCTCACTAACCAAAGAAAGGGTTTTATCACGACCAAAATGTCCAGCCAATCCTCCTCTATGCTTCTCCTTGATGAGATTCTCCCTCATAGAACTTCGTGGAATGCACAACTGATTCCCTCTGAATAGCATATCATCCTGGATGATGAAATCCAACCATTTTGTCCTGTCTAGAGTAACAGGTTCTGCACAAGCTTTCCAAGCTTCACCAAAATCAGGATCCTCTGGATACAAATTCTTGAGTTCCTTGAACCCAACCACTTCAATCTGCATTTCTGTCAGCAATAGTTACCTTCTGCTAAGAGCATCTGCAACCCTATTAGACTTTCCACTCCTATGTTTCAAAACAAATGTATAACTCTGCAAAAACTCAACCCATTTCAAATGCCTTTGATTCAATTTTCCTTGACTATTCAAATATTGCAAAGCTTGATGATCAGTATACAAAACAAACTCCTTAGGAAGCAGATAATGTCTCCACTTCTTTAATGCCTGAACTATAGCATAAAATTCCTGATCATAAACAGAATATTTCCTCTTGGCATCATTTAACTTCTCACTGAAATAAGCAACAGGTTTACCTTCTTGGCTCATAACAGCTCCTATTGCAGTACCACTAGCATCAGAAAATGGTAAATCACAAATACACTAACTCTTTCTTCACAAAACTACAAATCCCAAATACACTAACTCTTTCTTCACAAAACTGCACTTCTTCAAATTAATCAACAATTTCTCTTCTCTCAACTTCTCAAATACCATACGAATATGCATCATATGCTCATCCAATGTCTTACTAAAGATCAAAATATCATCTAGGTAAACAATGACAAACTTACCCAGAAATTCTTTCAGAACCTCATTCATGAGCCGCATGAAAGTGCTCGGTGCATTGGTTAGCCCAAAAGGCATGACTAACCACTCATACAGTCCTTCCTTTGTCTTGAAGGCAGTCTTCCATTCATCTCCTTCTCTGATCCGAATCTGATGATATCCACTTTTTAGATCTATCTTTGAGAAATACACAGCTCCACTCAAACAGTCCATAATATCATCCATTCGTGGCAATGGAAACCTGTACTTGATTGTGATCTTGTTTATTGCTCTGGAATCTGTACACATCCTCCACTCTCCATTCTTCTTTGGTGCTAATACCGCTGGTACAGCACAGGGACTCAGACTCTCTCGAATCAATCCTTTCTGTAACAGTTCATGCACTTGTCTGTTCAACTCCTCACTTTTTGCAGGTGTCATTCTGTGTGCTGCCTTATTCGGCAAACTCGCTCCTGGGATCAAGTCCATCTGATGACTGATCTTCCTGACTGGTGGTAATCCATCAGGCACGTTATCGGATACAATATCCTGAAACTCATTCAACAAATCTGCAACTTCTACAGGAACATCTTCTACTTCCTCTTTACCAGCTTTTGGAATTAAAGCAAAACATACATGCTCATGCCTCATACCATCTAAGAAATTTCTTCCATCAACAAAAGTTATCCTTGCATTACCACATACCTTTTCTTCAGTCTCCTTCAACGGTTTTAGCTTATGTCGCACTCCATCCTTTGTCAAGGAATAGGTATTCGCACGGCCATCATGTACAGCACATCTGTCAAACTGCCAGGGTCTACCCAACAACATATGGCATGCATCCATAGATATGATATCACACAATACCTCATCTTGGTATCCGCCAATCTTGAACTTCACTAGGCATTGTTCATTGACCATGACCTTGTGGTCATCCTGTACCCAGGCAATCCGATATGGATGTGGGTGTTTCTGTCTCTTGAGCTTCAACTTTGTCACCATCTCTTCTGACACCAAATTGTCAGTGCTTCCACTATCAATGATCGCATCACAACATTTACCTTCACACTTGCACCTGGTGCGAAACAGGCTCCTCCTTTGCTCAGGTTCATTCTCACCACTCAACAGGACTCTTCTGTTAATCAACGTTTCTCCTCTTTCAGCATCTTCAGAATTTGATGATCTGGCATCTTCATCGACATGTGCAACTCTGGCCTGGCCTTCATTTCTCCTGTCTGTTCTGCCTTGGCGCTGAGGACATTCAAATGCCCTATGACCTTCTTCTCCACAGTGAAAACATGTTCCACGGAAGCCACCTCTTCCAGATCCTTGTCCTCTTCCTCTTCCTCTCTGATCTCTATTATTCTGATCCTGGAAGCGATTGGAATTATTTCCTCGCTGATTTTGACTGCTACTGGCCTCATCCTTCTTTTTCGGATCTTCATTTCGGCCACCATATGACCGTCCACCAGATCGTCCACCGCGACCTCTTCCGTTTTGTCTGCTCTCAAACTTCTTGTTCAGCTTTTCCTCCAGTTTTAGGGCAAACTGGTATGCCTCTTCAATACTGTTCATTCGAACCAGATTCAGCTCCTCCTGAATGCTTGGCCTTAACCCATTAAGGTATCGGGCAACTTTCTCTTTATCAGCTTCTGCATGGCCTGTTCTGATGAGAAGTCGATAGAACTCCTCTGTATACTCCTGAACAGATCTTCCTGCTTGCTTCAAACTCTGCATTTTCTTTAGTAGGTCAAGCTCATAATCAACAGGAATGAACTATCGCTTCAATTTATCCACCATCCGATCCCATCTTGTGATTTTATCTTTCCCTCTTCTATTTCGCTCTAATTGAATTTCTTGCCACCAGATCTTCGCATGACCTTTCAGTCTGGCCTTCGCAAATTTGACCCTATCAGGATCCTCAACATCTTCATACTCAAAATATTCTTCACACTCATTGATCCAGTCGATCAGTTCCTCTGGGTTAAGATTTCTAGAAAATGTAGGAACCTCAATCTTAGGTCTTTTCCCAATCTTGGAAATCGCCCGAAAAAGTCTTTCTTCCTCCTGGTTCACAATTTCAACTTCTCCTTCTTGATATTCTTCTTCGGCTTCATCCTCGCTTTCATCTCTGACATTAAGATTCATTCGTCTGCGAATCTCTTCTTGCAATGCTCGCACTTGTCTCTGCAGCTCTCTAACCTCAGGTGTTACAACACCAGCTCTTCCACCACGTTCCCTTCATGGAGGCATTTTCGCGATGTGCGCTGAAACCCTAGCCACGGTCCTGGTGCAAACTGCCTCACAGTCGGTGATCTGTTTACACACTCAAGAACTCCTGCTCTGATACCACTTGATGAAGGGTGCTCCCCTTAATACCACAAACACATAACAGAAATAGAGAAACAACAACAATATGCAAGAACAGAAAATTGGCTTCTTATTATCTCCACAAATGTGGAATTACAAACTTTTAGAATTACAATATGCAAAGCCACATGGGCATTCCTTACAATATTCTGTAGGACAAAGCCTCGAATCAATACCCAGATCTACTACCCAGAACTATTCTGAACTGCCTAAGACAATAATACAGCCTTCCTTATATAGGCAATTATCCACCGCCTGGGAAGGTTCCAGAATTTTAGCCAATAAGGCCGACCAAACTTAGAATTATTTTATTTTACATTTTATTACATCATAGTCGGCTCAAGATAACCTTTGAAACCCGAACAGAAATTTTGAAGAAAATTATTTTTCGCCATTTCAGGTGGCCCAACTTCCGAAG